>JBCFXI010000064.1:0-382347 GCA_038496175.1 Ampulex compressa | reverse complement strand
TATATATGTATATATATGTATATATGATTCTGTAATATACATCTGACGTAGAATATTTCTTGCGTAGAGTATTTCATATTTATCTGCATTCTTGAAAATTCGTAACCGGTAATGCATTTACGTTCTTGCTTTTTTCTTTCCTGCTTTACAACGATCAGTATTAATACTAATGTACAGAGGCCCTTAAAAAAATGTTTCCCCGAGAACAACACACCCCGTAATATGTCCAATAAAGTATGCACTCCGATGAGGGTACTTGTAACGAATGAAATTTTACTAAAACTTCACAAAAAAAAAAAAGGACGCCCATTGAAGTGTCCGCAAAATTGTCGATAAACCGTTCGTAGCGATAGGAGTACAATTTCGCGTATTGCGTATCACTGGACAGGAATTAACTCGAATAATATCGCACAAGACGATAAACTTGAAAGTCATAACGTGGATCCGCCAAAGAACTCGACACGGAGCTATTAATTACCTATACACATTGATTGTTAAACAGGCAGCGTGACATCGCGCAACTCTCTCATGGAATACCTACGAAATTAATGTACGTATGCACGAATATTATTCGAGCATCATAATCGTCAAAACGGGATGCAACGAAGAGACATTTTGAAGAGCGATCGGGAACGAATGTTCGTCGCCAATGAATCTCATAAAGAAAATAAGTATGGGGTATTTTCACTATTTATATATTTACACAAAACATAGTTGATAGTTACACATGTCACACTGCTGTTAGTATGATCGTTTAATTGCATTTCCTCAATTTTGCACTGTTGAACGATAGTTTAGAAAAAGGTAACACATCTGCAAGTCGAAACAGCCACGTTAGCAATTTGGTCCAACAACTGGTTCTCGTATAAGGACGTGAGGCTTGAATCCTACCAATTGCAATCGATAGTCTGCATACGCATCGGTTAACATTGTACAAAAGCCTTTTTTAAGTACATTAAATCATACGTGCCTTTATCCAATCGTAAAATAACGTTATGCTGATCGTTAAAAATGCTCGACAGCTTCGTACTTGCGACAGTTTGTTACACGTATAGCACCTAACTTTCAGCCAAGTTACCCCTCATTTGGCACAGCCAATACCTTTTAAATCCTAGTCAATGACGTGCAGACTTCTGTGAAATTGGTAGAAATTTTAATACCTTAGTCAAATATCTCTGATTGCTACAAAATACATTATACATATGTGTGTGTGTGTGTGTGTGTGTGTGTGTTTGTTTATATATATGTATATGCCAGATGTCAAGTATTCGACCACGTTTGATACTTTTATACAATTACACTTTACTACCCACGCACGTGTATGCATATAAAATGCGTATTATGCACGAACGCCTCTACGCGTGTGAAATTCATAATATGGATGTGTGTAGTCACTTCACCACTTTTACGTAAGATATTACTTTTGTATGCTTGGTATATTTCTATAACATTATTCTTGATCGATATATAATTATATAACAATTTTAAAAATATTTCAAAATTAAACAAGAGATAATAGAATAATGCTTATAGTAGATGATAGCAATTTAGGGCGTAATAAAAATACATTACCGCAAATAATAAAAAAAAGGTGCATAGGGGGGGGGGGGGGTTTGCCTAGAGTGCGTCCTTCTTTATACACGAAGAAAGGAGCGAGAGGAAGGAAGTGGGAAGAGAAATACGTGGTGAAGAAATTGCCAGTAGAGTAGCCGCCACTTTACTTTACTTCTGTTTTCCTAGATCACAGTCACATGCATGGCTGCTAAATCACGGAACATATTTCATCACCATTTCTAACAAAAAGAAAAGAGGAAGAAAATATCAAAGCATTCTCAAAAACCTTATCAATACTGGAAAGTAGTTCGCTAGTTTACACAAGTACAAAATATAGTATTTCTTTTGAATTCTTTGAGAGGGGCAAGGTCCAAGGGACGTCGAAACCCCGTCCAGATCCTGTCCACCTTGCGAAGAATATCGAAGGAGAATGATTTACGCACTGTGAGAATCGATCGAAATCGTGGTAAAACATTAGAAAATATCCATAACGCATTAACGATTTCCGCCTTACGTTGGCCCGTCGTGGGGCGCCTGATTTAAAATTGAATTGCCAATGCTGCTGCATTTTTCCTGTTTCCTGTATCCCACTTCTTCGATTAACGAAGCAAGGGATTTATATAAAACAGATACAAAAATATCTGGGGGTGTAAAATAAAAGTACATGATAAAGATTCTCTACATAAAATAATATGTGAAATAAAAGGGCGTGTGTATAAAAAGCAATGTATATACTCTAAATCGTTTCTGGAACGGATATTTAATATACAATTGGCACTCCGCCAGAATGTGGGACACTCTGCGCAAGGTATTTACGAAATTCCAACGCTCTCTACCGATCGAGAAACTACCTGGAACATCGTCAACGTAGGATATTAGCTACCGGTTTTAAAAGGCAATAAAAACGGAGGGTCTCTAAAAAAAGTGTTAAGGGCTAAAAGCAAGGTGCGCCTCTCGCCTGGATCTGGAAATTCCTCAAGAACGATTCCTCACGCGACGATCGTTTGAGACTAAGGGTAGACTTCTTCGCATTGCTAGGATCTGCGCGAGTTTTAACCGTCCCTATCCTCGTACTGCTACCTGCCGCCTGGTGCGTTTAACGCTCCATAAAAAATAATAAATCAAGAAATGATACGAGAGTAATATAATTATATTATATACAAATAATAGTATCCTAACACTTTAGGAAAGGGTTAACTTTGGAGGAGGGTGGGAGGACCGTCCCGAGCGCAAGAGTCCACAACGTACAAAGGCCCATTATACTAATCTAATCCTGCCTGCGCCTTCGTTAGAATAATTATTCTACAAATTATAATCCTAGATCCTACCGTTTTTTCGGATTATACCCTAACTTTTATAACATATATCCAGTTAGTGTATCGCATTCCTCCTATTTACAAAATATGTAGAATAGACATTGTTCCTATCCTAACTACAATATGCGTGCCGTGGCGCGAGACGTTAAACCTTTCAAGGTGCGCTTTTATAAACATATCACTAATTACATTATCTATTTTACAGCCAAATTCAACAATCTCCGCTAAGATCCGACACACCCCCGCCGAATGGTACTTCGTATAACGTAAAAGGTGGATCGATGCATCGGTAAAATGTAATAAAATAAAGGTAACATAATGAACGTTGATGCGGTGGACGACGAGTTTCGTTAAAACCAATGTAACGAGAATCGATATATATGCGGAACTCTGCTCTATGATCCCGGGGCTTGCATATTGATAATCCACGATACGGCACGGCCCACGTCTTCGCGGTGCGCGATAAAAAAAAATAAAAGTATAAAGTGCTTACTTGTCATGACCAAAAAAAAGAGGAAAAAAAAATCACGGTCCGCATAAAATTCCTTACACCTAAATTTGCACCAAAAAAAAAAACAAAAAAAGTACAGCAAGGGGGGGGGGCAGAAAAAATTAGACCAGAATTAAAATGCTCGTAAAATACAAAATGACGAGTGCGCCGAATTTTAGCAGAGCTCTAAAACAGTAGATAAGTACTTTCGAGAATATTGGAAACGTATTACATATTATCTGTATCGTGTGGTTTCTAACAATTAATTCTTTACTATTAAGGGGCTTATAACGCATGCATTCCCTCGCTCATCGCCGCACAATGGCACGATTTTAATCCTCAGCGTTATAATTTACGAAATCACCAAAGAATGCCTGTGTCCCAACATCTTCAATCGCAGCATTATAGATACTTTAAACTTTCCGTATACCCGCCTACTTCGAGTCATGCCACAGTATTTACAAGTAAAATAAACGGATCTGCTGACTGCATTACATAAATTTTGTGCAATGTTTATCGCAGTTCGCATTCTATAATTTTCCTCTTCATCTATATCATATATATATATAAAGTATATAAACTCTGATTTCATTTTATAATGTTTCATTAATTCTAATACTCTCCAATTACGCTCTCTCTCTCTCTCGCTCGCTCTCTCTCTCTCTCTCTCTCTCTCTCTCTCTCTCTCTCTCTCTCCCTCTCTTTCTCTCCCTGGATCTCATAGTATTTTCAACAATATTTAACAATGGCTTAGGCCTTTCGTTATCCCCTCGAGATGTGCCGAGGCGCCGGCGCCGGTGGAGCGATTGAAATTGTACACTGATCAACGAGCCGTCATTTTACGATGTAGTAAAATAATTTCCTCGTCCCTATCGCTACGCCACCACCGTGATAAATCGTCTTTGGATTTAGAATGCAGAATAGTATTGTCTTTCCCTCGCGAGGAAGAAAGCTCAGCGCGCCCGTGGCGCAATACTCAGACGGTCTTGGAGTGGTCTTGGTTTTTCCTTGGTCGTTTAGTCGCCTATCTCGCTTGCCTCCGACGAGCGTTAATCCCTGATAATATACAGTTAGCGATCTCTACAGCGCGCAAATTTTACAATTTTACAATTTCATTATCCGACAGAACACAGATACTCGAACACACGCGTTGGCCAAGATCGCGCTCGATCCTGCGAAACACTCGATACCATTCTCCTCTATGTACACTATATAAGGGAGCACCGACGCGCGCCGCTTTGGCACATCTCGAGCATGCCTGCCTAAAACACCCTAACCAGGTTTCATCGAAGTTCGAAATTGCACTAAAGCCTTCGCGGTGCTTTGCAACCGGCTAAGAAATCGTACATCACCGCCATTCCCGGCAAAGGCGCTCGCCCCTCAGAGAATAATGATGTACTCGTGCTGTGGAGTAAGGGGATGTATAGTATCACAGTTGGCACGTGGGTGCTAGCTACCACTACTGCTTACGGGCAGTGAATGTGGAGCTCCCATTGATGTAGGAGGAGCGGTCAATGGTCCTGCAAGAACATTGTATGGAATTAATCGTACTTGTTCTGGCCTCTTTACGGCTGTGCTAGCGCCTCCGAGTTCACCGATAGATCACGTACGGCTCTCCTCTGGCCTTTCTTTCGCTTAAACGCTCAAATACTGGACACACCACGGAAAAGCTTACGTATCAATTGGGACAGGACGGTACGGTGTGTGTATATAATATATATACATACATTTTAAGCGTGCAACTTTAGCTTTGCCCTCTTCCTATAGATGCTTTTAGTGTTTTTTCAATGTGGGATTCGTACATTGCTTGAGAGATGGGAGCAAGTAATAGCCAACGATGGACGATAATATTTTGAATCATAAATGTATAACCAGTTTGTAGCGGATGCAAAGTTGCACGCTTAATATATACGTACGTACGTACACGTATTGTGTGTATATATATATATATATATATGTTCCTTCCGTACCGTCCACTTCTAGATGGATATGTTAGGAAAAGAACGTTAATAATTACCAGTCACGTTAGGTGATGGTTCGGAAACTGGTAGCGGACTAACCAGACTGTTAGCGCTCATCGGTGTCGAGTTAGCTTTTAACTTCTGCCTGACTTCTCGGATTTTCAACTGTAAACTTGTCTTATTGGGGAATATATCCGAGTGCTTCGCCTGAAAGGTCGTCGTGGCCTGCGTCGAGGGGAAGTAGCCGTGCTCCTGGAACAGCTGCATAACCAGATGCCTGCGCTGTTCCAGCACCTTTCTGTGCCCACGCTCGTTGTCGCTCCTCCCGATTCCCATTCCACCCCCGCCGCCTCCTCCAGGGGTCTTCGGAGTCCGAGGCGAGCTCGCCTCGACGTCTCCGACCAGATCTGCGTTGGTTCTGTACGCCTCGACGTTGAAGTCGGGCCCGAAGAACGTGTTGCCCGTCAACTTGACGCTGGACGTCGACTTTGGCGTGGCTGAGACCGAGGCGTCCGACTCGATGTCATCCTCATTCACTGCGATGGGCAAACGATGCGAACGAACGTAATAACATTGAGCTATTCTCGAAGATTCTTGAATATCACAAGAAGGTTCTTTTAATTTCTTAAATTTTTGTATTATTTTTTATTTTATTTTTAATTTTTTTAATTTTGTTTTTTATTATTTAATTTTTTATTTTTTAATTTGTTTTTTTATTAGTTTATTTTTTTTATTTGCATGGTCTTAAGTCGAGGAAGCAACGAGTCCTTAGAGAAGGAAAAGTAAAAAGGAACCTTGCACCTCTAAGGGATCGTTGCTCGCTCGACTCAAGAGTATATAAATGTCCTGTATAATTACTTGTAGCTCTATGAGGTCCCTGCGCGGGCTTCTTGCGGTAGCTTTGCATCTGTATGGACGACTGCAGATTGGACGCGTGTAATCCGGACGCGGTGTGACTGGCGGAGCCTGGCGTGTTGATGCTGATCGCGCTTGGGCTCTGGATGTCCTCCGGCTTGAACTCCGGCAAGGAGGAAAACTTTTCTTGGAAATTCACCTGCTCAAGGACCCTGCAATGGAATTTCACGTGGCGAGATGTGGGTGGAAGGAGCGCTTAGTGTCGATACGATTCGGGAAGAGGAAGGAGTCGATCGTACCTGTCCATGCCGTCTTCGACGTTTTTCTTAAAGAACGATCCTTTCTTGGTGGAAGGAGAGGGTAATGCGTGAGATTCTGAGAAATTTTGCTGCTGCGTCTGTTCCGTGGTCTGTGTCGTATTCGTTTGCGGTCGATTGTCACAATGTTGAGAGCTCAGTGGCCCATGGTCTCCTGCACTTGATGTGGGAGGCATTGCTTGAAAGGACGATACGATGATTAATTCGGAAGCACATCGATTTCCAGCTTCGAAGTCGACCTTTAAGGATGAGCTTAACCTACCCATCGATTGTCTCCTTTGCAAAGGCGCCCGACCAAGTTGTGCCGGAGTTGGAGCAAGCATAAAGGGCCCTTTGTTAGGGCCCATGTCGTTGCTTTGACTCTCGTCCATGGAGTACGACTTGTTCGAGGATACATCGTTGTTACCATGATTGTTCAGCGGTGTCTGAGGGGTGTGAGGGGTGGATGGTTGCTTATGCTTGTCATTTGGCGTGGATAACATAATACTCCCTGTGTCTTTCCTGTCTGCCTCGCTGGCCACGTTGCTCACTGTAACAAAGACATTAATAACGTCCATATAGCGCGCGCGCTTGGTGAGACTTAAAAAATACAACGTACCGTAGAATTGAGCGTGGTTGGTTCCCATCTGGTGATCGTTTTTCTCGGGCTCGGCGAGACGCGCTATGGAGTGACCTATTCCACGATAAGTCGAGGTCGTCGAGGTCGTTGTACCGGAGTACGGCTTGGTGACGATGACGCTCTGAGTTTCCATCTTGCTGTTGGAAACTAAGCTCTGCACGGATATGTTACGGTTTCCAGCATCTGGAATGGCGAATATCTCTTTCATCCCTAAAGATCTTTGGCTCTTTCCGCTGGTTTTCTTTTAATAGACACTACAGAGCGTTTATAATCCGTCGAAGGGAGCAATGCGTAATGCATGAACTCACCAGAGATGGGAGACAAGAATCCACAGTACATCCGAGGATGCGGTGGCGTTGGACCAAGGTACTGCGAGCCCTGCTGCGGTTTGGAAACAGCCACCAAATCGTTATCGAGCAAAGTTAGAGTGAGCGGTGGTTGATAAGGGACAGCTGAAGTAAGGGGGCGAAGAGTAGTGCCTAAAGACTGCAACGGCTGCTGTTGTTTTAACAGCGCCATCATAGGTTTCGATCCAATCTGTTAGTATTGTTAAACTTGTTACACAATCGTTCGAGCTTACTTTCGAGCTTGATCGAGACAGAAGTTTTTAGAAGAGACATTGGCATTACTCTGTACTTGTTCTCATTTTTTTTATTTCGTTTCTCTAATATCTCTTTATCGCATCTATTTCCCGCTCGTTTTCATGCGTCCCGCTCAAGTTTGGAAATTGATAATAACCGCGGTAGGCTCGGCATAAATGTCTGTCAAACTTTTGTATTCGATACTTACAGAGTGCAACACGGGGGCTGCCGTGAACTTAGGCATATTTCGTCCATTTTCGTGAATGTTTACTAGATTGTTCATGCTATATTGAGTGCTATATTGCTGTTCGTTCTTTACTGGTTCCGGCTTAACAACCTTCGGCGATATTGGCATAGTTATAAAAGCTCCACCAGTAGGCTGGAAGCCTGATACTCCTGTTGGATTGACAGGACTATGATAAGGATACGTGCTCGATAAGACTGATACGGTACCACCTTTGTCCATGGAAGTATGGTGATATTTTGTTGTAGTCTCCATACCTGTTGAAGGTATTCTCGCTAAACAGATGAAGGAATTTCAATTCACAGGGACCGTCCGCTTCGACAAGCGCGAGGACTTGGTCGGAGTAAGAAGCGTACCTTTAATAGGTTTAGGCCTGCAGGTGACTTCCTGCTTAACGCTCACTGTCTCCCGCTTTTGGCCGCTCACCGGCGAGAACTGAGACTGCGTGTAGCACTTTTTATCCATATCCTCCTCCTGCACGTCGTTATCGCTATCCGTCAATTTATCTTTGCACTTCAGATCGATCTCCGGCTGTGGATCCTCGCAGATGACCATTTGGTCGTCGTCGGATCCATTGCCGTCCTCCTCTGGTTTCAAATCCGGCTCCATGTTCTCCACTGGCAAAGACATCTCCAAAATCCGGTGTTGCGGATGCTGCTGATTGATCATCTGCGCGGAGGAAGCGAGGGAGGCATAGAAAAATGTATAGAGAGGAGAAGAGGAAGAGAAAATCTTGGGGCGCGTGGTTGTCTTTAGCTCACCTCGATAGCAGGGGCTTCGTTGTAGGCTGTACTGGCAGGAGCGGAGACCTCGTCCATGGCTCTTGGCGTCAGAGGTACATCATCCGTTGGTGGTCCCATATCCGTCTCCTCTCCTGTGCTGTTCAACTTCCCACGGGATTCGTTCCCCTTGAAGCTCGTGGTCGAGGATTTTCGCCTGTCCTTACTGCACCACTTCCAGTGGGGATGCGCTTTGAAGTGCGCCTCCTTCACTTCTGAAGCGAGATCGTGATACTTCTGCTTCTCGTCGGGTCCTAAAGCGTACCACCACTCCCCCAATATCTTGGACACCGTGCGATTGTCCTGGTTGGGGTGCCTTTGATGCACAACCGCGCGATGTCGTTTTGAGAAAATCATAAATGCGTTCATCGGTCTACGTATTCTGTCCTTGGTCTGTGGAGGTATAAATATGGTGTAAATGCATCGCGTGAGACACGGGATACGTTTTGTTCGATATCTCTAGGTGTTCGCAGATCGTACTTTTAGCGGACTCTGAGGCTCTTTGGAATGCAAAGCGCTGAGAGACTGACTTCTCCTCTTGTTGGCGTTAGCTTCGACCTCCGCAGGGTTCGTTGGCTCTGCTTCGAATACGTCATCGTCCTCCTCTTCGACGGGTGTTATGGGATCTGGCCCAGTGCCAGGTCCTTCCTCACCAGGAGTATTCATGCTTATTGGAATTGGAGGGGCACTCAACGGTGGACTCAGAGCAGACGGGGGTGGGCTCACCTCTGATTGATCCAGGACTGTCGTCTGCCAGGAAAAAGCTGCAATGAAATTAGTGCGTTAGTTGCGATGAATGTGGTTAGTAATGATATGGAATTAACGGCTGATAATGTAACGTTACTCTTCCGGTCATTTACGCAGATCGTGTTATTATGGGTACGGGATTTAATGCCACGGTATTTCGGGGTAATACGTAAATTATACATCCGATAGATGAAGGGTGCTCAAAAACGTTTTGATTTATAATATGTTGAGAAACTTGGATAAACCAGAAGATTGAGATAAGTTAGACAAATATCTTGCATGCTCAAAGCTCAAAGTAGCTACGGGAAGTACGTGTATATTTGCATTGGTTTGGAGTAACAATCCATCCCTGTGTTAAGATGCGATGATAAAATAAGGATTAGTAAATATACCCTACCCCAACATTAAAGCAACGTTTAATCATTTTTTTTTTTTAATCGGGATAAGATGAGATGGAATGACGGTTAAGAAAGGAGCAAAAGTTTATTAATTTTATCTGTTGTAAAATTATCAATGGTACATTCTGCGAAATTATTAAACGAACGATGTCTTTTGTATGAGATACCGTAATCGTATGATGTTAACGTAAAAATTAAATCTTCAATTGCAAAGCAAATATATCGGTATACAATATTAAAACATTTATACACAAGAAATACTGGATATGCAATTTTTTAAAATAATGTCGTTACAAGCAATATACACCAACGAAAATATTTGTTATGTAACTCCAAATACTACGAAAAAATGCCATATAACTTTATTCATTTACGAACTATCATTAAGTTAATTAAATACAGACCTGAAATGTATAGACATATTATAGCACATCTATTGCCGATATTCCATTTCCAGCAATGAAAATTAATTCTACGCAAAGTTGTAGCATTGTGTACCATTATTGAATTGGACTTTACAACAAATTTATTAAGACAGTCACACATTTCATTTGGCAGTGAGAACTCAAACCTTTTTTCCAGTTGCGAACTGCATTGTTCAGTAATGATGGGGGATGGGGCTGGTATGCAGGAGGAACATCTTGGCTGCCATCTGTGAAAGCCTTACCGTTTAGTTAAATTCACTAGTATTGCAATGACGATGACGCAGGATTATAAGATTACAGAATGCTCTTTTATAAGATATCCTAATTTTTAGAAAAAGATCTATAAGTAGCGCTATTTTTGCAACGTTTTCTCATACCGTCCAGAGTTGTTATCGTGAAAATGTGCCACAAGTAAGATCGCATTGGTTAGACAATAAATCACAGATATTTCTACGAGACAGATGTTTAATATATACGAAAAAGACACCAAAAGCTACGAAGGACGCGGATGCTGTCAAAGGACTTACAGAGCACTCCGTTATTCTTCGAATTCTCCTCTCTAGGCGGCTGGCTTTTTGGTATCTGTACTAAATGTCCAGGCTGAACAATTACGTGCTGGAAGACACTTGTTGGAGTAGATGGATGGGATGCCTCTGTAGTGGTCGTCATCACGACGCTCGTAGGTGGTGGCTGACTTCTCTGCATATCCATATGCGTGGATGTATGCGTGCCCACTTTACTTGCCTAATAACGACGATTAACAACACGAGCTATCGAGCAGACCCTTATGGATAATCGATAACAATACCGATATTAATCTCGGCGACTCACTTGCTGCAAGACAGGCATCTTGTCGATGTGGACGGATGAAACAGCAGGCGATTGTGGTGGCTGACATTGGCTCTGGTGCATCGACGCTGGAAGCTGGCCTAAGTGGTTCATCAACTCGTGCCTGTACTTATCGTCTGGATTCGACATATGCCCCACCGTGGACACGTCCATACTATTCTTTATCACAAGTAGCTTCTTATCGTGCTGATGGTGCATCACGTAAATCGGCTGATTCTGCGTCTGAGGTTGGGCGTAATCAACCGGCTGCTCCATAGGCTTGTGCAACAGAGCTAGGTTTTGTGGCGCTGGCGCTGACAGGGGCATGTGGGGGGAGTGGGACTGTTTCAACAACTGTGGATTCTGCTCGGGCATTTCGGAATGGCTGGGAAAGCCGTTATTGGAAGTGAGGGCATGCTGAAGTATTATCCCTTGCTGCTGCTGCGCCATGGATGTTACCACCGAGGGGTGCCTCGGTGGTGGACTCTGCTCGGACCACGCCAGGGTCAGATTCGGTCCTGGCATCCCACGACCCACGGGAGAGATTCTTATTACGCTCGTTCCTATGCTGGCAGGAACGGGGGCAGTTGGAGCTGGTCGATTCTGTCTAACCACTCGATTCGGCTCAGGCTTTATAACTTGTTGCGGATATTGGGTCAGAAACGTAGACTGAGTAGGAGAGTGTTTCCATTTCGCGCCAGGCGAAATCAACGGAGCTGCGTGATGAGCGGGACTCGAAATAGGCATAAATACATTGTTTTGGTTCAGACCCAATGGTGGTACGGGAGACTGGTTTATACAGGGTGATACCGATGATTGGCCCGTCGGAGAAGAAAAGGCTGGTGTGGCTGATCTGGAGCTTCCTAGAGATACTGGAATCAGAGTGGAATGTCGTGCTGAAGTGTGATTACGTTCGGCTTGCAATGCAAAGCGCATTCTATTGTATCGTTAAAAAAAAGAAAGAAAATATGTACCAAGCATATTAGCAGCTTCTGTTTCGTCTTGATCAAATCGACCAGCAATTCTTCTATCCCCGTAATTAGGAGAGGTGTCGGAATCCCTTGATGTTTCTTCCCCATCTATCTTACCGCTGTAAAGAAATGTTCAAGAGATGATACTAGATGCTTCTTCGGGAATGTAGAAAAAATGGGGCAACATTAGATGTTCGATAGTTACCCAGGAAAGGTATTTGTTGGACCTCTAAGACCCGAGCCCTTCAAGCTAAGGTGGCGAGAACAGTACCCTCTCCTTTGGCTTTCTTTGGAACAGCCTTCCTTGCTACAGAGCCTACGCCATTGCTTCCCGTTAAATTTTTTCCTAATCCCACTTGGTGTAGCCACTACATCACCCTTTTTATATTTATGTGGCGTTGCCGCCTGAGATCTATGAAAAATATATGGTGATTTTTATATCCTCTCGATCAGAAAATAACGGACCGCCGTACTACTCGGTTAAACATCTTTTCTCTGTGATCAAAATTAATACTAGCTAATAAACCCGATGATTTTTACCTGGGTGTGGCTGCCTGAGAGCGAGGAGTTATACTACGCTGTTCAACTAGGCTACTGGTGCTTCCACGACTCTGCATGCTGCTCCTTTTACTGCTCCCTGACAATTTTGCATCTGTCAGTTGAATATATTTTAATTACTATGCTATTGTTTTTACTAGACTGTACTCAAAAAATTGCGTAATGGGGACCAATGTATGATAATACATACAAACATTGAGGGCATGCATAAAAAATGTGTTATTTGATAATTTGTCCTGTAATCAAAACTGGTTTAAGTATAACTGTTACGTATAAACTCTTTAACGCGATTTACATAAATTACACAAAATGCATAGAATCACAAACAGAGTTATTTATATTTAAATTCAATACACGCATAACGATGAAATTAATAAACACCGATATAAGCAACATATTAAAGATAAAGTATCTCGAACTACGTTTACGTTTGTCGCTCAATTCCATGAATTATCTAACCTGCATCCGAAGGGAATGTAATATCTTCCCTATCTAAGTCATCTTCGCTTTCTAAGTCGTCGTACGGCCGACTTCCATTACTTAATGCTGTACTGGCAGAATGTGCAGGGGTGCCTAAAGTCATGAGGGGACTGGTGCCAGTCGTTCTGTAGTAACCGCTCGTGTCACTATGGGTCGATATATGGGCCGTATGATGAGGAGTACTATGTAGTTGCAAAATTGGCACTGCTGTCGGAGCTTCCGTCGAATTTCTATACGCATGTTCTAAAATCGTACAAAAAGTGAACTTATATGGTAGTCCCGTATTTAGCGAAGACTTATGCAGATACTGGTTTCCAAAGAGGAGCCACGGTATTCTAAACAGGGTTCTAAATTTCTTACCAATTCCTTCGACTCTCGAAGGATCGCAGTCCTCCAGTCCCTCTTCCAGTTCGTCCCACCAAGGTGGCTGCACTAATCGCAGATCTGCACGCTTCACGACATAACTATCACTCTGATCGTCCTCCCTTGGTATTTTCACAACAAAACGGTTAGGCTTCGTTAGTATCTTGCACACCGTCCCCTTTACAAACACTTTCGTCGCGTCTATATGACTGTTCGACGTTGGACACCTGATGCAAACCTTCGCATCCAAAGTCACCTGTCCCACCGACGGACTCGCGTCTCCTATCACGTCGTACCTTCCCGCACCCAGAACGTCACTATAACGCACCAACTTTCTCTCCCCGTCAAACTCTACGAAGATCTCCCCATGAATAACATTACGAATAACACCTGGGTAATAACACGAATCCCTTAAAGCTAACACTCTGTGATCGCGCCACTCACTGAGATCAATAGAGACAGCGGGGGGCCGAGGACGAGGACGCAAAGGTTCATCTCGGAGAGAATAATCCACCGCTGTACTTTGAGGAGGTAAAACCACCACCGAATGCGCCGAGGACACCTGGAAGATCACGATTAATTTTCATCGCTATTTGAGCTTAATCAAATAAAATGGAGGACTGGGATTCTTTGGCTCAACAACTGGGACGTACTTGATAACAGTCGGATTCTTGCTGTTGCGGAGACTGTCGCGTCGGTAAACTCGATTGCTGGACCAAAGCTGACTGGGCAAGCGGCACGTGGGGCGTTCGCATGTTGATCATGTTATTGATGTTGCTCGACACGTTGCTGGTCTTGTCCATTTCCTCGAGCTCCGACGGATCGAACTTTCGTTTCTTTGGAAGTTTCTTAGCGCTGATGGTTGGATCCGATGGATCCCGCTGAGGAGGGGCCGGCGGCGGGGGTGGCTGTTCCGGAATAGATTTCTCTTCGATCGAAGTGCCACCACCCCCGCCCGCCCCATATTGCGGCCCTCCGAGAGGATCCCGCTTTTCGTGCATCTCAGGATGAGCAGTCAGCATTTTGCCCACCTCACGCTGCTCTGTGGATTCAAACCGTGCCATTAGACCTCGGACTTTTTTATGCGTCACCGCTGATAATCGCCTGTTTTTCCCATTTTGAAATCCACGACACACACGACAATTTACGGATGCGACCGACGACTCTTCGTTCGAAAAGGGGATCGTGATGGATTCGACGCGGATTCTATAACTCGGCGTTTCTCCACCAAGCTTGCTCTTCATTAGCGATGAATGACAGACATTACAGAATAACGGAAATAACAGAAAACTTATTACTCTAATATATCATTCGAGGTGCGAGTTATAAGCGTCGACACGTAATACGCGCACGCACGAGTCCCGAGAGATCATAAGTTCCGTTCCTCCTGCCCCAAAGTACTTAGGTCCAATCTTCCACCTTTGCCGCTGATTCCCAACAATCCCCTATCTCCCAAACCCCTCTTTCTACCCTCCAAAAACACTCCTAATACTCGTGCTACGTTCTTCCATCCCTCAATGTATATATACCAGAACAATAATTCGATCTCGAAGAATTTCGATGCTTATTCGACATCGCCTCTGTACGCGTTCATTGAAAGGAAGTAGAACTTAATACGAAGATGGTGATGGAGGAAACTGGAGAAGCGACTGGCAAGAATTTATCAGTTCCAGCGAAGACTGGTTTGGATAGCGGCGGTTTGTGGGGTCGGATCGATGGAAAAAATCAGGATGGATACTCACAGTCTGTACAGTCGAGCGGAGGCTGCGTGCTGAAATGTGGCGAACCGAAGCTGGGAGGGTGGTGACACCGGCTGGGTGCATACCTCAGCACCCGACTGTCGGGGACAGGATGCGTCGAGTCTGGGCTCTCTCGTCTTTGTCTATCTTGCGACAGGGTTGCTGTTCCCTCTCCCAACTCCAATTTTTCTTCCCAGCCCCAACTGCCGAGCATCCTCCTCCGAAAATTCTCCTCTTGGACGAACACTTTTTCTCCTCCTTAATTGTTCCGTACCTCTGGCGAATGTTCTGGACAAAGGAACGAAAACCTGTCATTCCGTCGTTCCTAGAGTTCCATTCTTGTATTATCCCCGGGTCATTCTTTCCACGGTTCAGACTATGCTAATTCTTTCCGCAGATTTCGTACAATAACCCCGCTAACCCTCCAAGCTTATGGTCATTACGAATTTCTCTCGCTCCGAGTGTAAAGGCTATTGGCGATCGACCGACGACCAAGTTCGGACGATTATTAATTGCTTCTTGGATTAATTAGGATTTTTTTCCCGTGCTGAATAGGAGCGACCGAGCGATGGATCCAGCGAGGCATAGTAAAAGTAACGAACACCGTTTAAAGTAGAATTGAATCGCTGCATGCCATATCAGAACAGATAACGTTTCATTGAATATCGAATTCTATAGTCAGTGCTCGGTGGCACATTGGACGAGGACAGATGTTGCCAAGCATTCAATATACGTGCTCCAGTTATACCTACGAAATCCGTGCGGAAAGAATTATTTGACGATGCTTTCATACTTTTGCATATTCAACTTTGGAAAAGTAGCGGTAGAAATGGTAGCTTTAAAGGTAAAGAAAATATCATATTAACTCGGTACACGTTGAGAATGTTTTATATAGTTTATCTATAAGAGCTAGAATTACGTATAAATAAACTTAATATTATAGTATAAATTCGCCATCCAAAGAATAATAAAAAAAGACCATAAATGGCTTTGGAGCTCTGTACGGTAATTTTAACCCAACTACGGTTAACATTAGCAGGCTACGCGATTCGGGCTTAGAAGACAAAGGAGACACACTGGTGAACACGTGCGGTTCAACACGTAGGTAGTGTCAAATTGCCAAAGGAATGCGGAGGACCAAATGGTGCCGAGCTTTATTCAAATTCGGGGAGGACAAATAGTATTCCACGAGACATCGTAATAATACCTCCGCAAAAGCATCTTGACAGTTCCATCATTTCCAAGAATGAAAACCAAGCGATCTCTGTCAACGGCCGCTCACGATCTGTCCGAGGAACGAAGAGACTCGAGTTACGTTTCGAGCTACTAGCGCTATTAATTTTACTCGGAACGATAACGACTGTCAAACTACTCGCTTCGCAGGAAACGAGATACCCCCCAACGCAAACATTACTCCGGCTAATCCAGATTTAAACGATCCTACGAATGGTATTCTCACAATGGTACAACAGTAAATTCTACGAGTATATCCAGTACGAAAAAGGCAACGAACCTCGATAGCGGAGCATTCGGTAGCCGGGGATCTCGAGGAGCGAATCAAACTACGCTTTCCATCAATTACAGTTAACATTCTCTCGTTACACCGCGGTCGTCGTCCAACTCGCGTATTCCTCCAACGTCGAAGCTTCCACGAAATCCATCCGCGGCCGGCATCTCGGCCGTACCAAGAATCGAAGAGTGTCGGCGTGAAAGATCCTCCCAACGGAAAACACTTGTTTTCTGAAGCTTTACACGCGCGCACACCTCACGTGTACCAAATCCGCACTACCGATGGCTTGCTATCCGACGAGACATAACCTATTTTCACGACTAATTCTCCTTCATCCTCCTCTCAGCAGTGTCCACGCCGTGGTTAGGCGGTCGGAAAGAAAACAGCGTCGAAGATTTCAGACTCCCGTATCCGTGACGTTCCGACGAGGATCCCAGGGGCGACTAACGAGCAGTCAACGGGCACTTAGTCGCCGGCAGGAATTACGGAGAAGCACGAGCGGGCACGGAGGAGCGAGTGGTACCGACTCACGCACGAACAGCCACGAGAAGGGACGAACGTGAGGCGAGAGCCCGATAGGCGTCTCGAGGTGAGGTGAGACAAGGTCGATCTTGCGCATCGATTGGAAATCACGCACAACGCCGTGTAGGTAGTACGTCCACCCCGGCCACGTCGGGTCTGCATACGGGAGAGACGAGATAGAGGGAGGCGTGAAGGAAGAGCACCGCGGAGGAAGGGGAGGGCGGCTGGGGAGGGGAGAGAAGGGCGAGAGGGGAGGGGACTGGGACAGGAGGAGTGGAGGGTGCGGGGCCTGACACGCGTGACGCTCTTATCTTGCGCTGGAGGAAAAGAGACGGAGCAGAGCGGAGAGAAAGAGGGAGGATGGAGGATAGGTCGAGCGAGAGAGCGAGAGAGAGAGGGCGTAGGATAGAGGGAGCGACGTTGGGAGGGCGAGAGAGACGGTTTACTACACGGTTTACTCGCTACGGCGAGGGACTGCTGCTCCCTACTACCTTCGACGCAATTGCTGCACTGACACTGAGAGAGCCGAGTTCGCCCCGTGGCCCGGGATCCTCGGAGGAAAACAACGCTCTCGTGGACGAGCACGGTGTGGGGAAAGGACTAAGGGGAATGCACCAACCTCGCTGGCTCCCTACTTCTACCAACTCTGACTCACGTTGCCCGCCCGGAGAGTATCTCTCCGCCATTGTATCGTGTCAGCCCGCTCGTACCGATGAGCATACGTACTATCCATACCCTCGGACATTTTCGCGCGGAGCTCGATTAACTCTTTCGCACTCCTCGATCTCCTCCGCTCCCCTCCAGTAGATACATCCGTGCCTAATGCCAAGCGATCGTGCACTGTTCATCGTTATCCGCTTATTACACGACTCTCGCACACTTTACTCCAAAAGTGCTGCTATACGCGCTCACGCTCGCCAGTCGATCCACGAGCGAGAAACGTATATCGTTGTGAATTGGCACGTTAATCGTTGCGGTGTACTGTTACGCGCGATAAAGCGCCCATCATCCTCGTCGACTTCTTTCCTTCCCTATCTCCCTCTTTTCCGCATCGTATGTAAATCCATTAAGTGCCTCCGAGACACTATTCTACGTGTTTCCACGCGCATCGATCTGCACCCTTGTCTTTACCTCAAACCGGTTGTCTCCAAACTCCTCGTCGTATTTAGTTGTGTACCTAATTATAAGAACGGTATGCGCAAACTCGAGAACGGTTCTATTCGTCGATAAGATTACCAACGGAACGACCCATCTCCAATTATTTCTAAAAATCGCTAAGTATATGGTACACGGTTCTGTTATGAAACGGCAAAGAGTATTATTAAGAAACATTCATACGGGATTTCCGTTCCTCGAGCGATCCAGTACCTGTTTCTTTTCTCTCTTTACTCCCTTTCCCCTTTACCCTCGACGAACTGGCCGTCTCTCTCGGTAGCACGCGGTCCTGTGAACCGTCCACAGGTACGCGAGGGTGGTCGAAGAGGGTCTACATGTGTACCAGGGCCGAAATTCAAAACCTGTTACGCGAGGGCGAGAAGTTAGTGCTGCCGTTGGAGCCAGAGTTTCGGCCAGAGCTCTAATCTATAGTTCTCATCTCGTACTCCGATTTGGATCGCTCGAAGTTCCGAGAAAACGGCCACGAGATCGTTTAATTTCGTTCCGTCCAAGCGGTCTAGCCTGTCGTGGTTCGAACCGAATCTACGAGAGGAACGTGTTAACAGCGCCGGGGAATTGATCGATGCTCCGTTTTTGGCGATCTTGTAACGCAGAGCATAACGGAATGTCATCCGTATCCGCGGTGTAGATTTGTCTCTGTCACGCAAATATCGTAATGTATTCGGGAATATGGTCTGAGAATGTTGTGTAGTCCGTTAACCGTATCAGTTTTTTCTTTTGGGCAAAAAAGATCGAATCGTGGCGCAAAGCTGGCGTAGAAAAATCGTGAATCGATGGCCGAAGTTAATGCCCCGAACGTAAAGCCGGTAGTTAGCAAACTGGATATTGATACGCAAATGTATCGCCAAGATTAACTCGCCACCATCAAGGTGAAGATGACTCATCGCTGGTGAGTAATGTGATAAAACTAGGCTCGTAATTGTTGCACGGTTACGCGCTCAAAAATTGTCTGCTACTGAATCTAGTGTTGGCTCTACGGATCAACTAAAGTTCCACAACGGTATCTGACTTTTTACGATTCTTTCGCCGCTGGATTTCGTGTTTGCCCAAAAATTAGCCTTTCAATTTTACCATCCATATACCGTGTATCGCACGATCAATACACGACTAATCTCCTCCGCTTTTCTTTTTTTGGAAGCACGAAAATGGAAATTAAATATTATATAAATTATTTTCTATTTTTCACGGAAGAACAAGAGAGAGTCGATACGAAGGAATAAAACTCAATTAAAGCACGTGTCGAGGGCGAAGCAGAAATAGCTTTCGGTTGCTTCTTCGAAAACCTCGTGTACGTCAATATCGACTACGTGTCACGTTGCCCAGCGTCACCCGATATTGTCCAAACACGAAACTCCTTTAGCAAAGCAACCTAAGGGTTGTCACCCTCAATGAAAATGGAGAAAGGCAACGTAAAGTGTTGTCCTAATTGAATTACCGAATATACCACGCATAAAGGGGTAAAGCGTGTAAACGCGTCACTATTGCGTGTCTCCATTCTCTTTTTATTTAACGAAAGAAAATGCAAGAGCGCACAGCGTAAAACTACAGGCTCGACGGTTTGTTGGATCAAAAATTTCACAATGGTGGTAATCCTCAAAACAAGATTTCACTATATTAACGAAGAAACATCGAAGCCTCGGTAGAAAGCTGCTGATTGCAACCGTGGATTGATTCATTTGCACTGGACGATGTAACGTTATGTTCGCGATAAATTAAGGCAGAAACGATTTTTTTTTTACTCAACCACGGTGGGAAAGCGGCCGACAAATAAGAACGTTGCGCAAATAATTTTATGCATATGCTATCGCGCGAGCAACGTACTAGCCAGTATTTAAAAGCCTATCGGTACTTTAATCGAGTCGTCGACAACAAAAAACATTCCAATCAATGTTCTATGAAATTTCTTCTGATACTTTCTTTCTTCAAAACTAAATCATACATACATAACTTCCAGTACCAACGCTGCAAAGTAGGCAAACAAGGACGAACATTTCGCACAGCCACACAAGGCTCGATATCGCGTATTTGAGGCGCAACGTTAAAACTGGCTGTTGACCGTGACATCCCATCGGAGGTTTACATCCGTCCGTTCGAACATATTTTTCGAGCGGCTGCCAAAAGATCGTTGAATTACCAGGAAAACCAGAGGCCTCGTTCCCCGGAACTGCCAGCACCGGGCCGGCATCCTCATCAATTACGGATGCGTACACAGCAAATTACGAAAATTCGATGACGTTACCGGTGCACTTGTACCTTGAACGCGACCATAACCGATACCTTCGACACTCGACAAAGCGCAGGTGCCATTCATCCGCGTAGGCAGGCCACTCTCGAGGCATTATACGCGGAGGGTATTACTTTCCTGACTTTCCTGACTTTAGAGGCGGCCCGGCGGGGGACGCTCGTATCCGAATTACGCGTGAAAAAGAAAACGGCGGATGATACCCGGGCGCAGGGCCCCCGAGGAGTTTTCCTTTCAGCGGGCCTTAACAACTTGTAACCGATACCTGTGCGCCACTCTCTTTCTTCCACGGCCCGCCGGACAGTCCTGAATGAAGGGGGCCGAATCGTCGCGCGAATATTGTGCGGAACCTTCACAATGGAACGCGAGCTCGGTGGGTTCGGCTCGTCCTCCTGGGACATAAATCAGATATAAAAAAATATATATCTTCACCACGACAGGTAGAAGGTCCTGCAGTTGATTGTCCCTTCGCTCCTTTCCGCGGCCATTGTTACACGCCCCTGACTCGAGAAACACCTGCTCCTTGCGATTTTGACAGGCTCGTCTTAACTCCTCGCCCCGCCACTTTTTTCGCGTTAATACGTCTTTAACCCTTTGCGAGCCTGCATCGAGCGTGGCTCGATACTTTGTTCTTTTCTACAGACAATTCGCAGTCGTTGTATCATAGACACGGATCGAATACACTCTCGATATTTTTGTCTATCTCCGGTGAAAGACAAGACAAGGCTTTTGGACATTCCGTCGAGCGTACGGAGCGTATATTTTCAGGTATAGCCCGAATGCAAGCTGCAATGCGAGCTGGTCGACGCGGAAGGAATAAAATGTGGTGTACTTGGATATATAGAGGGTATATAATATAATAATAAATATGCTCTGTGCTCGATGGCAAGGTGTGATTTATTGTACGAGTCTGGTTCCCCGAAGGCTACGCTATTCAATTTAAGATTACGACAGTGGACGTAGCTCGACGCATCCTGCTCTCCCACGACCCAAAACTCTTTTCTTATATTTCGATATTATTAAGCACGTTAGTCCCATCCTGGAAATCGTGGTAGAGATATGAACGTTTCGCGAAATCTCGGCTGGACGTGACGTATTCACCGTCTTGCGTTCCATAATTCTTGAATTATAAACATGCTGCTGGTAAATAAGACACGTGTCCATCGCACAATTGGCAGAAAATTGTACACGTACACCTTTGAAGGAAAACGCAACGATTACGAGCTCGTGTACCGAATAAACAGCGTATTTAAAAAATTTCTAACGAGCGCAAAAAGCAAGCTCCGAAGTAATTTACACCTTTGAAGTAACCTGCGTGTTAATCTATGAACGATACGTAACCCTTTCTATATCTAAGTGACAGCCATACGATAGGGATTTACCTTTTTTGATTCATAATATTGCTCATCGTACGGCGAGTTACAAGATCGGAAAACAAAAGCTAATCACACGTAATGCACTGCACGCGCAGGTATATCTTTATTATTGTTTGCAAAATTAAGATTCAACGGGAAGTAATTCATTCGAATCACGTCGTTTCCTGCGGTGCACACGCGAGGTACGTAATGAAGTACGGGCTCGTGGTAAGTTGCGGGTAACGAAGGAATTTTTATCTTAAGATAAAAAGGTAATGCTATGTATTTAATTCAATGCAACTTCAACATAAAGACTGGAACTATTGAAAAATTTCCAAGCCATATTCTCATGTTGCTAATTCACTCGAAGTAAAGGCTACGACGAATAAATAATACAGCGCCGTAAGAAATTCATTTGTACAATGTCTTAACCATTATTCTTGCCGCAAATGAAGTCATTATTATAAGAATGTCATTTTCTCGAGCGGCTCAATAGCACGAGAGCCATAAAGAGCGTCTTGATTTAAAGACTCATGCGAACCTGATATTCGTACATTATGACGACAACGACGTGCGGTCGAACAACTTGTGCCTACATAAACATGGTGCGACTTCCGGCGTGCTCTAAAGATAATAGTATCGCTGGAATGCACGATGATTAAAAAAATGCAGCTACCGTTCCCGCGGCCAACGACGTCAAGCTTAATTCTTCGCAAAGTTCCCAAAGTTTCTGCGTTCTTCGCTCCAAAAGCAAACGCTCGCTCCAATCCCACCCGTTCGAACATATCGCATTCGATGAGCAACCGATAATTATACCCTAATCCTACAAAAAAGAAGCAGGAGAAATATCTCGTCCTTTACCCCAAGTATTGCTAAAAGCTAAACAAAATGTCCGATTATCGATCGTCTAAAAAAATCAACGACTACCGGACGGACATCTGCGCTTACAGGCGCCGAAATCCGTCTGGATCGGGTACTCGGAACTTTTAAATTTGGAGCTATTTCAATTTTTGATATGATCGATGCGGGTAGACGGTGAGACCAAACGAGGCTGATTATGAATCAAGCATAGATAGACGGTTTGAACGTCGATCAGCGCAGTGGAAACGCTAGAGGAAAGATAATCGCTTATAACAGCGATATCCAAACGTTTCTAACCTTAGGACAGAAACCTAAATGAACAGTACCCTTAATTAATCGAGCAGACATCTACCCTAATTAATATAAAAAAAAAACAAGTCTATGCATATCCACGAAAACCATTATTCCACATTATTTTCAACGTGAAACCGTTTCCAACGATTGGTTCGACTTATACAACGAGGCGACACGTTTCTCCGTCGAATTTCCGCAGCCGTACCGAACGCGGATGCACGGGACAGAATGCGGGAAGGTCTGTGCAGCACGGTAATGGACACAGTTACCGAACCGACCGGCAACGCGTGCACGGTACGTGGTCAAAGAAACGTGCGCTCGTAGCGCAGGCTACGTACAAGAGTTCGATATTTATTACGACGCCACGGAGGTCGTGGAGTTGGACTACAAAGGCAACAGGGTCAGCATCGTAGCACGGCGAACGCACGACGATAAAAGGAATGTGACATAAGTTGGGGTTGCTTATCGATATTGCTTGGAAATATGCAATGCCGCCCGTAGAGAGGAAAAGTCATTAATACGGTGCAACCACCGAGAGCCAAGGATGATAACGTATCGTCGACTTTCATCGCAGCCGTGTATTTCGCGTAAGAAGTACCGCCTGACTTCGGTTAACCCTCTACAACTCATTGTGACTTACGCATGGGTGTATCGTTTTAATCGTGCCGTACGTTTCCCTGACTTTTCTCTCTCCCTTTCCAGGTTTTTACCTTCCGCATTGATGTACGAGTTCCGATACTGCGCGGCTAGACGATAACGCAGTTTTATGGCCTTTGTAAGGATTTGTATTTTGTGCGCAACTTTGCTTCCGCCGTTTTGCTATAGATGCTTTTAGCGGTGAAAGAAGCGCAAGGTTGCGCGTCTAATATTTTTTCAGGTGGAGATAAATCGTGGTCGATACAGGATAAAATGGAAAAGGATCGGTATGGGTGTCGCGCATGATTCGCATCGCGATCCTATGATCGTGGTGATGCACAAGGGGCCCGTTAGAGCGACGGGTTAACCGGTTGTTGAAAGATTCAGAATTCCGCGTCGAATGGAACGATATAACGATCTTTGATCTTATTAATTACTAATCTCGGCCGTTACATAAGCAGCGCGATAATTATTCCGGCTAATTGAATAATTGATAACAGACATTTAGGATTTACAGTCCGGAAGGAATAACACATTTCGTACATCTCAACCACGGGCCGATAACGTCGCGACGATAAGAATCCCGGCATATCGTGAACCCTTGTGAACCAAGTCGCCGATGGCCATCACAAAAAAGACCGGCTATCTTGCCCTCGAAGAACGTCACGCGGACACCTCCATATAAACATTATGTCGAAATACTCGTGCGCCTCGAGAGACAGATGTTTTAGATGCTAATGCATTTCCTCCGACGCGGATGTTAATCCCTCGAAAGATTTCCTCCGCCCAAGTTTCTTATAAATGCATAAACAACCGAGACATTTCCGAGGCGCCTATTTATGTAGGATCACCCTGTATATATTATTGTAAGATGCTATTTTTGGCCGACGCGGATGTATTGCAACACGATGACAATCATCCTGAGTGAAAAAAAACGGCACGTGTGTGCGATACACACAAAAGAAAAAAATTTAAATCGCCGATAAATCTGTTTTTAAAACCAACGACTACTAGTTTAGCTACCGTTATATCTTATCTGCAGGCTGAATCTCTCCGTTTTCCGAAAATCTACACCACCGTCTTCGGTTGCTAACTGCGATTAGGAAGGCGAAATACGTCTCTCGAGAAACATCGAAGCCACGGACACCAACAATTCGCTCTCTTATAAATTCCTCTATTATACTCTTGCTTCGTACTTTTTATCGACGCCTCGTTCGCTAGGAATACTCATTTCGTTGTGATGGAGACGATCCACGGCCTGTAATCTATATTATGTCTACTCGTAGCATAATACAGATTACAACATTTGGAAGACATGCGGATTGGATTTCACAACGTGAAGCATGCTTCAACGTTGATCTTACGCTTCGATGCGTCTTGCAGGTCGAACTATTTTCAAAGCACATTTTTGGATCTTGCGCAAATGTGCCTTAATAAGATTGTGGAGCAACAACCGGTTTGATACGCTCGAAGGATGTAAAAGCTTATTTCTGGACGGTTTTTAATTGGTATACGGTTGGTTAAAAAAATTATACAGCTGCAAAGGGCGTAATGGCGTGCCCTAAAAAAAAACGCGGGCGGATCGACGAACCCAAGAAGATATATTCGGGGAAATCGCCTCAATATAATGTCACCGACAATATCGCGGAAGAATGGGGCTCTGCACATTTGCATCGACATAATCTTATCGGCGATAAAGCGCAGATCAACTTTGAACTTTAGCTCGCTTTCAGAACTAAAATACATCTCGAATTAAAATATCACGATGGACCTGTCTGCCAGGAGGCAAAAGGTTAAGAATACAGAAGGTGTACGGCAAAATTGAAATCGGTACATTGCAACCATAATGTAAAGAGACGGAGAGTTAAATACTGTAGTTACGCTCGATTAATTTATAACGCCAGATACGTCTAAAGTTAATTTAAAAATTCTGCCCAAGGGATTAATCGTTAATCGAACAGAAAAGCTTCGTAATCGTTTCCCCAAGAAGTTTTTCGCGAGGAATCAGTGTTATGCCGATTAAAATAAAGGTTCTCGCATGGTATGACTACGCTAAATTACGAATACGAGCACCAATCGTGAAAACGTAAAATTTTATTGAATACACGCTTGTCGTACCCCGAGCCTGAAATATAAAAGACTTACTGGGCTTGGCAACGTCGAGGTTCACAGACAGCCGATAATCCTTGCCCGCTGGTTGCAACGGCAGCTCAATCGTAGAACCATCTCCCTCGATTATTATCCCAGGCACCGTGAGTGTTACTTTCCATTCAGGTGGATGGCCGCGGCAAAATCAATCGTATTCCACAAGTCGATATCACGCGCGAGCACTATTGTTCCTCCTCTCGTGGTTCACTGGGTTGCGAAGACCAACTACGAAAACGAGTGGAACGTCGAATGAGCGGTCGATTTCGCCCAAGAATCGAATAAAAATAAGAGCGAAAAGAGAACGCGTATGGCCAGGCCGCGGTCGTGAAACGAAGAGACCAGGAAACGAGAGTGAAGCTTATAGTGGAATCCTACTACGTGCGCACGTTTATAGAATCAAATATACGATCGCTCGAGGAGAACGTTGTCTGCACCGATTGTGGACAAATTACGAACTACGATTTATATTAATTGCGTACCGTATGCAGAAACTCTCGTACGCAGAGTTACCGATTGAATTTCATTTATTCCAAAAGTCCTAAGGCTAGATTTAAGTACGTCGTTACCGATCAATCATCCGTAATTTAACTTTTCCCCTGGCATTTATCGATGATACACGGATTTAACTCTACATGCCCACTTCTGGCGTAGACGTTAAAGCGGACCGCGTGCCCATTGGCGGGTTATCAAGTCTAGATGACTTCGGTGCTGCATATCTACGCGTATGCATAATTTGTATACATAAATCTAATAGATCGCGCTTATTCAGTGAGGTATTTGGCTCCTTGGCCGTTAACTGGCACGAGTTAAACTTCATGCATAATCGCAGTAAGAATATATTTATACGAAAATACGCGCGGACACTTTGGGTTAAAAAATCTTTCTGTATCACGCACCATTGCGTGGCTAATGCAAAAGAATGTCGTTGGAGGGATAACTATGTCAGAACTCGCATCGTTCCAGGCGAGGTAACGCACGAGATGCTCGAAATTAATTTACCAAATCCCCACGGTGAAAGAAATTTGGAGGCGTCGATTTAATCCTAATCACGGATAAAAAAATTCGCGAATTATTGGTCGAGAAACAAAGATGGATACAAAAGGATGAGCCGGAGTGTCCAGAAGTAGGGATGAAGGAGAGAATCAGGTTGAATCACTGGACGTAAACGGGCAGAGGGTGGAAAGGGCAGGCGAGGGGCGGGAACGGGTATCGTGAAAAGAAGCGCACACCACGCGGTACTGGGCCGTTAACGCGTTAAATCCCAAGAATCGCATTGTATCCGTGAAATTCACGTAGCGCGTCTAGTAGCTCCATCTTGACTCACGAGTCAAGCCATCCGCGCACTTTCTTTCCGCCCACCGTCGTCGTAGCCGTTCTCGTCCTCGTCGTCGCCTTAGTCGTTTTACTCGCGTTGCGACACGATACACACGCCACTAACACTCACCAACACAATAAATCCATTGTGAGAAAGAATTCCTGACAGCACATTCCGCGTGTACGTAAGTACGAGGGGTGTACGGCGGACTCCAATCGCCTCGGCTCGAGTCGACTCAACTCGTCTCGAGTCGGCCCGAGTCGTTCGTTCGTTCGTTCCTTCGTTCGTCGTTCGTTCGTCGTTCGTTCGTTCGCTCGTTCGTTCGTTCGTCGTTCGTTCGTTCGTTCGCGGATGTCGTCACGAGGCGAGGGAAGAGACAGAAGAGGAGAAAGGGAAAGACGGGCGGTAGGGCGCGGAGAAAGGCGAACGATACAAGAAAGGGGAAAGTGGTGGGGAGGACGAAGTCGCGGGGCCGAGCAGGGGGCGAGGAGGGGGGAGAGAGAGATGGAGCCGGAAGAATGAAAGAGAACGTATAAACGCGGATACGAAGGAACGAGGAAGGCGGGCGAGCAGGGGGACGAGCGAGTACGAGTCGCGTATGGGCGTCATATAAATAGTCGAGGGACGGCATAGGCGTCGTATAGTGAGACTCCGGCCAGGTAGTGGCCGCTCGTGACAGCGGCAAACTACGCTCGCCTCCACGGCGAGTACGGAGAGTCACTGACACACACTATATACTATCGTGACACACGTGCACACTTACTTGTACTCGGCCAGCACAGAGCATACCGGGGAATGGCGCGCGGGCGAGCGGCACGCACACCGAGGCAAGGATCTCGCGGAGCGAGTTCCACGCGCACGCGTCGACACGGATACATAGACGCGACGTCGAACACACGCATTCGCGGGGGCCGTGATACGTCGTCGATGTCGTCGTCTCGTAAGCGGCCACTCCACCGTGCCGAATCTTCCTACCCGGGGAGGCTATCGACGCGATCGAGGTGCTCCAAGATCGACGACGGACCCGGGCAACATCGACGAGCGGTAGAGGGTCACTCGACGGAACGCAACGGTAGTCTCTCGTCCGTGAACCTTGTGCACGGTGTCACGAGGCCTCGTCACGTAGCCCAGAACAATCGAAAGCAGAGAAGCGACAACGGCGTCGCTCTCGTGTCTTTCTACAAACCGCCTACCACGGAATTATTGACATCTTCTCCGGCACTGCAAGACCCTTCTTGCTCCATCCTCTCGCCCTTCTCTCTCTCTCCTCTCTTTCTCTCTCTCTCTCTCTCTCTCGCTCCCGCCCTCTCTCTCCCTCTCCCTCTGCGTTTCGATACTATTCGCGTGCACACGTACTCGGTTGCTCAACTGAACCGCTGCGACTCGACGGGCCGTATAACCGAGCGAGCGGTGCACACACGGTCTACGCTACCGCACCAACACCGAGGAGCCCACTACCTCCTTCCCTCGGTATCTCGTTCACTGCGTACCGACACATGCGCACACCTACGTCTCGTACACATCGCTGAACGGCAGAGCTGCCGAGACGGCGCGCGCATTCACTGACAGCCGAGTAGCGATGGCCATTCGATACACTCTCCTACATAGTCTCGAGTAAATCGCCGTAAGAACGCATATCCTTCCTGCCGTTCACAATGCCGACTTTTTCGGGCCCGAGGACCGAAATTCCTACGCGTTTACCAATTACATAACGTTTTATACTCCCGAGGTTGAGACGAGGGTAATGATCCCTTTAAATTCCTGCTCGCATTTTACTCGAGCTGCATACGTACCGTTCATTGAAATATGCGAGCGGCGCTCTCTGAATCGCTCGATCGGAGGACAGGGCTATCGCGAAGGCGCACGGCCGTGTCGGGTTATTAAAATGTATTCGAACGTTTCGAATTGTCGCACCTTATAGGGTTTGATAACCGAGGGATAAAAATACTCGGTAATTCAATGCTATTCATCGTACGGTAGACGTGATTCGAATCCTCTCGCGCCCATCGCTAACCGACTTGCACCAACGGCCCAAGAGCCGAACGATCACAGTGGCATGCGGCGTTGTACGAGTGGGAGCCTTAACCCGGAGCACACCTACGCACACCACGGTACCGTCGGTTTGTAACTCAGGACCGACGTCGCGAGTACCGCGAGCCCATCGACTCCTTCGGTTCGTGGAATTCCTCCCGGTTGCTTCCTTTTAATGCACCGTGTAAGCTATATGCCCACTGGCGGCTTGGGTATCTCTTCAAAAATGGAATGCGTCTCCGGCGGTTTGTCATTTTGCCTTTCATAAAACGAAACCCGTATTCATCGCACGCTTCCGTCCCATCCTACCGAGAGTTACATGGCCACGTGATAAAACTTTTTTTAATGGACACTGCTAACGGTGGATTGGACGTATGCGAGTTTATGGAGAGACGAGTCTTTTAACAGTACGACTACAAAATCGGCCAAATTGACCGGTAAACCGTTTTTTAATAACGACGTGTTTTTGGTGTTAACGGTGATACCTGTTCTCTCTTTCGATTAGCCGCAGTGACCAAGGAGCAGGGGGGTAAAACAACGATCGGTTAGAAGATTCTTCCCAGTGAGGTGCGCGAGAACGCTGACTGATATTTTCTCACACGTGAAGAACGCATTCGCGTTTGATCGAGCAAATATAATGTGCGGCCGTGTATCATTAAGACGGTAAAAAATCGATTCTCAGTATTCTTAGTATGTAATCTTGACTCACCCTTTGAGAAACGAGAGCCGCATACTAATCCATCGGTATTGACTGGGCCCGATAGCATTATGAAAGGAATAAATGCGCGCGGCGGTTCTTCTTACGAGGGGCAAAGAAATCATAGCGAATTACAATCTTAAGAGCAACATTTAAACTATTTCTTGTCTATGATCCATTGCTGCTACGATAATAACGTACGATCAAGGCACACGCGCCTCGGTGGTGGTTAATTATTAATTTCACGCTAACATCACTATGTCGAGAATAATTAACGCGTTTGCGTGTGACGAGTAATCGTAGAAATAGCAGCGAGTAACGCGATCGCGCTTCCTCCTTTCGACTTGTCATTCAACGTCATTACTTCCGATGTAAAGATAACGTTTGTAAGAAAGCTATATGCTTACATTCAACTCAACGTACTATTCTTCGCGAGAGCCCATTAGAATTCTGTCCGTTACCACAGAAGCGGAGGTCTGCAATAAGTACAATACACCAGAATCTGGCAGACGTAGACGGTCTTAATTATTCACGCGTTGGTGACACGTAACACGCATAACGTTCTAATGTATGGCCGTCTGTACGCACGGAATATTTTCGCACGAAATGTTCAAGTTACCAACTCGGCCCGACAAATGTACAGTCCACGTGCTGCCATTGATTAAAACGTTCCGGTTAGGCGGGACCGCACAGCGCACAGGAATATTTCGAAAGCGTCTCGAAGAATTCGAATTTAGGCAGCCCCCTCGAAAGCCATCCGAGGGGCCGAATTTTGCATTTTATTTCTACGCAAAGCCAACGTCAACCCGGAGGTTCTTCGATCGCGCGATTCAATTGAGGTGCGTCGTTGTATACTCGGGTGGGTGATCAAACAAATTGCATTACGTGGAACTGCAAGCTCAAAAGCTCCTCTATTAGCCACCGCCTGCTGCTCACTGAAGTATATATGCATACGAACGAGATACGCGTGACGCAAATATATAGACTTTCGATTGATTCTGCGTGTAATAATAGCACAACGGGGTGGTGCTGCCGGGCAGTCTGCTTGCGCGCAACTGATTACGGGGTGTAGAGGCAATATCGAGGATGACTCCTTGCAGTTATCCTCGTCCACCTGACACGTGTCGTGTGAAACCATTCGACCGATTTTCCTTATATACATGTAAGCATACTCGACGATATCCGCCGCGACGACAGCGATGTACAGACAGACGAGACACTTTGGGCCTTTCTAAAACCAACCTTCCTCTATCCCTACATACTTATAATTCATCGAATTTCTCTCGAATACATTCTTCGAGAAAAAGGCATAGAGGATATTTAAGGCTAGAGTTTCAAAAGCCGGAGCTTGGTCAAGATATCCCTTTCCTTTGTAGAGCAATATCAATTTGTTGCATATCTCGTGCCGAACCATGGAGAACACGGACCAGTCCACGTGAAATCCCGTAACGAGGTTGCGCCATTCATCGACAGCGCACGAAAGTCTATGAAGGGAAACGCAGAAGGGGAGCCGAGTCACCGTGGGCTCCACTCGGCGATACCTCATTGATGAAGCTTCTACCGGTCGACTAGCGACAATATCCTGATTTTTAAAATGCACACGCGCGCATTACGCACCGTGCATCGCGCGTGCTTAATATTTCAACGTACGTACGACACACTACGGAGTACAATGCTGGAGGATAATCAATGAAAACCCCCGCGAATAAACCCACTATTCCGACACATCCGCGTATACTATACGAATATCCGCAAAAACGCTCGCAAAAAAATCCTGAATTTATTCCGAAAGCGCATCGTAACGAGTTTGAAGAACTTCGTATCTCGAGAGTCGGATTTCCTGGCCAGTCTCGACGCTGAAGGCGTTCGAGTTTTTAGCAAACCGGCTGCCTGGCCATCTGAAAATATTTCATTCAACGTTCGGCTGCCGGCATGCGCCAAGCATTGACCGTGGACGACGTCTAGCGTGGGTCTATAGGCCTATTCCGTTGTCTATTAAAAGAGTAGCGGATTGCAGCCGTCGCGATTACACGTACCTGCAGAACCGGCATATATAGTAATAGACGCGGAGACGCGATGCGTGCGCGGGCGTCTCGACGCGCTTCCCCGTGGCCCTCGTAAGCGTCGCCTCGGCCGCCGGCTCGGTTAGCAACAGATTTTACCAGGTTCGGACCAGCGGACGGATCAAAAAGGTGCCGCCAAGACGGGCTTCCGCTGGCCGACCGACGGCCATTAACCCTTCCTTTCGTTACTTCTCCACACAGACTGGAGGAAATCAAGACGTTTAACCCTTTGCGGCTCTGCCTAAAGCATTTCTCGATCGCCGCGTCATTTTGCATCGATTACTCACGGATGTCGTGCACGTTAATCGAGTGCATTCCCCGTGTGTTTTTCTATCCCTAATACCTCTTTGTCACGTTTTTTCTCCAGCATTGCGCGATATATCTAAATGCGCTTGCAAAGTGGCTGGTAGGTTTATTAACGGCGAGCGATACAGCCAGCGATGTTGCTCTGGTGCTCGAGGAAAATATTCGAGGAAAGTCCTTTTTATAGGGTCGTATAGGGCTGAGGAAGGGGAAGTGGAAAACGTGGAATACGCTATTCCAGATTTCGTGGCAGGGGCCATATGCATAATGCAAGAGTACTGGCCGAACGGTATCTCGTAAAGGCTTCGATTTTATGGAGACGCCAAAGATATCCTTTTGCCGCGACAACGTCATCGGTTTTCCGCGCATGGAAGTTGCGCTGCCTAGTTCGTCGCTCGTGCGTACTGCACCGTTGACCCGTGCAGCGAAAGTTCTTTTGTTTCGCCCGAGAATCAAGATCTCATGTACTTGCATGAGTCGTATTTACGAAATATTGTACGGCATATGTGTGTAAACGTAGCGTGCGCAACGCCGATCAAGATTCCACGGCGATCATCTGGCGAGCCTCTGGCGAACGTTTGAAAATAAGTTAATGGTGTAACTTTGCGGAGTAATATAAATATAATAAGAATTTCATCCTGTGTGAATCGCGGAAGATGCGTGCAACCGACGTTATAAAGAGTAATTAATTACGAGGGTATACGAAATCCACGTGGGTGAGCAAGATAGCCACGTCGTGTATCAACTTTAAGAACGTTGCAAACTCCTTTTTTTCAATGCTTATCTCGCACTTATGCAAGAGGCACCGTTCGCTCTTGTGCTTGCACAACGCGAAAGCGCCCTTTTAAGTATACGCGAATACGGAAAACAAGTGCATCGAATAAACTTGCGCGTCGTTGATTCCTCGGTGGCTACGATTACGCACAGTCCTTCGGTAATATCGTAACGATTGCGCATAAATACACCGAAATAATTTATTGCTCGAGCACGCAGCCTGGAACTTTCACGAATCGAACCCGCGTCCCGATTGGTCATAGCATTCGCGCCATACTCACATATCGGCATATCGCACCCGAGAATCGCGTTTCTAACAAAGTTTCAATTAAGGATCCGTATAATTCCGCTGCAACGGATTTTTTCTTCCGAATAATTAATACTCCGACCAAGGAAATTTTTTCCGGAGCAACTCTCACACGTAATTCCTTCTTCGCTCTGCCGATCGCAATACGAGTTCGAGTTAAAGGCGTTACGGAGATATGCGCGTATTCAGACACACGTGACAGGTGAGAGTGTGACCGTCGAGGACTGAATTTTTCCCTCCGGCTCGTCGATAGCGAAAAAGCCAACATTGCCTTATCGTCACGGTTCTGCCCGTTTTTTGTTCGACGAAAAGAGATCCGTAGGGCCGCCGGCGTTGAAAAAGAAGCTCAATGCAGGCGCGTATCTTTGATTCATACACAATGGTGCCCGTGTCACGAACGCCTTCGATCCCGCGGAGCTCACGTGCCGTAAATTATTCGGTGAGAATAGCAGAGCAGCCGTGTCGCAACGCATGCGCCCCGCTCGAAGCAGAAATTAAACTGTGTGGATCGCTGCGATCGAAATAACTGGCGGCAGAGAACAGGTTTCCACGGGTTCGCGCTGTAGATAAACCCAGGAATATAGTGTCAACCGACTATCGCCGGTTACGCGCGGAGCTTCGGTATTTCAGACTTTCTTGGGAATTCAGCCCTCTATAGCGCACCGCGCATTCTAGGTGACATACCGACCACGCTAATTTCAATCCATCGCGCGTCATTTCCAACGCTCTAGAATCGTACCTCCGCGCATCCTTCCCCGATGCTCTCCAGGAAGATCTCGTAGAATAACGAGAAGCCGCTGGGAAATGACGAGAGCTCCGACGGTCAGGATTTAAAAAAGAAACGGGAAGCCGGTCTATTTTAGAGCGGTCAGGGAGAGGGGGCCGCGGAGCGAGTCTTTGAGGAGGATATATGATCGTTTTGTTCTCGGGATTATCGGGAGAGCCACGATTCAAACCTTGGGTTCAGTCCACTCAAAAATGATTCACAAACGTTCAGAATGCAGGCACGACCGAAAAAGCCACGGTCATCTACCTCCTTCGCTTTGCTCTTTCCTCGCTGTCTATTTTCAGGTCACGCCGCGCGTATACCTCTAATATTTAGCATTTCATTCGCATACATTACGCGAGGGACACGGAAAGAGAGAGAGAGAGAGAGAGAGAGAGAGAGAGAGAGAGCCGTGGGGCCCTGCGCGTTCGCGTCAGCCGAGCGAAACGAAGCCTAATTGCATTTTCACCTACGCCTTCGGCTGCGAATAAGCGCGTCCCTGGCGTCCCTCCCTTCCTCAGGTTGCACGCTCTTCTCACCGCGAATGACGAAACTTGACCGGCGCATCGTGACGAGCAACTCTCTTCCTCGCTCCTTAGACTCCCGTCGTCATCCTCGCCGAGCACGCAAGCGTGTGTATATTCTCGTTCGCGCCACGTAATGACCGTGTGCAGCGTACTACGGAGGGAAGGGAGCATATTCCTGCTTTTTTGAATGACGCACGCTCGCTTTCCTCGAACCTCCGAGTGCATCGAATAAACCTACATTCTGGCTCGACGTCCTGCTCTACGGCCAAGATCTACTACGAAAATCTTGGATCGCCGCTGGTAGCCTACCATCGCCTTCTCCAGGTTTCGTATATCGATTACGAGCACTCGATAGACTTCCCGGTGGATTAAAAAGGAAAGAAGGAAATCGCTAGCGGGAGGACTTCCATTCAAAAACTCCAAAATACCATCCAAGTAACGTTCGTAATCCCCGTCTCGACGAGTACGAAGCGATCCTGAGGATCGATGTTGAGAGGAGAAGAAAGAAAGAACGGCAGAAATTAGGGAAAAAGGAAAACAATCATCCTCCCCCCCTCTCTCTCTCTCTCTCGGACTCTCGCGCCAACGGTGCGCCACGGCCCTGAATCACTTTACCTGCGGCCTCTGCGTGTCCGTGGCAACGAGAGCTCGCTGGAGTCCGAACAAAGGCGAGAAGGTGGCTGCTGCGAGCTGGAGGGGGCGGCGAGGGGAGGGTGGAGAGCAGCGACGATACAGCGGGCAAAGGGTTGCTCGTTGCGGACGCGACGAGGCGCTGCTATCGCGGCACTCCGCTGCTGCTCCTCGCTTGGAAACCACTATCGTAGCACCAAAGCACCTTCCTCCATGTTGCCAGCACGAAAACGAAGGAGGGCCGCCACTGGCATCGACGTGCACTCGCGACACGGAAGGGCACGACGCGGTCGATCGATCGACGGTCACCAGGAGGCCGTGGGGCGGCCTGGGGGCCTCGAGGGGGCTGGGGGTGGGGGCGGTCTCCCTTTCGCCGGCGGACGCGCACTCGCGCCGGTTCCTCGAGGATCTCGCGGCACAACCTCCGATTCGGAACTGCTGCACCACGAAGCGCGGCCCTCCGTGCTCGCGGCTACCAAGTGGAACAGAGACGGACGCCCGTGACGCGCGACGCTCGAGCCGGCGCCATTTACAGAAACGCACGCATCGCCGAGCCTACACTCCCTCTGGCCGCCGCCGTTCTTTCCTCCACCTCTTTGCCCCATGCTCCTCCCTCCACGCGGACACCACGCGTCACCTTCCGCGCTCTCCTCCGCCCCGCCTCGAGCCTCTCCCTCCCTCTCCCCCTCTAGCTTTAACTCTCTCTCTCTCTTTCGCCTTATCTCCGCGCTCTCCTACACGGCCTACTCCATTATTTTTTCGCCTCCTTCGCGCTCTTCCTCGACACCGCCAGGATACCCTCTCGCCGTCGATCGCTTCCCGTTTTCCTCTCCTGCGGGCGGATCCGATTCGCTTTTCCTCCTGGTTCCTACGCGCCTTTTCCTTTGTCTCCTCGCGAACGTCGTCGCGCGTCGCCGTCGAATTCGGTCGCCTCGTGCTTTACCTACTCCCCTTGCCCCTCTTCTCGCGGATCTTCCTCCCTCGAGGATCCTCTCCTTCCTTCTCCTCGTGACTTTAATTATTTCTCCTCGATCTTCCGTATTCCTTCCTTCTCCTCCTCCTCGCCCCTCGCTGCCCGGGCTTCGTCTCTTCTCTTCGTTCTCATCTTCCTCTCCCTCTCTCCCCCTTTCGAGGAACTTTCTTCCCGTCCTACTCCAACCTCCGCTCTCTTCCTTTTCCTTCCGCTCCCTCCTCCTCGGAAAACTCCCCCCCTTTCTTCTAACTCCTTCGCCGCCGTACCTATCCGACCTATCCCAATTACAACGAACGTCCTTGAGGAGCCAGCACCTCAGCGTGCGCGCGCGCGCGCTTGTGAGAACGGAGAGGGATGCACGAAGTATCGTGATCGAGGAGTAGGAGGAGAGGCGGAAAGTGGAGGAGGAGGAGGAGGAGGAGAAGAGAAGAAGAAGGGAGGGCGGAGGGGTCGTAGCGGGCAGGAGGCAAAAGAGGGACCGGTTGCCGGGGGAGGAGGAAAGAGTTCGAGAGGTTTACCCGGTTGTGGAAGAAGGACGGAGGGAGAAGGAGCGAAGTACCTCCGCGTGTGTACATCGGCAGAGGCGGATCTACGGATAGCGAGACCACCGGACGACGACCGGCTCTCTGGTGTATTCCTCGAGGAGCCTCGACGTTCTACGCCTCTCGATAATCGCTACATCGCCTTCTTCCTGTTTATTCGCTAACCGCCAGGTGGATTCGCGTTCCGCGCGATTTCGCGCCTTTTGGGGATTTTTCGGAGCTGAGCCGTGAGATAAGGAGGTCCCGGCGCGAGAGGGATCGAGCCATCGCCTCGGCTCCGTCCCTGTAGCCGAGTAGTAATCGCGAATCGCAATATGGCACTTGCTTGTGGGAACGGACAAAGGGAGATAAGATTGCCGCTTTGTGCTTAAACTAATTGCGCGCCGGCGATATTTAAAATTAACGAGATACAAGAGACTCGGCATTCCTTATGCTCCTCGTAGTTTCATCCGAGCGCATTAGAAAGGAACGGTTTCTTACGGGCGCAACGTTACGGACGTGCGTAATGCTCTTTTTCACAACGAGGAAACTGCACCTTCATTGCGCAAGAAACGCATGAAAAGTTTCTTTGACCGTAACTACAAATATGTAGGATAACTATTGCGAATTGACGGGCAGGTTCGAAGGCTCGTCGGAGAGAGTCTTGGACGTTGAATTTCGTTCTGGATGCAACGTCGGAGGAGAGGCCTATTTTAGTTTAATGGTATCTACGCGGATTACGAATCGACCGAAATTTAGTTACGCAGCCGAACTCGAGGTTGTTTCGCGTTTATCGTAACGTCGCCATCGGAATGCAATAAAACACGCACGGTTGTAGTTTCCACTTGTGTTTTTATTTTGTTAATTCTCATATAATACTAACAAAACATTTAATTACAAAACATGGGCGTACGTGTGAGAGTGTATGTGTGTTGTGAAGAAAGCGGCTATGTGTTCTATGCGGTACGCATACCATCTGGTTAATGTAAATATTACGATTACTTCATAAGTTCTCTACGGTAAGTAGATGAATTTATAACGACAATCTACACGCATCGGCGCGTGGTTAAATGCGTCCCATTTTCTCGCAACGTCTTCTCGTTCGATATTAATTTTACAATAATCGTGGCTTCCCGTCTCGTATGGGTCTTAGACCGATCCTCTCTATCCTCTATTCCGACGAATATGCAAACGCAAAGGGGATAAAAACGCTACTGTAGTATGCGATACAATAATATTTATCGTACCTCGATATTAGTTATTATAAATAGTTTTAATAATTATTTGTCCAAACACTGAATATTTTACAACAGCCATCGATCTCAACTATTCGTAACTCTATTAAACAGTTTGCAACTTTTACAGTTTCAATTTCACTTTAATATTATGCGTAGCGTGTCTGATCCAATATCATATCAATAATAGGGGTATATCATAAATTTTGTGATTTCCTAAAAAATATTCTCTAAAAAATATGTCGACCTAAAGATTATTATGACTGATAATCACAGACAATTTTTTCAATTTTTCTTTCATTCCGTCTTAAGTTTGTCGATAGTATTATTTATCTTTCTCCCTTTTTTTTCTGTTCAAACAAGTACAATATTCAAAATTCTACATTTTGTTTAAACGTTAGAATAGTAGTATTTTTATACATGTTTTAAGAAGCGTTTTACATTTTTAATTTGAATTCTTACTTTAAGAATAATCCTCCGAAACCGAAAAGGACACAAAGAGACGAAGCCCTTGGTCGCGAGAGCCTGTAACGCTGCGAGCTTCTTAAATTGCCGTAAAAAGTAATAACGGGCACCTCGAGTTTCCACGAATAATTTAACCACTCGTCTCATTATCACACCAAGCTACCAGATCCGTTCGACGCTTCTGCCCTTTCTCTTTCCCCCTTTGTTTTCCCACGAAGCAGACTCCCCCCGAGGTAAGATCTACGGAGGATCGGATAATTCATCCCTTAATACTCCCGCCGCATCCAACTTTCTTGGACGACTCTTCTTCCCTCCTACGTACCATTAATATTTCCGTTTCGCGCGTAAGTTGCTTTCGAAGGGTGCTGATGGGTGTAGTAAACAAACGGTGCACGATATGAGTGGTGATGTATTATGCTCTTTTACGTGTAGATTATAATTAATAGTAATAATAATAATGATAATAATGAGGGCTGATGCGTAATACTAAGGAGCTCGTACACACTCCATGAGTTAGGGAGTAGGGAGTAGTTTAAAAGATACAGAGTATGTTTCAGAAAACGCTCGATAAGTTCCTTCAGATTATTCCTCGGTCAGGGAGGATGGAACGGAATTTTAACACTTTGCCGCATCGAATTGACCTTAGGAGCGCGAATTGGCCGAGTGCACGCGCTGCGCGTTTCACGGCGTGGTACGTTAAAAAGAGCGCAAGCAAGAAGGACGTCTTCCGAGGGACAGCCGCGTTCGGTGAAAGTTGCCGGGAAATTTTAGATTGCCCTTTAAAAAACCGACCGTATGGCGGGGCGCGTATCGATTATATTTAAAACTAGCCAGGTGACCGCAATCTGCGCCGTTCTAACGTTGACCATCGTACGGCGTTGGCGATGCAGAGTTTGGTTCGGGTCAATTTCGATGCAGGCGGTTGTCATAATCAATTCGAGCGAGAGCCGCCCGGCGAGCAAAGCGTTAAGGGCCCCCCTGGCCGACACTAAAACTATTTACCTTATCTTCGGGGACATTTTGCAGGATTCGAAAGTGAAAAATAAACGGAGAAACACGGCGTGTTGGAGATTTCCCTACCGACCAGTGTAGACGCAAAGTCACAGAGATGTAGTCTATCGTAATAAGTCATCGAGGGTACGCCTTGCCATCCCAGAGCATCGTCGATGACGTTACGTCGCAAGAATTAGAAGGCTTTATTAAAAATGAGAAACACATGCTTTCTTGTTCTTTCTGTAAAAAACCTGTCCTTCGTATCCCTTCAACAATAATTAGACCATCGTGTGCACCATGTCCTAAATCGTCCAAATCGAATTAGTACTTTCCGTCAACCCTAGAACCGTCGTCCGTAATCAATAAATATCAATAAAATATCTAACATTGCTATTATATTTTCAAGTAATTACTTTTCTTACGTCGTATTACTTTTCTTTACAGATTAAAATTAATTATCATTATATTAACAATATTCATCTTCCAATAATAGTTATTAATTATTGGTAATCATAATATTAAAAAAAAAAAAAAAGATTCAAAATACCTAAAAAATGGCAATTTCTCGTGACCAGAACAAGTTTCCATTTTTCCTTGTTTTATAACTTTTTACAACTCAGCATACACATTTTGTACCAAACCAGGCCGATTAAAATGTAGCACGGGCGACATTACTCGCGTGCTCAAATAATGTTCCTGCCATCATTTATTCTTTATATTACCTCTTTAAATAATTCGCGATCAATATTCTTCGTATAACGCATTTCTTATTATTATCAAACTCTTCTGCTGCAACCTACTATCTCTTACTCTAGGCCATTTTTTCATGTAAAGTGCACTTAACGGTGTCCATAGAGCACCAAATTTAAGGGACTACCACCTCGGCAGAAATTGATCAATCGCACTAAAATACTTCGTTATAGCTTAATGGATGCATAGACACAATTACAGTTCCGTTCGAATATAAGTCATTGGGATATATCTAAATCTATCACCGGGTTAAAGCGTAGGTACATTAAAGGTAAGGCAAAACTGCATCTCACAGAAAGGTGTTCTTACGGAGTACGTGATGTCCGTAAAATCTGAAATATATTCCTATAAAGAACATTCATAATTTTTCCCATTGTGGGAAAATATCACAAACATCTTCTAGAGGTACCCTAGAAAAAGTTCACTCGAAACAATGTCTAATTGTCTTTCTACGTTTTGCCAACGTAATCGTATCTGCACTGTTTTTATCGGTAGCAAAGAATTTCGGGGACAAGCTTCTCGAGGCGTGATAAAAACAGAGTGGTAGTACTCTGGGAAATCAAATTTTCTCGCCGACACTCTAAATATAAAAAATAAAGTAATGACATTATCATGTAATAATCTTGGCAAGGTGGAAGCACAAACGTGTGGGTGCGATCTTTATAAACCTAGAAAAAAAAAAAAAAACATATCAAAATAATATTGCGCATGTACAATTCTCCATCCTGAACGAACCGATAAATTTAAAATCGACGGGGAAGCGACCACCGGTTTCCCTTTTACGCTACTATAAGACTCAAAACCACATCAATGTCTGCCAAAGTAGGTACGCCTTTGAACAGTATCTCACGGTGGGAGACTGTCCCTTCTTGCCATTCTCTATCTCTCTCCTTAAAGCCTACGTTCCTAACTTAAGTTAAATCGGTTGCTGTACTTACATCAAGACAATATCTAGTCTAACAATTACATATTTTACAAGAACATTTGAAATCTGGCCCTACAGCAGACATGAAATGTCACAAAGTTTATCCTACACTGTACACCAAATTTGGATTTACACAAAATACGCAACGATTGAGTTACGTGCCAAATTTAATTCTGCATAGTACCGCTCAGGAGACACGTCCTTCGGTAACCGTTAAATATCTTATTTCTTTCTTCTTCTTCTTATTTTTTTTTTTGTACAATTACATTTTTTACAGCTTTTCGAACGCGGCCAACGGACTCGCGCGGACTATAACGTAAGTCATGGTCGTGGAAAACTCCTTCGGTTTTCCTCCTAAGTACGTCGATCTCGTGCTACGTATTTCAATTTTCAGAGGCGCCTCTTTGGTCCGACAGAGCAAAGTCACCGAAACATTCGTCGTACCAGGGTAAATCGCATGGACAGAAGATAGCAATCACAGGCGCTCTCATTTAGTGTAAAGTGTAAGATAACTTGTACACCTAAGCCTCGATAGTAGATAATAAGTAGAGTCTAAGAGACGTGCATAGAAGCACAGGCGTGAATAAAGTAACACTTTCAAGAGTCCGGAGCGTGTTAGTTTGCCCGACTCGGCGGGTACGAAAGCAGGACATATTGAATCGTTTATTGCTATAAGTATACCCCTTATATCAACTACAAAATGTAGCTGTCTAAAGTAACATTGTCATAACGCGATGCTTCACGTACTATAATCTGGCCTTCTAATATTTTAATGTATATCTATTTCCTTTATAGTAATAAAAAGCTGCAATCTCTGAAAATAGTTTGATGATTAAATGAATAACGTTCAATAAAATGAATCCTATTTTAAAGCGCGCGTTATCGTAGCACGTATCATCTTTCTCTGTGCCTGCTGGCTGCTTATGATAGCTGTATACGCAGTCTCAGTTGAGGTATTTGCGACACCTGCGAGAGCCGCAGGTACACGGAATCTTGATATCCTCGAAAGGAAACTTATAGTCATACGTCAGTTCCTCTCCTTGAATAATACGCCGAAGAGCGAAAATTAAAATGTGTTTTTTACCTAGGATGTCCACAACTCGCGAATAACAGTTTGGCTGTAATGTATACAAAGAGTTTCACGTTAGAGGGATGGTCGACGCTCAAAGTTCGGATAATCCGGTATAATAACGTACATTGCAACAAAAGTGTCTCGATCGATACTCGTGCTGTCTCGACAGAAAAGACAGAGAAAAAAAGGAAAGAAAAAAGGAAAAAATTGATCTCCATCGTTTGTAGCAAAAACATTATCGCGTCTTTTGGGAAGGGAGTATAATTAAAATGATAAATTAAATACCTCGCATGAGTGATTAATAAACCTAGCTGCGTTTCCCTTCATCGTTGCGTCGACAACCAGGTGATCGTCGATTTTAAACATGTAACATCCTATATTCTTACTGTCATAATATTTTTCCCGTTTATCGGTCAAGGAGGCTCGTATGACCTATGAACATGGGCAAATGGCGCCGCATAAGTCTCCTGGCTCGAGCTTCATCGGCATAAAGGACGAGATAACCCATCGATATACAACACGAGACCTACCTCTCCGGCATACTCAATAACCATTTCCCCAGCCTCGATATCTCTCAGGCAGAATAGCCCCCTTCCGTGTATATGAGAATGGTACACTCCGACCGATTCCTTGGATGTCTCTTTAAGTATTCGAAACCGCATCGCCATCGGTAAATTTGTGCTCGCCACTCTTCTGAAACACCAAAATACGTTCCTCCCTCGTGTGAACCGCTCCTCATTCCAGATCGCGCTCCAAACCCTCGAGCTTCCTAAAATCATACGTTACCTCGATTCCGCCTCCGATATGGCGATCATTTTGGGCTGCTGTCGATGCCTGGACGCCAGCCAACTGAACATATCGTGAACCTTCCTCCCTTTGAAAGGCTCCGCCCTGGCCGCCCCGTTGTCACAAGCCGTGGGCAAATCGTTCTCCGTCTCGCCCGGTTTTGGCGGGGACAAACTGTGGAACTTGGGTTTATACTTGGTGCACCTATTGACACCGGGTAGCTGTTCGACCAGGTAAACCGTGGCGTTGTTCTCCAAGCCCAGGTTCTCCGACAGCGGATTGTGGGGCAGGGGAGGCAGATTGTGCGCCTTGCGCGCGTTCTGCACCGCCTGAAAGACCGTGTCCCACACCTCGGCCATCGAGGACGCCGTGTGCGTGAAGCCATCCTGGGATTTGATCTCGTACATCAGAGTCGGGCCCCTTGGACAGGTTTTCTGAGTCTGAGTGAACTGCGGATTGCTCTGCATGGACTTGATGGTCTTGGTGATCACCCTGGGCTTCTTGACGGCGACGGGCGGTACCTTCGGCTTCAGCATGTTCAGCTTGTTGTCCACGGGCTTCGCCTTGTCCTCGATCTTGTTCGTCTTCAGCGTGAACGTTTTGATGGGCAACAGCTGCAGGGACGCTATCTGGGGCACCTGCTTCGAGGGCAGGATCTCCACGGAGGTCACCTGGGGCGACTTTTTGCTCTGCGTTACCGCCTTCATGTTGTGGGTGATCTTGTAAGAGCCATCCTGCAGCTGCTTCTGCAGCACGATCTTCAAGGACGTATTCTGGAGCTTCTCCTTGTCCAGCTCCAGCTTCAGGTTCTCCTTAACCTTCTCCATGGCCTCGGTATTCAATTTGATCGTCTCCGTCAGATTGTTTATAGCTATCTCCGGTTTCTTCACCGGCACGATGGCCTCCACCGCCGCCTGCTTCTTCGACTCCGGCAGCTCTGGCTCCGGCTCCGCAGGTTTGATCACCGGTTTCGTCGGCTCCTCGATCACGATCTCCGTCTTCTGCACGGTCTTCGCCGGGTCCTGCTTCGGCGTCACCGCCTGCATGGGCAACACCCTGTTCATCGGTCGGCTGGTCGGTACGTTGCTCGTCGGCATCGTGATTTTATTTTGCACGGCTGAACTAGTATTAACTGGATTATTACTCGTACTTACATTAACATTGTTAGCATTCGATACGGTACCGCTATAGCTATTATGCACATTATTTACATCGTGATTCAGCTTATTTACAATGATATTCCTTTGAGTTATGCAATGATTCGGCAGGGGGGGTATTTTCGATGATATGCTGGACTTTATCATGCTCGTGTTCTCCGAGACGTGCTTCGAGTCGAAGTACGGCCGGACGCTATTGTTCATCAGCTGCTCCGCGCCGAAGAGCGGCTCCGTGATCTTCCAGGGCCCGTTGCCGCCCAGCTGGCCGACGGAGTGCGAGGCCGGGCTCGGGCGCACGGCCACCCGCGGGATCATGGGGATCGTGTTCTGCAGGATCTTCGAGGGAGGCGCGAGGCGCGGGGAGGCGACGTGAGATTCGGACGCGTCGGGGATCTGGATGGAGGTCACGGGGTCCATGACCGCCTGACAGGGCCCTGGGGACATGGAGTTGCAGGTCACGGTCGCGAAGGATTGCTCGGCTGCGCTCGAGATGTTCATCTGCGGCGTCGCGATGGACTCTGGCATCGCCGCGGCCTGGTTCATCACCACGTAGCCACTGGGCACCGCGGGGACACTGGGCACACTGACGACGGCCTGCACGTTTGGCAAACTCCCCACGCTTCCCATGCTCTGCACGGTGTTCCCAACGCTCGAGACGCCGGGCACGCTGGAGAGCGTGGGCACGTTCTGCACGTTGGACATGTTGGCCACGCTCGGGACGTTCTGCACGCTGGGCACGGTGGGCACGTTCGAGACACTGGGCATGGTGGGCACGTTGGGGACGTTGGGCACGCTGGGCACGTTCTGCACCGTCTGCACCGCGGCCACGGTGGGCACGCCTGGCACGGCTTGCACGTCGACGATGGGCTCCATGAGCTTCGACGCCTGGAAGACCTGCGTCGTCGTCTGATAACTGCTCGCTAATACTTGCGGCACGGCGCCAGCCATGAACTGGCTGGAGGACATCACCGTGTTGCTGACGATGGTCTCCAGGCCGTAGTACATGGGCTGGTTCGAGACGAACATGCTGCCCGTCGAGTCCGTGAACATCTCGAGGGTGGGGGTCGAGCTGAGGAGCAGCTGCTCCGAGGATATGACGCCGCATTGGATTGCACTGGGTTGCTGCTGGATGATCGTCCCCAGGACGGTCGGCTGGGGCTGAGCGATCTGCACGCTCGGCAAGATCGAGATCCCTCCGTTCTGCAGCGTGACCAGATTCTCGGAGGGGGTCTGGATGTAGGCGCCAGGGACCAGGTGGTTCGTGGTTATGAACTGGGGCTTGAAGGTCGTCTCGTGCTGCCCACCGATCGTCGTTATGTACTGGAGGTTCTGTCCGGATTGCTGCTGCAAGGTCTCCACGTACGCGGACATTATCCCCGGGGAAGCGACTTGCTGAAGGATCACCGTCGGCCCGCTGGGTCTTTGCTGGGCTTGCTGCAGCTGTATAACCGGGGTGCCGCTTTGCATGGGCTGAAACCTGCCGTGTCCGTTGTGCGGCTGCACGGAGTTCTTCAGGATCTGCTGCTTCATCCCCTTGGCGCGAGACTTGGGCGCCCTGGGCGACTTCGACTTTGCCATCCGCGATATCTGCACGCTCGCCTGCGAGGACTCGCTGGCCGCGGTCTGCACGCCCGTCGACGAGAAGCTCGGGGACACCTGTGGACTTGGAACCGTCTGCGAGCTCCCGCTGTCCGGCGAGCTCATCGGCGTATTGACGATGTTATGCGTAATACTGGTATCGTTAGCGACGGACGGCGGCGAGTCCGTGATCTCCGTTATCTGAACGGTGCTCTCCTGAGGTAATACTGTGGCGTTTGGTAATGTGGTCGTCGTCCTGGTGTACTGAGTCTGCACGATCATGTCGTTCGATGTTAATACTGTTTGGTGAACAGTTTCCACGGTGGCGTGGGTGTGGATCTGCGGAGTGATTATCGCCTGGGCTATCGGCTCTATCTGGATAGCGGGATGGGGCGAGGGGACGGAGGCCTCCAAGGGGGACGTGGCTTGGATGTCAGGGTAGTCGGAGGACAGGGTGTGCCCCTCCGATGGCGACAGCGTTATGAACTGCGGGGAGACCGAGCCGATGCTGGGCGAGAATCTCGAGTCCGGGGACGCCAATTTGTTGTCCATCGTCTCGGAGTCGCTGTCGCTCGTCACCATGATATCACAGTTGGCCAAGTGACGATTGTAGCTGTCCTGGGTCCTGTAGGTGCACCGACACCTCTTGCAGGTCACGGGTCTGTCTATGTGCTCGAAGGGGGAGCCGTATTGGGGAATCGCGTCGATCCTCTCGTCCTTCGCGTGCTCGGGGGAGATGCACTCGTCGTCGCTGGAAATATCGTCGGCTCCGTCCAGCTGCGGTATCTCCAGATTCAGCTTCAGCCCATTCTCCCTGAGCAAACTCGCTTTGTGCTTCGCGCATTCCGACTTGGCCGTCGAACCCTCCTCCTCCACCTTCTCGCTTTTATCCCCGTGAGTCGCGACGTGCGACCTTATGAATTCGTAGATCCGCTTGGAGCACAGGAAGTTCGACTTGCGAAGATTCTGATCCTTCTCGGTGGTCGTGGCGAATTCGCTGCCGTCGCAGGAGGACTCGTCGTTTATGCCGTCCAGCTGGGGAATCGACAAGTGAGCCGATGCGTGGAGACCCTTCGTCTTCTCCTCTATGCTGTACTCTGGAGAACTGCACTCGCTGGCGCTGTTGGGATCCGCAGGGCCGTCCACTTGTAGGATACGAGGTTGTTGCCTCGTGTGCCAGAAGAGCCTCTTGTGCTCCTTGCCGTCCTCTCGATGGCCGGATGATAAAACACGTCGGTTTATGCCGTTGGTGTCCTCGATGCAGTACTTCAACTCGCGCATGGAATCGGAAATGATGTTCGGAGTATTGGCCCTCCCTACGGTCACCATGATGCTGTCCGGGATTCTCAACTCGTGGAACATGGACGTGCGCTCGTTTTGCGAGTCCAGCACCATCAGACTCGTCTCCGTGGCCTTCGCGGTGTTGGAGTTCCTGGGCAGCTTTCTTCTCTTTATGCTGGGCCCGTAGGTGTTGTCGAGTTTGCAACTCCAGGTCAGACTGCAGGAGCGTTGATGGTGTCTCTGGCCACCGACGATCAGTGGATTGTTGGACATCACCTCGGATTTCGATCGCTTCAATTCCCTGCCGCCGCGTTTTTGATTCTTCGAGCTGAACAGGTCGTCCATGAGGTCCTGGACAGAGGTTTTTGTTTCCAGATGAACCCATAGATCGTTGTGCTGTCCTAACTCCAGTAAGGAGGGATCCAACTTCGAAATTTTGTTCTCGGGAGGCTTGACGATCTCCTCGACTTCTGACGTCAGCATGTCGTCCTTGAATAAATCAGTGGCGAAGGAGCCGTCGTTCTTCAGGTCCATCGCCAAGAAGTCCTCGTAGGTCATCTTCGGGAAGATGTCTTGCATGGAGATCCCATCCAACAGATCGTGTGGCAAGTCCTCGAATATAGCCTCCTTCAGTTCGGGCGGCAGCAGATCCGTGTTATTCTGCTCGGCCAGATTTTCATCGACCTCCTTGTTGCACACGGAATCGATCAACGCATCCAACGTCTGCTTCACGACAAAGTAATCGACCTGCATGTCCTTCTTCTCCTGCTCCTTCGAATGGTCGATGGTCACGTTGTTCTCCACGTGCTGAGAAACGTCCGGCGCGTATACTTGAACGTACGTCCTGATGTAATATCGCACGATCTTGAACGGATTGACGGTCGACCAATAGAGCCGCGAGCATTTGTAATCGCAGGGCACGATCTTCTCGGCCATGTCCGAGAATTCGGGCACTATGCTGCCCAAATAGTCGATCATCAGCGAGCCTATCATCACCTTCACCTTCGCGGGCTCCGCGTGCTTCTTCTTCTTACGATCCAGTTCCACGTAGACCGGCCTCTTCAGGCTGAACTCCGTCTCGTTCTGGAGCGACTTGTGCGAGCAATTGTTTAAATGCAACGAGCAGAATACTGTTTTGTCATCGTTGAAGGCAAGGCCCACGTTCCTCGCGCAGGGATAGTGAAACGTGTTGTTGCAGTTCTTGGCGCAGCAGCCGACGCTCGCGCCCTTCTTGCCACATTCCGAGCAACGGATCAGGCGGCCTCGAGAGATCGCGCTGTGAACGTTCTGCAGAGAACCGTCGATCTCCTCGAACACCTCGTTCGACCAGAGGGCGCAGTTACAGTGCACCCACTCGTTCTGGCCGCAGTACAGCAGTCTTCCTTCCTTCGTCTCGTGTCCATCGCCCAGGCCTTTGCACAGGCAGCACGATCGGCTGTCCTCCATGCTGATGTTGTGCAAATTCGCGCTTTTCGCCGCGATCGCCTTTGGTGCCTTCATAACTTCCTCCTTCCACGTCTCGAGGATCGAATCGTCGAACTTTCCACCGCATTGCGCGTCCTTGCTCGTTTCCTTCACCGGCGTCGACATCTCGTTCCCGTTGCAGCTCTTGAAGTTCTTGGGAGTGAACCAGGGGAAGGCCTCCTGTAAGATCTCGTGATACGCCTCGACGAGGTCCTTGGCCCCGGCGCGGCTTATCACGTGCTCCATGTCGCAGTGGAACTGAGACAGAGTCTTGTACTCGTTGCCATTGACCTTGCGCTTGACGGACATCAAAGTCGGCGATGGTCTCGCGATGATCTGCTGCTCCGAGCAGTGGCACTCCGCGTCGTTCGAACTGCTGTTCTGCGTTTCTGGATTCGCCACGTCTTTCTTCTCCGCGTCCTGCACGTCCTTGGGGACGCAATTTTTAACTCTGACGGAACATTCCTTCAGGTGAAACTTCTGTCGCAGGCGTCTCAGTCCTCTTCTGTTGGAGCCATCGATCGACTGTTCCTCCGTATCCGGTTTACTCGCAGTGTCTATCCTGAGACTCGAATTAGAATTGTGACCCGTGTCGCTGGACTTTTCGCTGCTGCATTCTTCGGACTCTTCGGGATTGGGAATATCCTTGCTGTTCGTTGTATTTACATCCGCCTTTTCCTCGGAAAACTCTAACTTTCTTATACTGGAAACCGGTCTGCAGAGGCATTCCTTTCTCGGACTCCACTTAAGGGCAGCGCATGCCTTCCGATTTTTGCTCAGAGATTTGATGACTCCGATAAAGCCCGCTTTCAGCTCCGCCTCGATCGCGTTTCGCCACGTCGAATTAGGGTCGGAAGAACATTGGCTGCAGGTGAACTCTACCGAATCTGGAAGATAGCTAAGAATTTGGTAGCGCTCGTCGGAAAGTCCTTCGCAACGTGCGTGAACCCAACAGGAACACTCGCTACATTCCATCATCTGCAAAAGATATTGGCGAAGAATCGTATATTTCAGGGTTCTATCGGTATTATTTTAATACGATTAAGCGTACGATAATCGACGCGATTGTACTTACTTTTGTATCAAAATCATTTTCGTTGTAACACCTCTGACATAAAGGACAATAATTCCCTTGCTGTCGTAACTTAAAGCACATAGAGCATAAGGGTAAGTTGCCCACGTGTACGTTTACTCCTTCGCTACCGCAACTTTTACACTTAATACAACTTTGACACACGTAAGGTCTATCGGGACTGTAAAGTCTCGCACTGACACCGGATTTTGACAAACACGAATGATGAAACGACTGGCGACAACGAATACAGGACAATTTTGGACCAGATCTGAGATGGCAGGATTGACATATTGTACATCGAGGACAGCACCAATTTGGTTGCGCGCAAGCATTCCACTCGCTGGGTTCCAAACAGAAGGCGTGATATGGCTCGCAACAGCATTGACAATGGATGAGCTGGAAAAATTGCTTCGATAACGTACTGCGCGTACCGTAACATATGGAACTAGTAGTGCACGGATCTGATTCGTTACTCACGGGTTCTCTGCCGGCGCTCCCGCACAGATAACAGATAGCCGGAATATGAAAGAGCTCCGAGCCGATTAGAGCGAAACCCTTTGCGCCAACTTCGGTAGGGTCATACTGCTCCCAGAAGTCTATCGATACTGTGTGTATACTATTGTTGGTTGTTTTGGGCACCTGTGATAAGGTAATAAATAAAATTAATAAAACATATTGCGTAGCTTATGGAATGGATCTTATTCCATGGGAGATATCTTACGGTTGGAAAACTTGATGCGGACACGTGTTGCTGCGATTTTGCCCTTTTCGAATAAGACTGTTGAGTCATATTAACGGTGAGATTTACTGTATGTTCTTCGCTACCCTTTTGAGCTTCTTTTTCTTTTATTTCGTCCCTCTTTTCCGTTTCCTTCGCCGTTTTCGGAATGTGCTTATTATTTTCATTATCGTCTTTTCCGTCGATAGGAGGAAATGTCGCGATTGGCTGACCAAGAGCAACGCTAGCACTTCGGCAGACATGCTTTACTCTTGGCCCTTTTAATTCGAGCCGTTGCCGAAGAGGTTGCGGACATTGATTAGTGGATGGCAAGGAAAACATAGGATTTTTTATTTTCTTTCTAACTTTAATTCTGTTATTTTTTCTTCTTTTCTTATTTGGCGACATATTCATCGATGAATCAACTGCAAGGGGAAAATCTTATAAGCACAGAAAGCATGTTAAATATATACACAGAAAAATCGATGTATAACGTACATTTGTCTATTTTTGTATAGAGAAAACCGCCAGTCCCTTGATAGTTAGCTTTTTGTCCCATCTCTAAATTCCTCCAATTCATGGCGGACTTAAATAAATTTTTCTCCAAGCTATCTTCCGCTGGCCAACTCAATTTACAGCCTAATTTCTGACTTTGACCTTCGCTATCCTCCTGACACAGTGATAAAGGAATACTTAAAGGATCTCTCATTATTGGTGGTAGCATCGCGTTTAAACCTGTCCTTAGCGCGGTAGGAATGTTGTAACATTTTAAACACATCTTCAACCAACATGCAGGGCATCTAGCTTTATAAACGCATCTCATAAGGTTCCACTGCTGACTTCTCACGACCGGTGGAACCAAACACAAACCATCGCCTTTATGGCACTGAAGGACAGGGAGAGTACTATTTGTGGATTTTGCGCAAGCTTGGCGTTTAATTATCTTGCTAATAAATTTACGACAGGATTCACAACTGTGAATACCAAATTTTCGCGCTTGCTTGACGAATCGATAGAATCGCACTGCACCGCATACACCGCATTTTATGGTACCGGTTAACCCTATAACATATTTGAAGTTAAAGAAATGTTAGTAGCCGTCAACTGTATACAGATATGTACAAACATATTATTTAATTACGATATCTTGTATGTAGTGCTCGTATACCTAAATTAGTGTTGCCACTTGTGCCATTGTTAGTGCTTGTAGTTGAAAATGGTCCTTCAGTTCCACCTATGCACTTGTTGTCCAATTTTAGTCTTGCTTTCCGTAAAATAACTTTTCCACCATTTAGCTTCATCCCAGTCCACTCTGATTGTTCATCCTCCGTGTGATTGCTGTGTTCACTGCCGCTTTCGGATAGTGTACTTTCTGTATCAAAGTTATCCGAGTTTCCCTCCGTAGTTTTATTGCTGCTTTCAGAATGACCCTGATGTTTTACATCGGTATCTTCTTTCAATTTTGCTCCAACCTCGGAATTAATTTGAGCTTCTGAACTGCTCACTTCATTTTGAATTCCCGACCTCGTCTGAATCTTGGAAGACTCTGAACATGGAACATCGGAATCAGGAAGAGCTTTTGTAGGAACAGAAATCTGCTTCTGATTTCTGGGTAATATCAATTTCGCATTTTGAGCTGTTCTGATTGTTTGTTGCAAAAGCGCTTGGTTGTCGGTGGAGCCCAAAGGAATATTATTCGTCGCTTTATTCTTATTTGATAGATTTGGGGACCGTTTTAATTCCCTGTGTGTGACTTTTGATGCTTGTGCGTCTTGTACAGAACTAGCTAACTTCTCTGCGCTCTTAGCAGATTGGACCGAGGCCTGGGAATTGGAGTTTGCACGTTGAATAACTTTCTTCGCCTTATTCCTGGTTTCCTTATCCTTCGCTTTATTACAAAACTTGTTGATATTCACCTCCTTCAATTTTGATTCCTGATTACATAACTTGCCCAAAGCAAATTTAGCCTTCTTCACTTGCATCCCAATTTCATTTTCACTGTGTTCTGCACCAGATATTTCCTCCAATTCTTCTATAAATCTTTTATTTGGTTTGATCACTCTCGAAGAATGTGCACTTCGCACAGGTAAAACAAATTTCCTCACGGTGCTGGGCTTGTCGCCTGGTTGCGCGGTCATATTTCGTGCATTAGTGCCACTCGATTTTGCCCGCTGCAACAATCTCTTTGCGGTACTATTGCGCAGTTGCCTCGTCCGTTGGTGTTGATCCAAGATGTTGTTCACAGATTTTAGTACCGGAGTTTTCATGAAGTTTGAAAATTTAATATTCTTGCAATTTTTGCGATTCTTCGGTCTGTGAATTTTCGCAGTACGCTTGGAATTCAATATCGTCGTGTCCTTCTTAATTTCTTCGGTTGGTTTGGAATTTTTGTCGTACAACTTCTCCGTGTTTTCGCTATCCAAGGAAGAATTTTTAACGTCCACAATGTTTTTCTCACTGCTGGACTGTGGCACAACATTTTCGACGCCGGCAGAAGGAAATTTCTTGTTGGCGTTCTCTGCATCGTGTTGCTGCGTTTTTATATAAGACACGGAAAGATTAGCCTCTTTAGTGCTAAAACCATGGAACGGTGGATGTTCCTGAAGGGGAGAAATATCCTTGTAAACTATAAGGTCGATCTCGCTATTCAAACAATAATCTAGCTGTTCCGCATGAACATCTTAACCGTTAAGAATACGCATAAACGCTCATTTGCTTTCGCCGGGGCTAAATCCCAACGCATGGATAAAACACAATTGAGATTTATTTCAGGGGCTATGCTAAATCCCAAGAAACGGCGATGAACAATCGGAGCGCGAGGAAAAGCGGGAACCAAAATTTCAAGCATTATGTACAAATATATCAATGATGCAAAGGTAAAAAAAATCAATCGTAAAGCGCGGACGTTGTTCATAATAAAGCAGGGGCATTCTTTCGCATCGGGGCTTAAATCGGTCTCGCGGCAATAGGCTGGTCAGAACCCGCGACGAGGTAAACTTAAAATCCCACGTAGCGTATTTCTGCGCACGGTAGATCGTAATAAATAGACGAATTTCGTTGTAGCGAAGGAGAGAAAGAAAAGGGATCTTTGGTCGAGTCATTGACACTTTCAAATGTGGTGATACGTCAGTGCGTGCCACACACATCTGCCATTCCGAGGCCGTAATTCCCTTCTAATAGGTTAACCTTCGGTCCGCAGCCGAATCTCGGACTTTTTCTGGCAGTCGAATCGGCGCCGTATGCGTCCCTATGACGCTTACGAAACAAACACACAGAGTCGGCCACAGCTCGAGGGCGAAGAATTCGGCGAGTGAGTCTAATATCGGCCGGCAGAACCGGGCCCACCGCGTGAAACTGAGCCGCGAATTACCTTCTCATTGTCACCAAACGTTTCGTTGAACAGGGAAAGTCCGTAGTAGATGTTCTCGGCGACGGTTACCGAATCGCTTTGGACTGCCTCGGGCTGCCCGAGGACTTTGATCCGTTTCCTGGTGACCGTCTTCGGCGGCTTCCCGGGAAACTTGGACCTTCCCATGTTCACTTTTTTCAACGGCCAACCTCAACCCCACAGCGAAATTCTGTTTCCATTTTACGCGATTTTGCCCAGCCGAGGCGCACCAACTGAACACCAACGAACACTCAACACACACCGAAGGCGCCAGCTTCGTCAACCTTCGGCCAGACTCGGCTCGGCTCGACGGCCGCCGCGAAATACGCGCGTACTGTCAAACAGTGAGCCACGGGTATCAAGAGTGGTAGGCCGCGCCTCTCGACCGGTGCTGTGGTTAATCTAGTGACTTTGACGGACAGCCTGAAACGACTGCCAACGTACGGGAGTTATCGACCTCTTCCGAACCTTCCCCGCGCTCGAGTCCCTCGTACTACGCGTACTACATTTATCTTGCCAAAGGATCGATCGGTGTACGCCAGGATCGCTCGAGAAACCACGCGAGGCTCGTTTCTTTCCTTTGATCGTTTAATCCATACCTACGATAAATTAAGGGACAGTGGCAGATGGCAGCACGAGACTTAACGCAGCTTGCAGATGGCCCGAATGACCTAAATTTTGACAGATTTTCGATAGTACTTATGAACAAATCATGATCCCCGAACGATGCTGGCTGGATCGCGATTGGAAAATAATTTTATTATCCGACACGAACAACACGTTTTTTCCTGAATTTCGCACAATGCCATTTTCCATTTAACATTGTCCTACCATCGACAGTTCCCAGATATATTCGGATAAATTATTTTTACAAGACGGCGGAGATGTACTTAATACCAGGGAAGGAAATTGTTTCCGTACATCTACCGCGACTCGTATAATCACGTATGGACGCGTGCACGTGTATTATCATTGCACTTACGACTCATTCGCAAAGTGACTAAGCGAGGCGACAATTAGATCCGTACAAGGGACTTTACATGTCGGTACCCTTCGCAATGACGTCGAACAAACGGAGCGAGTAATTAACTCCAGTACTCTCAATAGGAGATTCTCACGTATTGGTTAACCGTGGGGCCCATAAAGCCTTAGGATATCAGCGCAAGGTCCTATTCCGGTGTGATCTTAACGTATTCAAAATCGGAGTACAGTCTTTTTTCCCAACGTTTAAAAAAAAAACACCGAACAACATAGTTTTGCATACCTATGTCAATCCTAGAAGCCCGGCGGTATCAAGTTTTAATTAGTACATCGATTCAATTAGCGCATCGAGTGCGCGATATATCTTAGGCGAGCTGCAAATTTGCGTGTACACGTCTCCAGTTTCGTACAAGAATCTGTTTGCCAAAGGAGGCACGTGCACGATGCGACATAGGTAATCGAAGGAAGATATCGGGTCTCGAGACAAATATTTAACTTGACGATTAGGGCGAAGATGCCGGAGCAGGGCGATCAAAGGCGTTAAATGGAATTCAATTTCGTCGACGCAAGGAGCTAACGCGAAAGTTTACCTGTATGCCTCGAAACATGAAACTTGTTACGGCGGGCATACTCGTTTAAGTGGCAAGCGAACGAGTTTATCTCTCGATCATTCCGCTCGAAATATCCGAGCGGGTGTGGTACCCGCCGTATTCGTTAGAATCGGTCAGCTAGCCGGTTGTAACGGAGCTATAAGATCTGCTGTTCCGTTTCGTTGCATTGCATTGCGTACTCTCCCGCCCAGTGCTGGATCTAGAGTAGATGCAACACTCAACCCGAGTCCAAGGAATATTCGCTCACGAAGCTGAGGTATCGACGAAACCATCGCGCCTCGTGAACAAATATGACCAATAAGACGTATTATTATCCCGGTATCGCGTATTCCTTCGAGATAGAGATTTTTCATTCCCTGTCCAGATATCAAACTCGTACTTGTCGTTGTTCATAAGTTAAAGCAGGAAAAGGTATAGCGTTTTTCGGACTAAATCTACCGAAGCGATCAAGACGATCCGTCAATGGTTTCTCAGAAAAATCGCTGCACTTCGTGGGAGTGCATTTTTCGAGATTTGACGCGATTTTACCGCAGAGCGTGAATAGTTTCATCGATCTATTTACGTTTCTTCTCGGCACTCTTTTGCCCGAAAGATATACCTGGTATACATAAATACGTCCGGAAAGTGGCTGGTAGGTTTAGCGTCCGGTCGCTCGATGTGGTCGCTCGAGAGAGCATCGACTTAGGAAGCGGTAAAGGCGACTGGTTCGTGGCAAACGAAATTTTTCGTGGCCACGGTAAATTATCCCCGAGGCAGGTGCCTCGGTTGCTCCAGCTTATATCCGTTCCTGCACCCGCCTGCTGCACCGCGCGACTTTGCACCGCCCGGACAAGTGTGCGATCCTAGAAGGATAACGCGTATACGCCCAGAGTTGCTGGACCATTTGCCCAGCACGAGACCGAAAGGAGCAGCGAGCCTGAGAGGGACGGAGGGATCCGCCCGGACGCTTATACATATTAACCACCGGCCTCAAATGCCCGCCGTTGGCCTGGAATTTTTTTTACTCCCCGGCTATGGTCCCTGGACCGAAATAAATTTTTAGCATGTCACACGGCAGATTGTATCGCACCAGGGTATATATCTTGTCCATTTTCTCAAGACCCGCAGCACTTTGTTGGATCATTGTCCGTCAAAGGCGATTTTTAACCACGGCCAGAGATTTTGCCCCTTCGTACTTCGGGAAGAGAAATGCGCGAGGAACTCCGTCCTCGATGGGACGGTATGAAAATGGCAGAGTTCCACGGTGTATGCAGCGGATATCAAAGTGACGCACGGGTATCCGAAGAATCTGGCTTGCAAATTTGCCAAGTCTTTGAGAACCAGATCTTTTTCAATGTAATCTCCGCCGGAAGGTTTAGAAAGTCCGCGATCGTAGTTAGCGACCGTGAGAAATATATGCTATTCCAATCATACGCGGCGTTTAATACGTATCGAGGAAAGCCTTCCAGGAACCTGGCTCGTTGCGAATTAAGAATCGCGATTCTTGCTTTAACGCTCCTTTCTTTTTTCTTTTTTTTCTCTCGGGGCGCACGAATAACGAAGGAAATACTGGCGAAGTATTCAAATTCCTTCGTCGGAAAAGGTTGGATTTTGCGGAGGAAAATGTTACGCCCCATAAAGGCAAACCGCGTAATGTTAAGTATCTTTCGGTACGGTGGAATTTAACCGCGGTAATGGCGGCTGCCCGGTCGCATTTTACGCGGAGGATATAATTAAGATGTAACGTGGATCAGGAGCGATTCGATCTGCTTTCGCTATAAAGTCTTTGAGATGTAATCCATTAGCGAACGGCAAAGTGTCCATTGACGTCCGGCGGGCAAAGCACTTACGAACTTATACATTATACAGGCCAGTCTAAGTAACTTTTGAAACGACGAGTGACTTTGCTTCTATACGAATAAAATATTGATTCATCCGTACGTATGCCAAAGGCAAACTAGGGAACCCGCGAACGTTGTCGCGGAGCTGTAACGATCGAAAAGCCAAAATAGAAAATTCGCCGGAATTTCATCCAGAAGGACTCGCGTTTCGAGGATCCTGCGGGCCACTGAATTCGTACTCGTTGTCGGGAATCAAATCTTTTTTTCCCGACATTTCGAGCATCGTTAATTCGTCTTATCTATTCCGGCAATAATTTACTTATGCAGCCAGCGTAGAAAGTTTTAAGACGGTCCGTCGCGCCGAGGACGTGAGAAATACACACGCTATTCTTTACTCTCCTTTTTTCCCCCTTCCTTTTCGCGTGCGCCAAGTTGCGGCGAGCTGAAAGTCGCGGAACGAAAAATAAAACTCCGTGTATCTCCCTTATTAACACTTCGGCCCCGCCGGCATTCGTATGCGCCCCAAATTCCAAATAAAATAACCTTATCGCCCTCGGTATTTTAACGATAACGCCCAACGAAATTTAGTTCTCGCTCGCTGATTGTGCGAATATACATATATGCATATATATTTTAACCGAATCGATGATCAAATTTAAAATACACCGCGATCAACGTTTTAGGTCTCGCCTCTCCGATCTTATCTTGAAAATAACGAGCAAACTCGAAGGAGAGTTCTTTCGATTCTTCCTACTCGAATATTCTCGCGGGCAAGAGCATCGAATGAGAATCGACGCACGCGGTAGATCTTGTTCGTCGAACTCGTCGCGAAAGAGAATTCACGCCCGCATAATATTCCGCGTAATTATTTTCGCGGCCCAGCCAGGGCCGAGGGATCGTACAAATCATGTAAAGGAGCAAATCGTTCCCTCCATTAGTCTCACTTCGAATCCCCGGTTCCAGGAATGGCTTCATTACTAAAATTGCGTTTACGAAGGACTTCCGCCGGCGTTTTTACAACTCGTAGAGAGTTAGAGCTGGAGCATTCCTAGAGCATGAGAAAGGAACCGATACATGCTTATACATATTAATAGGCTTGGGATACCTGCAAGTGCCACGGAGGTACCAGGATGGGTACAAGGCGATTCGTATCACCTTGAATGCACGATTCAGTATCGAGCCGCCACGAATTTTATTCAAAAGCAAATCATCCCGAGACCTCGAACAAAGAACTTCGGATCGTATCTCTCGATTTCCATGCCCCACGATTAATGTCACTTTGAACATAGGGCTCCGCTTCTTTTTATAAACCACTTCAAACCATTTTCTCTTCGTTCGACAAGGATGAATATGTCAAAAAAAAAACGACCTTTTCGAGCGTACCGTATATCTGTACTGGAATATCGCTTAAAAATAGAGCAGAAAACGTTCGTGGCAAAAAAAGTCGAGCCAGCATTTTTAACAGCGGCGCAGTGTCGGACTTTTCTATAGCGTCCTAACGATGCAAAATTTTGCACGAGGACCGATCCGTTCGAAAATCGGTTAGGGAGTGAAACGAATGCTCGTCGTTACGGACTTGTCGATGCAAGGACCGGTTCGGTCTTTACGACGGGCCGAAGGTTTCCACAGGACCAATGGAGGCGAGGCATATATCCATGGAGCGATCCAGTTCAAACACCCACGTGGCGTCCATTATCCAGATCGTGTCCGACGGCAAAAAATCTGTTTTATTGTGCCCGCGACCAAAATAATATTCTTGCCTGAAATCGCACGTCGGGTAGTGTCCGCTGGGAAAGTAATGTCGCATTATTTAATCCAATCCGAGAGCGCGCAAGAGCGTAACCACGCAGGAAAGCGAGCACCCTGGTGAAATGAGGCGGCCAAAGAGCCAAGTGCGAACGCAAGGAAAAATCCCATCTCATTTTCCAGCGTCCAGTATCGCGAATCCAATCTTCCGTTCGAAGCGACGAGCGTTCCACCAGGTCCGAGGACCTTCCAAACTTCGAGCTCGGCTCCAGGGGTGGCTCGTAAGAAATCCTAGAGATATTTTTTGCGATTGCTTTAAGGCGGACACCAGGTTTCCCCGAGTCCCTCGCATTCTCGGGGACACAAAATAATATCCTCCGAGCGAGGACGGGGATCTACCCTTTGGTTCTCGGACAAAGGATTTCTTACCGTAAGTATTATACGGCCGGCATTACTTTCTCGGCGACCTAACGCCCGGCTCTATGAGCTGCTGGTCCATTCGTCGAGAGAGCGAGAAAGAACAAGGGTATGTATGGCGCGTATCAATAACCAAGGATCTATGTGTGGGTCCACGTCAGGAGACGGGGACCGGTTCGCGCTTTACGACAATGTAGCCGCGGTATTCACAGGACTCAATAGATAGGATCTATATATTCGAGGGCCGAACCGATGCAAACGCCCACGCGGTATCATTATCCCTCCTCTCCCCTCGACAAAGACCTGCCTTTTTTTCGGCCACGTTTCCGGCCATATCGGGGGACTTATTAATTCGAATTTGCGATCGTCCTGTGCGGTCCGCGCCGATCGATGATCCTGCAGCCTCTCCGGATCGTCCTTCTAACGCGCGAGAATGATCCTCGCGTCTCGAGACGCGGATAGGACTCTTCCGAGGGATAATCGATGGGATCTTAAATCGAGATGGTCATCGATCGGAGCGTTTGGCGATCGATTACGACGATGAAAGTACGAGTTATCGATTTGGCACCAAGATCGATTCGCTGCTGAATAAGGCAGGCGTGTGGCGTTCGTGGGTATCGCCGGATTATTAGGATATTCGTGGGTGGCGATTATTAAGATATTTATGGATGTTTGCCCCGTAGATGAAGGCGATCCTTAAGAATGCCTTCGAGATAAGAAGCTTACCGCCGAGAGAGAAGGACTATGTATCGTGAGCTATTACGCATAGCTACCTCCGATTCGGTCAGCAGGTGTATCCCGTCATTTCGCACCTGCCCCTTTCTTTAATAAAACAGCTGTCGTTTAAATATCAAAGACTGGTAAAAGGAAGAAGGACGAAGCGTAGCGCAAAATTGTAGTTTCGGTTTGAGCCCTCCCCCTTTTCTTCTTTCGAATCTCTTTTTGGAAACCGGTTTTTTGCGGCCGGATCGTCCGTTGGCGAACTTTGCGGTTTTCTGGATCATGCCTAATACCCCGGAACGTATACTCGATGCCGTTTATGCATGTAATATCTCCGCTCAAATATGTCAAGCTCAGCTTCGAGCCGCTTCGAGTATTTGTTAGGGGATATTCCGATGTCTGAATCATGGATACCGAGTGACCCGGTTGCCTGGATATTTGTTCGCGTAAATAACCGAAGATACGTGCGCCGTGTCCTAACCCCGCGCTCCTCGATCCCTCGCGCAAAATATAGACTCCGCATTACGGTAATCAATTAAAGAAGAGCGAGGTGTAATACGACGCAAACTCGCGGAGAGCGGCCGGGTTAAAAATAACATCGCGGTTCGAATAATACCCGCACGGTATTGATCTCTGCAATTTTAGATGGTAAATAGCGATATAGCATTTGCGTTTGCACGGAGGCTATTCTTTTCGAGGCTTTCGTTACACGCCCACTTTTATGCGCCGCCCTTACATTAAATACCGGGATCCGAAGTCCCGTACGAGAATTTCGGATGGCCGAGTAAAAATGCGAGATTCGTTTTGAACGTATGACGGTGCATAAATATTTTACACGCCCTCGTATTTCATTTTCCGATGAATCATGCCCGTTGTACCTTAACTGCGCTACAACCAACGATATTCGATGTTCGGTACACTACCGGTTTTTAATGGCGTTATTAATCAAATTTGGCTCTAACGAAAATATACGAGGGGGGAAAGGCGGACGTGCGTGCGCGCGGGGTGGGAGGACAAGCGCGATCGGCACTCAAGATGTACGCTTATCCGAATTTCCGGATTCTATCGAGGCTCAAAGCTCGAATTCTCCCGCTTTTCCTTCAGCTAAGGAGGGGCATATTTCGCGAAGGTGCACGATTCCGTGCGCGAAGCTGGTTTTAAAAGCCAAGGGCTACCAGTTCCGAGCGGCCTTCCTTGGTACAAGTACTCTTTTAATAGAATATTCGGGCGACTCTCTTAACTACTCGACTAACAGCGTCGGCCCACTTATTGGCGTCCATTCTGACCCATAAAAGGCATTAACCCCTTTAGATAAAATCGTAATTTTCAATCAAGAACACGTTCTTGGAGCGTCAATACGGGACGCGTACTGCGCGGATCGTGAGCACGGGCTACGACCGAAATCGTACCACGAGGCGCAACGGCGATCCAAAAATATCCAAGAATCGCGCATAATTTTATCAAAACTGGCTATCTCATCCTAATATTTTTTTCCCAATCCGACTTTACGATGAACCTCGCGTTTATTGGTTTTTATTAAAAGCGAGCAATGTGAATACAGCGATACGCCGAAAGCTCTCGATCATCGTAAATGTTCATGGAAAATAATACTACAACCAGATACGACAGGGAAACACGCATCGACCCAACAACGCACCGTATTTGTACGCTAACAAACGCAACGCAAAATCGAAAATACTCGATACTACAAAAAACCGCACGATCCGTCGTATAATCCGTTAGACTTGAAAACGAATTGAAAAATGGACTTGCGCCAGCTTCGTACGTAAGTACTCGTAGACGATCGCGCGTAAGGAAGGCGCGAGTTGGTCGATCCTGGGCTACGACATCGGCATTCTTCTCAGTTTCGGTTTGGGACCGTACTTATCGATTAGCCCCGCCGTCTCTTTCCACGACTGTTCCGCTCTTGTCCCCGGTGTCGCATTGGTGCGCGCCCCAGAAACGGCAGGCGGTGGTATGCGAGGCACGGTAATTACGAGGAAGCGAGAAGGGCGCATCCGCCGTAGGAACAGCCCCCTGGAAAGAGCCCCAAGGACGTCGCCCCGAGGATTTTCAGGAAATACGCACAACCCAGGGACAAATTAGGCCGCGGTTTTGGGTGGCACCGTAGCCTGCGGTCTACCGGGCCGACCCTTTCACGTATCTTCGATGGAAATTCGTTCGCACGATATCCGTAGCCCTGGCCAAAGAGTATGGCCCGGCCACGGTGCAAACAGGATGTCCACGGCGTTATTTGCACGCCATCCGCAGTTGGGAAGTACGTGCAAACTATCCGCGATCCTGCGGATCCTACCGAAGGTCCGACGTCCGGTTTTATCCCTGGAACTGGGGAACGATTCGAAGCGATGGCTGGATCGTTTCGAAGAAGAATCGCGCGGCTTTGGTTAGAGTGTATTTCCCAGAGATTCTAGGTGAATTCGTTATAGCGGGCCATTGTGCGGACTCATCGAGGTCTCTTCCTTTTATTTTTCTTCCTTCGAGGATCTTTCTTTAAAGAGCACGTACCTCGCGCTAAATGTGCTCGGAAAATGTTGGGTACTCCTGGCGTTGAATATTCATAGCGATGTCAGGAATCGATGAGAGGTAGCCTTTGATTTTCCGCCGGGATGCAAATGTAAAAGATTACTTCTAGTCGGAGGAGCCGGGCGGAGGGGGTTTATGGGGCTAGAAATTCCAGGGGGGTGACGTAAGGTCGGCGAGGCAACGAGAGCAATTTCGACGCGCTCGGACCGGGAGGGCCGCGCGAGTTTGACAGTGTTAATTCCACTCCGCGATGTCCACGGCCTGCCGATACATCGTTCGCGGCTTCGTGGATATAAATAACGACGCCATGTTAATTCGGTGTACGCGTTAATGGTGCCATTATTATTTCATCCCGTCAAGGGGTAACGCGCGTGTGCGCCGAGCGTAGAAAGCTGGAAGGCGGTTTATTACACGGTGAGACCGTGAGAAATACGCGCGGTACTCCACTTTTTTCTTCCTTCCTATTTGCTTATACCGCGTTACACGTGAGGTAAAATCGTTATGGAGTGTACGAAGAATAAAGCGACGTATACCCTCTGTACTTCTGTCGGGCCGAGCCGCGGTGCGCGATGTTTTTCTAAAAGTACGTAACGCCGCCGCGCATATTTTCGAAAATCCATTAAACATCGAGGATACGTTTACCCGCGTGATCGCGGTTCGCTTCTAACTTGCGTCTTACGATTTTCACAATCGGCGAGAAACAATTCCCCTTTAATTCCTGGTTTCGCGAGGAAAATTCCAAGTAGCCCGGAACGTATTAAGCGCTCACCAACGACGAGGAGGAGAAGCGCGCCACTCGGAAGCGGATTCCTTCATCAGCCTGAAATATTTCTCGCCGATTTTGAAGCACCGCCGTTAATCACTTTGGAGGTGCAAGTTAGCAGATGCTTCCGGTCCAACTATCCAATCTAACCGGCGAATAACGAAGTTCCTACCTTATTGCCCGGCGCCCTCCCCCCCGAATCAAAAGGCGAGAGAGGACCATTCAGCGCCGAAATGAACGGTGAAAAACCCGGCGCAGCTTCTTTCACCGCCGATAAATTCCCCCATCGATCCGGGCGACACGCCGTAAAGGGTGTCGGGTATCGGCTCGCCCTTAACGAGGGGCATTCGTCACACGTTCCATCTTATTATCCCAATGCGTGTCCGCGGTGAGTCATTTCTTTAGACTCGTTAACCGTTTACATCCGACGCGGCCCAGAGCCGAGAGCCCGATCGTCCGCACGTTAAAAAGGGCTAATAGCGGTAATAATGGTAATGCCCATAATGACAGGATCGACGACAACAGCAAGAATAATACCGCCGATAACCATAGCCCAGAAATTACCCCGCATAATGGATCGCCGCTCGCGACACCGGCCGCGCGGCCATTCTCTCTAGAATCTCGATATAACGCCCTTACGTTCTAGCCGCCCGCTCCTCTTCCCGCCTCGCGAATAATTACCGGCTTCCTCGAGCATCCCCGCTACTCCTCGCTCTTTCTCCTCGCACACCGTCCAAAAATCATCCTGGCCGAGCAGCGCGGAGATCCCACCGCCTCGGAGTCTCTCTCCCCCGGATCTCCCTCGAACTCCCTCGTACACCTCCGTCCTCGAGAGTAACCAGGTGGCGAGAGGGGGTGGGCTGGCCGAAAATTAGACGACCGCGCTCGGCCAGTCTGGAAGGTGTCGACTCCTCGTCGTCGTCCTTCGTGGGAGGGCGGCGGTGCGTAATAGTCGAAGGTGCAAATAATAATAATGGGAATAAGCAAGGGTCTTGTCCACTCCCCTCGAAGGAGTCGAGAAGGCAAGATGGAGCGCGAAAGAGGGACAGAGCGCCGGGGGGCAGGGCGGGGGAGGCGCGGGGATTGGGTCGAAGGGTTTGAGCCCCGCGGCCGAAGGCTCATAATCGGTCGGACTCGCTCGGCCCCGGAGGCCGGAGGGAGATGGCGGCTGGGCTCTGGCCTCGACGGAACGGAGACGGAGGAAGCGGAGCGGAGAGAGGCTGGCGCGGGGCGCGGGGGCGGCCGGGGGAGGGGCGAGGGGCGAGGGGCGAGGGGCCGCGGAAGGGTGGCGGGGCAGGGCAGGGCAGGGCAGGCGGGGGGCGGCGGAGGAGGAGGAGGAGGGTGGAGAAGGGCAGAGAGCGCGGGAGCCGGGGGTGGGAGAAAGAAGGAGCGAGACACGCCCTGCTGCAGGTCGATAACGGAACCAACGCATCCTCTCTCGTGGCTCTCCGGTAGCTCTTCTTGCCCCCCCTGCGCCCTGGCCTTTCTTTCGACCTTCTCCTTCTAGCGCGCATAGTCACGTACCACACCCGCCATTCTAGCCGTGCCGACTGAGCGGACTCCGCCGGCCGTACATGCCTGCCTACTGGTAGCGATGACTAGCGATGGGAATGACGTGACGCGAGGAAACGCTAAACGTGCCCCGACCGCGTACAACGAAGCACGACGACGTCCAACGGCGCCGGGAGACGCTGCCGGGGCTATTGACGAATGCCATTGTTTCCTCCTCGCTGGGGGATGATGAACTTGACGCTGGAACTACCAAACCGGTCAAAATGACCGGGCTGTCGCTTCTTTCAAAAATCGCGGTACTTTATAAGGATGTATTTTTTGAGATTTTCCATGATTTTTATGCGGTATTTGGATCATCGTTTCCTTTTACTCTCCCCCTTTTTTTTTTAAACATGTACGTGGTGTTCTTAATATATGCCCAGAAAGTGGCTGGTAGTTCTAGTGTTAAGCTCGAAACGAGCCGGCGTTCCAGGATGTGTGAGCGCTTTAGGTGGTTATCGGTGTTCCTTGGTTTTTTGGCTCGCGTGCTCCTTCTGTCGAGCGCGTTAGGTATTGGGCAATATTTTTGGGAAGGGAGCGGGTGGTAAATATTTTAGGAGGTACGCGAGGGATATTCGCGAATCCTACCGTCTCCTTACTTTCTCCTTCCTCGAGAGCGATGAACCTAATACCGATGATCGATTCCTGGTAATTACTCGGGATGGAAAGGGGTTGATCGATCCGTTTGAGAATATTCCAACGGAAGCGAAGTGACGCGAGATGCGAGTGACTGTACGTTACTCGACGAGACCGCGACTTCGTTCGTAACAATTCACCGGAGCGAGAGGAATAAGAGTAGTGTTTCGTAAGAAGCGACGATCGCTCTCTTACGATTTAGGAACGTCGTCCTCCTCGATCCTCCCGGAGGATCGATCCTATCGGTGCGTGGTTTCGGTGCAAATCGAGAAAACGTTCCTCGCGAAGTCGAGTCCCGGAGAAATACCTTCTGAACCGGTAATGATCGATCGGCCCTCCGGACCGTAACGAGAGGTGTACGGGTGAGAACGAACGACGTGTTTACGATGATTATTATAGCGATAAAACTAGTTTCCTTATCGCCGATCGAATAATTAAGTTTACATCGCCGATAGCTGGTGGGCCGTATAAGCGTGCGAAATCGAAGTCGAAGCGCGAATCGCCGCTCCGAATATTTCTTTGTCCCGGGGAAAGGCCGACGTTATTTCGCAACTCCTACAGCGACCAAGTATATTCGACCCGGTTACGATGTGCAACATCGTACGAACGAACAGAGTCGACCTCTTTAAACTTAAGTTCTTCCTACTCGAACAAACATCGCCTCTAAATAGCTTAAGCGCATCGCTACCCGCCTCGCGATATTTGATCATTAATGCGGAGCGTTTCGAGTACAAAATCGCCGACCTCTTTTCGAACGTATTTGGGCCAGGGCGCGCATCCTTAAAATAAAGAAGGGGCGGAGGAAATAGCTCGTTACATCCACGCGAACGTTTATACGCCTCGCAGAAAATTGGGGAGAATAATCGTGGAAAACGCGTCGCTGCGGGGGCGGGAGAATTTTCCCGAGAAATCCTCCAGAGCTTCCGAGAGGAAGAATTTCCATCGGTTCGACGGTCGTGGCATCGAAAGTGCTTGGCACGCTTCCAAGGCGCGCGCTTGTTCCTGCCGATTCGAGCGCTCTCGTGCCCATCGCTACTCGCTACTTCATCGCGAGGATATACGCGCACCCCTCGCCTCCCCCGGCTCCTCCCGCGAGGAGCTTCTCCGAGGATACGATGTGCCGTGGATCGCATTATCACGCGCATCTAACCTCCGAGAAGGCTACGCCTGTCGGCATAGCGTGCCAACGAAGCGAACGAGTCGAGCGTTTCCGAGCAAAGTGAACCTGAATGTATACCCAGGATCGCGCCAGTGTTGAGGAACGCACACGCGGTTTTGCGTAGCCACGGCTTCACGCACGGCGGAGCCGCGGCTTCGACCGATTCAGCGAGTGTAAGGTAATCCTCGCGATAGCGGATTCGGCTATTGGCCGAATTTCTGGGGCACAATTATGTGACCAGGTCGGAGCCTAGGACGAAATCGGGGTCACCCGGAAAATCAATATCGGAGCTCTTATTTTTTGCCCCCTCGCGGAGTAGGATTGAAAATTAATACTAGGACGACTACGAGAGCGAGGCCACCCCAGCTGAGACCTTCTGATTCATTCATCTAGCCGGAAGTCGGGCCACTCGACGTTTCCACGGGCTGTTAGAGCGGTAATACGCCTTTCGGCGATCGATACCGAATTTCCACGCGATGACGCATCGGGTGACGTTACTTTAATCCTCGATCGGAATTCCTCGGGGTGGCCCGCGGCTGCTGGGAGCAGAGGCTCCTCCGAGGATTAAACAATCCGAACTCCGTAACTCTTCGATAACGACGTCGCTCCGAAATCGGCGTACGATCGAGCCGCGTAATTTGCCTTCGCGAAAACCCGGATGGGACGCGATAATTCCACCGATTACCCGGGAAATACCTAGGAGAGAGGAAAGGGGGGGGGGGATCGTCATTGTGAATCTCAAAATTCCTGGGTTTCGAGCGGCGCGTTTTTCGAGGGTGCGATTTAACGGGGTATTATTCGATAAGATAGGAGCCCCGAACGCTTTCAAGCGAATCGTTCCTACCTTATAATAATAAAAGAGCCTTAACGGGATAAATCGGAATTCCGAGTCATCGTTCGACTCATCGCGCGATACGCGTACACGACAGCGCAGAAAATCCAATCTAGATCGCGTATCCGAGTCAAACGATCCTCGCGAGCAGCGGCATCGATCCCGGATCAAACCAGCGGTCCGATGCGAGCTTTGGAACTCGTCTCGCCTTCGCGCAGATCGAATTAAAGTAAGGAGGACACAAAAATGAATTGGAAAATGAAATAATCCAGTGCGGATTATACGTTCGGCCCTTTTTCGAAGCCTCCCCTACCCAGGAGGCTCGCAGGCGTGTGGGTAAGCAACGCGCGCCTTTTTTACGCGTGCACACACTTTGGCACGCAGGAGAGCCTACCCCGGCACCAACACGCGCGCGGAGCAACCTTTGGGCGAGAGAGATACCTATCGTCGGATCGAACGGCGACGGTAGCCGGGGAACCGGAGCAGGCAAGGCCCAACAACCGCTCTCCTCCCTGCGCCCTCCTTCCTCTGTCGTCCCCCTTTTTTTTGTCGCTACGCCGAGGCAAAAGCGGCCCCGAGGCACGCCGGCCATGCTCGAATCCTTCTTTTCGTCCGCGCTCCGCCTCGCCTCGCCTCGCCTCGCCTCGCCTCGACGCTGTCGGATCGCTCCGGTTTCTCCGCTCGTGGGACGCAAGAAAACGCACCGAGCTATAATGCGCTCCCCTCCGCGCGCATTGTGCAGGCCCGAGGGACGCTCTCCAGGAGTGTCTCCTGGCTCCCCCCTTCGATGGAAAATCGAGGAGTGCCGGGATCCGGTATAAGAGTCAATAGCGATGTACGATCGTCTTGCGCGATAGAAAACCTCCTCCCCCTCCTCCTCCTCCTCCTCCACCTCCTCCTCGACCGACTCCCGATACGTGCATTGATATATCGATCGGTATTCTTATGTTGCGCCGTCAAGTATTATCGAGCTGCCTTACGGGATTATGAGCGGACAAATGGCCATCGGCGTGCTGGATGGGCATCCTTCGGTATGCGGCTCGGATAACGCGTGCTTAGCGAGAGACAAATAGTCGAGGCGATAGAACCCCCTGTCGTACCGCGTGTACGCGATAATGCGAGGAGTCGGCGCGTCGTGTCCAACTGGCGAGATCGTCCAGCGCGGCTTTTCGTAGCTTTTCGTGGGCCGGAGCGTGGGATTTTTCGATGCCCGGGGATTTTCCGCGTTCCCGTGAATGCCCACTCGAAAATTACCCCGAATTTCCCTCCTCCGCGTCTCTGAAGGGCCGCGCGAAAAGGGAGGAAATGAATTCCGCGCTGGAGGAGTGCCTAATGGTGGAAAGTCATTGAGCGCGCGTCGATGGCTCGCGCGGCCCTGCGAGGATATTACGTGGGCGAAGTGTAATTCTTAAAAATCCGAGCCGAAGTCGGGGATAAAAGAAACGTATACAGCGCGTACATGTACCGCGTTGAATTCCTTCCTTTCAGTCGGCGACCACTTTAATGCTGTCGGACCGGTGCGGCTGCTGCGCTCGCAAGAAAGCGCGCGGGACAAAGTATAATGGGCTCTCGATGCTCTCCATTATGCTGCTTTTACCTGAGCGCCGGCGGGAAAGTAAGGGAAAGTTATATTACGATCAACCCTTTGCAGTCCCACGGCGTGGCCTTTGTGACATCCCGTTTCGCAGAATGGGTCCTGCGTCGCACCCACCGCTGCTCTGGATTTCGATGAACTCTCCCGGCGGCCTAAAAAATCTCGAACGCCCTTCCAAATACGCTTCACCCTTGCGCGACTTTCCCAGCGAATCGCTTCCGTGCAATATCACCGATTTGCCACGCGCGCTTTATCGGGAGACGGATGTAATGATACATTAAATTTCATCCATGTATATACGCATTCCCATTTTTCATATAAATCGGAACATACAAATTTTATCGGTGATCTTACATCGGCTAGGTAACGATAATAATATAAATATTATAAACATTATTATTATAAATATCCAATCAATTCGCCGCTGGTGCGAGGATAAGATTAATCGGATGCTGATAATTTTGCCACGCGTAGACGATCGTGAAAAAAATTCGGGCCGGCGAGTAGCCGGATGGGAATGGACCATTCGCTTTCCGGGAGGCTGCTCTTAAATCGATTAAATAATTTAAGTGTATATATATATGTATAATATATTCGTCAGTATATACAATACTAGTTTGCCCGGCGCAATGGGTAGACGCGGAGAGGAGCATTAGGACGGGAGCGCGTCCTCCTGGTCGTGGGAGAATTTGGATAATTCCGGATCCGTGGACACGTTCGAAGCGGGGAAGGATCGCGGCCGATTTTTTTTCGCAGACGCGAGCGCACCGATGCGCGTCCCTACGGTTGAAAATGTTCATCGGCGTCGTTATTGTTTGCCTCCCGAACCGGCGCGTTCGATACACGCTGCTCGCTTCGAAACGAGCGCCGGATGGATGGCGAGAAACAAAACAAAACGTCGCGATGGAACTGATTCCGCGCCGATTTCCATCCCTGACTACGGAGAACGACTCCCGCCGACAATTAGCGAGAAAAATGATCGAGAGTGCAGCCGGTTTTTACCGATGGTGCACAGATATCGGGTGGAAGGTACGCGGGGAGGCTGTCGCTCCTCCATCGGGCGCAAAGCCGAACGATTGTCGATCCACTACTCGGAAATACGATCGTATTCTTAGTCCCTCGGATGCACCAATCATATTTCAACGACCGCACGAACTCGTCGAGGATCGTGCGCGTCTTTCAGCCCCGTCCTATAACACTTTGAGTGCTCCGCCTCGCATTTCTGCCGGATGGTCTTATTTACTCGCACCGAATCGATTTTTTACTCGTCCCAAATGCGGAATCGTCCGACTCCGATCGCTTCTGGGACTCGTAGGAGACGCAATTAGTATCGTTTTCCCCTTATCTTTGGAACGTACATCAACCCTTGGCTCTCGAGAGGCGTCCCTCGCTCGCGCTTTCACGCGATTATTCCAGCGGTAACGATGTACGTATTACAAACATTAAATCGTGCCCGTAATTATTCCAAGTTAGCCGTAAAAAAGTCTCGAGTTCTCTCGGGCGAATAAGGCCTCGAATGCAAAGGGTTGAAATACCACGATCGACTCCTGCGATTCGACGCGAGGCGAGAGGCTTTCCCTCTCGCAATGTCCCTCAGTCTCCGCCACAGTCGCCGCCTTCAGGACCGTTCCTCGAAGTGGAACGTCATCCCGGAACCTACCGGCGATCTCCATTAAATCCAGCGCTAATGGGTTAATACGCGGATCCATCACGGACCACGATTCTCAGCGAGGAGAGCCCCACGACTTTCCCCCCGTAACTCCAACACCTTCCAGGAGCACCCTCTTCGCCAGCCTTCCCGCGCTACCCTTCCAAAGCGCGAACTCCGTGGCGGCGATTCGTTAAAGTCCAAATCCCGACTCCCGCAAGCTCCGTCGTCCGCGTCCCCTCGTCGGGATGCCGCGGATCGATACTTCCGTTGTGATTTCCTTCCGAGAGGATTCCAGTCGCATCGTCCTCGGATCCCCGCGGCTCTCAGGATGCATACGGATGGTCGATACGGTCCGGGGTGGTACCTGGGCCGTTCGCAGGTAGCCGCCACCCTCCCCGAAGGGGGCTGGAAGCCCGGAGGAGGAGGAGGAGGAGGAAAGGAAGGAAGGAAGGCGGAGGAGGAGGAGGAGGAGGAGGAGGAGGAGGAGGAGGGCAGGAGGAAAAAAAAGGTCGGCCTGGCCGCGTGGCAGTCGGTATCTGGCCGTGGCGTCGGGCAGTCTACCCCGGGCATTGTTGCGGCCTGTCATCGAGGGGGCGGTGGGCCGCGGGGGAGGGTGGCCACGAAGGGAACTCGACGAGGTAAATATGCGACAAGTTAGCGTCCGCATATAAATCTAGCGGCGCTCACGGTGACAGGTCACGCAGCGGAGGAGGCCTTCCAGTTTAGATCGCGGCCACCCGGCCCACTTACCCACCTCTTGCACGCGCCTGCACCGACGCCGCCTCCTCGCCGCCCTGCGCCCTGCGCCCTGCTCCCTTCGCGGCCCACACCCCCAGCCCCCGACCGTTTATTCAATTGCCGCACTGATTGATAAACGCTGCCCTTTTGCGCGCCCCTTAAAAATCGATCGAGCCCCTCGCCCGCTTCGGGGATCGAGGAGATTCGGAGGAACCGCTGCTGGCGAACGTGGTTTTATTTTTAGCTCCATCCCGGGATCGATGGAAAGATTTTCTTCCCTCGAATGCTGGATGGAGCGTGGGGAGCCGTGCGTCGAGGCTCTGGATGGTATTCTCGATTAGCGCCTTTGAAAGGTGCAGCGGGAGGGGGTGGATGGTAGTCCGCGGAAGGTGGGTCAAGGAAAATCCAAGGAGGGGCCCTGGGAGATCTCCCGCTTCTTCCAAGAAACGGTAGCCCCTCCGACAAAAGCGAAGTAGCGACGCACCCCTCGCGAGATACGGATCTACGCAGGAGTCCCAGGAGTCGCGGAGGACGGAGGCGACGGAGGAAGGCGGGAATTAAAGGAACCCTCCGGCTCTGTCTACGATTTAATACGTCGCCCCGCGGAATCGGAGTAATCGCAAAACGGATTGCGCCCCCTTCCAGAAATCGAGCCGCAATTCCGAAGGGCTCGTGGAGGGGGGAATAAACTTTTCCCCGTAGCCGATAATCGATATACGATCGGACGGATTCCGAGGAAGGACGAGGTAAATCGTCCGCGGTACCGAGAACCGACGCGTCATTCCGATCGGATCGAAAAAGGAAAAAAGTCCCTCCATCGGGCATCGATGCGCCTCCGTCGTGGATGAAGGAAGCCGATAAATTCGTGATCTCCTTTCCGAGAATCGATACGCGGCCCGTGAAACGAACGCGGCCAGGATCAAAGACGAGGGTCCCATTATCTATGATCCAGGGGTACGGTAAATAATTAAGAGTTCTGTTTACCCGAGCTCCGGGCGCACACCTGGCGGGGGGATGCCAAAATGTCAGGATACGATCGCGTGCAGACACGTGGTGTTCTCGTCGTTGTCGTCGTGTCGTGCGGGGAGAAAGGAGAAAGAAAGGGAGAAAGGGAGAAAGGGGCAGAGTCGGGAGGGGAGGTCGGAGAGAGAGAGGGGGGGGGAGAAAAGGAGAAGGACGAGGGGAGAGGAAAAGAAGGAGAGGGACGACGGCGGTGGCAGTTTTCGCGAAATTACCGGCTTCGTACTCACTGGCGTAGAGCGTGCATAAGTCGGATGCCGTATTCTCCGCGCAGAAGCCCCCTTTGCTCGATGATGAATCGCCGATGAAAAAGCGCGGCTTTGGCTCGTGCTATTATTATCGCTATCACTGCGCCTCCACGAGGTTACGCTCTCGCGCCGTGTATTCATACTGGCCGTGAGCGAGGCTTATTATGCTCGAGGGTTCCTCGCTCGAGTGGCCGATGTTTTAAATCGCGCCTAAAAAACCGCTCGATCTCGACCGCACCTCGGCGATCCTCCGGCCCGCTTTGGCTTTTTCGCGTTCGACCCATTCGGCCGATCCTGGCCGATGCCACTTCGGACAAGACGTGATTAACGAGCCTCGATATTCCCGGCGCGCGACCGGCTTTGACCGGCCAGCGGGGAATTACGCGAGGAGTGTGCTTTGTTAATGGGCCCGGAATAAAATGCCGGCCGGTGAAACGACGCGCGCGCGGATCGGCGTCCATAGAAATGCCGAGGACATATCGCTCTGTAGGAGCGTGGAAACAAGTTCCTACTGTTCGATTGCTTTCGCCGTTATTATTTCGCCGGTTTTGTTGCCGTTTCAACGCCATTGTTTTAGTTCCTATCGCCGAGAACTCGTTTAACCTTAGTAAGCGAGCACAATGGCGACGTGTACGAGGCAATTCTGGAGCCGCGTTTTGATATCGAATTTCATCGTTTCGCTGTTTATCCGTACTTTTGTACGCGCACGCCGATTCCTCGAGGCTGCTCGGGAAAAGATTCTCGACGCGAATCTCGGGGAGGGGGCAGAGCGATTTTTAACGGACGACCTCGCGTAAACTTTGTGCCATTATTGTTATAATCTCTCCAAGACCATTAACCGACCACGCTATCTCGTGGCAAAGGGTTTACTGAAATTCTGTAAAACGCTCTTGCTCGTTCAGTCCGAGGTACAATTAAAATTCCACTTAACGCCAAGCTGCGTTCTCGTTTCTATCAAACTAATAACCAGCACCGTTACGCGCCGTTATGAAGCGTAACAGGACTATGCCTCGGTCCTCGCGGCTCTTTGTCTTTCGGTAGTCCCTGGAATTCCAGGAAAAGAGCTACAAGAATTAATTACATCCACGCGCAGAAGTGGGCCGCGTCAAAGAGGAAGGCGAGGCAAGGGTGTTCGATGACCACAGCGGTGAGGAACGCGTCGTACGGAGGCGAAAAATTAATCGAGTCGGCGATCAAAAGTCAAATTTTCGAGCACCGTCCTTTACATACCTCCAGGCTTCGTCGCGATCCCTCGATGCGGAGTAAGAAAAATCAATTGCAATACCGATCGGAGAGACGGCTCGTAATATATCGCGAGGGTTCGATGGTTAAAGGGCGGACGGAGGACACGTGGAAAGCGCACATTCGTTATCCTCCGTATACCTCGAATAAATCAAAAAGCCACCAACGTGCTCCCCTCGCGCGAGCCAAGGAGTATACGGAATTCTCGACTGTCGCCCAATCATCGTTGTCCCCTCCAACGCCAGTCGCTATACCAAGAGGAAAACAAGAGATAGCTCTTGGTGCTGATCGGACAATACACCATCCCTTGACGCTAAAACTACCCGCCACTATCCGCGCGTATCCCAGCGCGCCACGTATATCTTCGAACGCAAAGGAGGTCAAAACGGAGATGTCGATAAATCAATATAACGATCCACGTGGCGCGATGAGAGGATGGAGAATCCGCGAAAAAGGCTCGCGCCTCAAAGTCCCGAGATGTTTCAAAGGAAGGATCGAGCGGTCGCGTTTCGAGCGGATCGGTGCTTCGAGCGTTAAGTATCCGGATACTCGTGCCGCGGAGGGAGGAGGGCGGTTTCTCCGGGCCGAGAGAGGAGGACCAGGGCCGCGAGAGGGTGGCTCGGAGGGAGAGCGCAAGGGGAGGAAGCGGTGCGTGTGTGCCAGGGCAGCGGCGCAGGTGGCGCGACGGGGCGAGTCGGGCCAAGTTCTCTCTCTCTCTCTCTCTCTCTCTCCGCAAACATGGCAGTCGTCACGCAAGTCGCAAAACCCACCAACGATATCGCGGCTTCCGAAACCACGAAGCGGCGAGCCCTCGGAAAACGGGTATTCGAAGGCCATCGCACGCAACGTCCCGCTTTTGTCCCCGGATTTTTGCCCCCCGCCCTTTGCCGCCGAGGGACGGAAGTCGCTCTCGACTCGCCAATGCGCCCTGGACGAGATTAAAGCCCTTCGCGGTACGGAGGAGTCGTAAATATACGCGCGCGTAATAAAACACCGGCTCGAGGGATATGAGTTTCCACTTTTCCACTTCTCATCCCTACCACCGGCGCTTCTCGTATTACTCGGCCAGGACCATCGCTCTTATCCTCCTCCCGTTCCTCGCGACTGTTTTCCCTGGGCGAGATTAAGAGCCTTAAAAGGGCACCGAGGTGCATCCTCGAAATAAGAGTAGGGGGTAAGAGGTGGGTACCCCGGGGAAGGGGGTTGGCGGCCAGGCGTGTACGGAGCCCTGAGATGGTACGACAGCGATCATCGGATAACGGGGCGAAAATTTATTGCACGAAACGCAAGATACTCGGCGGCACTGGCTCTGCTTTATTAACCGGTACGCGTACCGGCGGCGTTCGTGCGGGGCCAAAAAAAGGAGGAGGGAAGCGAAGGAGAGAAAAAGAAACGCGCCGGAGGAGGCTCGGAGGGGGGAGGAGGGGCACGATAATCAGCGTTATTAACCCGGGGCCAAAAAATAAATTGCCGTATTCTCGCGGTGTAGCGTCGGGCTGAGGGAGGAGGTAGGAGGGAGGATGGAGGGGGCGCGAGAAGGAGGGAAAAAGGAGAGAAAAATCGGGCGAGGAAATGACGGCTTTTCGGTGCGCGAGGCAGGCGTCGAGGAAAGGTGTACCCCGAAGGCTGTTACACGCAACTTCCAGGCCCGTTCCCCGCAATAAAGCCGGCCCGGCGCGGCATCGAACGCGTCAACGTTTTTAATACGGGCTCGCAGCCCTGGCCGGAGATATGTTAAAGTTTTTGTCGGCCCCCCTTGCGGCCGATCGTAAAGGAGATTTTACTGGCGCGACCGGCAAAAGGGGATCTCGGACTACCGTCCTCCGTTCCTTCGACCCAATTTCTTCGCTCGTCCGAGGGGCCCTTCTACCTGCCTCGCGGGCCCCCCTCGCCGCTCGAGAATGCGATAGTTTTACAACGCCGTCCAGGACGATCCGAGGACGCGATAAACGACGGGCCTCGGAGCCACGCTGCCCTCGTGGACGGAGCTGTGGACTTCCACGCGGAAGACCGGGCTTCGAATCCTGCTCGTCACTTCTGGTTTTTCCACGCGATGCGCGCACCGTAGGACGATACGTCTACCGCTTTGGAATCCACGTTCAATTTGTCCTGGGCCAAACGAGCTTAGCGCTCGGTGCCATAAATTGATTAGGGAAAGACGGATAAGGTATCTTGTATAATGCTATCGTCCCTGGTTCTTCCATGTGAAACGTATATCGTAGCTCTGGTGCTTCGGAACCCAGCTTGAACGGTAGGGCCCGGGCCAAATGACCTAATGTAAGTCGGTGTCGAAAATGGAATAAAAAGAGAGAAAAAAGGGTCGGGCCCGAAAGTTCCTCCGGGACGAACGTCCTAATCGTAGCTTGGCACGATATTTGGATAAACGCCGGGGATGCTAGGCTTCGAGGATGGGTGTTGAAAAAATTCGGTTAACCAGGATGCCGAGGTATGCGGCCCGCTTGTGTTTTGCGGAGAAGGAACGCGATAGGCGAGAAGAGAAACGGCTCGGCGCGGTAAATCAGTACGTTCTCGTAGGCGAGACCGGATAGGGACTCGATCTGGATGTTATCTGCGCGCCTCCACGCCCAGGTGATTATCCAATCGCACGATTACCGTCGACTTTTGCGTGCCGACTGTTTCATTTTCGAAATTCTCGGTTGCACGATCGAGGGATCTTAACGCCGGGACTAACGAAACGGTTCGATTGGCTGGTCGTTTCTTAGGAAAATTGCCCCGTCTCTCTAACGGAGTACTTTTATTGCGATTCAGCATCGTCCTCTTGCGACAGCTGGACGATCGACACCGATCCATCCACGTTTCTTCGTTGTTCTCCTGGAATTGTCTATGCAACTTTGAATACGCTCTCTCGATGATACATATTTGAAAACGTACAAGTCTGTAAATAGTGAATATTCCACGAGTCCATCCTTGAGTGGTTACAAACGAGATCCACGTGGAATTATTTCGCGCCGATTTAAGAATACGCGTTTAAGGCGTTCCGCGAGGAATAACTTTGGCTCGACAAGGTTCGCACGACGCGAGCATTGTGCACGAGGACTCCTTACGGCCGGGGAATAAACGACGTGCTTAGAATTTCGAGCGTCCCGCGGCGGCGAGTGGAAAGGCAGAAGGACGAGATCGAGAGATCGTAGAGTTTCGTCTCGTCGGCTGCAACGAGAAGCTGGGCCCCTAAGAGAGTCATTAACCGGCTCGGCTAATGTCCTCCCGGTTGCGCCATTGGAATCGCCAAGGCCGAGGATCGCCTCGGTCCTCGATGATGCCTCGAACGATCCACATAACGAACTTGACGCGACGCGTGGCGGCCACCCTCCCACGGTGAAAGGCGCTCTCGTGCTGGATTTCCACGAGAGCCTCGGACTTCCACGCGGAAGAGCCGACTTCGAATCACGCTCATCGCCTCTGCCTTTTCCACGCGATACGTGTGCCATAACTCCGATGATTCGTAACCTACCTTAAATGGTAAGTCCTGGAAGAAAGGATCTTGGCGATCGGTGTCGTTGATCGATGGATAAAGGAAAGAATACTCGTATACTTTCACCTCTGATTTTTTCATTCCACACGCGTACCGTAGCTCTGCTGGTTCGCATTCTTAAACGATAGATCCTCGGCCAAATGACCTTAGCACGGTCGATGCCGAAAGTGAATGAGAGAAAAAGGCGCTCTCTCGCCAATCTCGAGGACGCTCGAACCTTTTATCGCGAGTTTCCTTTCTCCGCGCGCTCGGAATCGACCCGCCCTTCTTCTCCTTACGGACGATGCCCGGAAATTAGCGGGACCCTCGGACGTCCGAGTTTGTTAGACCGTCTGGCGTTAACGCTAAATTTACCAGCCATTTTTCGAACGTGCTTCGACGAAGTGCGTGTGTTTGGAGAGGAAGAGCGCGAAGAAGAGGCGTCGATGGATGGGTAGAATTATTCACTCGTTTATTATATTATTCACGGGCAGCGGAGAATCGCGAGGCTGCCATCGATTCTCCATTCTTTCGTTCATTATATTATTCACGGGCTGGAGAAAAATTATGGAGTATCTAGGAAAATGCTCGTCCACGGAGTAGAGGGATTTCTCCGAGAAGCGACTTGGAACAAATCGCCAATATCGGGAGAATATTTATCTGGAAACACTTATATCGCCCGCTCGATGAAGGTTCGAGACGGCGTTTTGCGGTAATTCAGTCGCTAAAGATTTATCGGGAGACTGGAGATCGATTTTTAGAGATAGCTCCGCGGACGCGGCAAAGATTCTCCGCTTAATATCTCGCGATATATCCAGGCGGTTAAAATTCAATCACGTTCGACCGGATTTCGATCATTCCCAGTGTGCAGTTTGCAAAGCTCAACCCTCCGGGGCCGGTTCGTAACGCTAGATTCGATCGCACGACTCGTAAGTACAGTGCGAGTAATTACAGCCGTACTTACATTCCGCGGCAAGCCGAACAAACTGGTTTCGAGCTGGCCACTTGCACCGGTTCCCGATCGTGCCGCGGAAATCATATTTCGCAAAGGGCACTTTCCTACTGGCCAGGAGAAAAAAGGGAGCGTCGCGTCTGTCAAGTCGGCTTGGCGACCGTGATGTATCCCGTGGGAATATAAACGTCCAAGGGACGAGGACTCGCGCCTCGCTATTGGTATTTTTCGAACGTTTCCTTCGAGGCTTTCGGAATTTCTTCCCTCCTTCATCTGATTCATTTTCGACACCGACCATTGGCTCAGAACCTACTGTTTAACATGGGTTCCGAATCACCAGAGCTACGGTATACGCATCCCATGGAAAAATCAAAGCCGATGGACGAGATTCGAACCCTAATCACCCGCGTGGCAGCTCGAGCTCTTATCCACTACACCGCCGTAGTTCTGCTTTCAGAATTTTTCTTTCGAGATCTTTTCAGAGGATGCCTCATCCGCGTTCCTAACGGAATTCCGCGGATACGATTCAAGCCTCGTGTCCGCTCGAAAGTTTAATCCCAGCGAATTTCCCAGCGTCTTCGATCGAGCCGCGTGCCCCTCGAGGCTCGATGCTCGTCCCTCCGTCGTCTCCGGCGTAAGGTTTGTCCCCCTGAAACGTATTTCCTCGAAACACAATCACGGCTCGCGCTATCGAGTATAGGACGTACGATTTTCCCGGTGTTTACTCCGCTGCCGTGGAAAAAGATTTCGCAAATAGAAACATACGTCTCCATGGTACGTGCAGCCTGCGGTGTAGGCGCATTAATAATGTAAGTGTGCAGATGGTGTGCAGTGAGTGCGCGGTGGCGCTGACTAGGATCAATGTTCCGTTCGCAATCTATATAGCGTACACCGGAGTATATGTAACGACAGCCGCCCACGCGGGGAACAACACCGTTACATCGCCCATTGCCGCGGAATAGAATTCCGAATATTTCCTCGGCGGATTGTTTAACCCACGGCCTGGCAACTCGACTCCTTAACGAGCGTCTCGCTCTTTCGCCGATTCGATAAATATTTTCAACCCTTTTGCGGATAAAGGAGTATTCGTTTAGACTCTCCGCTTATCGGTTTTTATACGTTCTTATCGGAGTAGCGCGAAATCGCGTTGATTCCCCGTTCTTTGGATATTTTTACGTCGACTTGGTTTTTCCGTGTATCGAATTGTGGATGTACGGTGTTGAGTTTAAAGCTGCAAAGTTGCCGAATACTAGGGTGGGCTCGAAATAGGATAAATCCTACGCGTGTTGGGTGAATTTTCGTAAGCACGTTATCTAATATGCGAATGCAATTTTGGTCGTTCCAAGTCGTATCGCGTGAAGGAATAAATCGACTTCCTCCGTCCAAAGACCCGCGAATCTCGCCAGGTATTTTTCCCGATACCAGCTGCTTTAGTACGCCGAATGTTTGCCAATGCGATATTCCACGATTTCCGAATATTCCGTAAGCCGGGGGAAATGGAATCCGTGCCGCGAGCCCTTTCTCGAAAGGCGGGATCGAAACTCGGTGGCACTCGGGCCAAAATGCTCCGTGGCTCGAAAGGAGAAGGCGATTTCGTAATCGGAGGCCACGCGAGCCAGATGTGACTAATCCGCCAAATTGTAAAACGACGTCCTTTCCGTCCGCTCAAAGCCACCTCCGTGATTTATGCGTCGCGAGCTACGGTCAATCTCCGAACGACACTCGCGTCCATCCGGATGGCCGGGCAATACTCACGTTCGAGGCGTGAAACGAGATTTTGAGGCGTTTCTCAAAGAACGCTCGGCATAACGCGTCCCCTCTCCGCTTTTGTGGGACACGTACTTTCCGTATCCATTGTCCTCGATTTCCTTTATACTTCCCACCGACCGAAATACCTTCTGACCACCCGCGCCACGGATACGATCGACTGGAATTTTAGCCAGTTTCGTCGTTACGAAATTGGCCGCTCGTTGCAATTATACCTCGTAGCGAACGAAAGTAAAATCTCCCGGTCACGATCGACCGTTCTCCATTGGCAATGCCGCGATAACCGAGCCTAATAATAATCGATGGAGCGGCCAATAATTAAGAAGGGCAATGGTACACCGAACTGCACGGACAAGTAAATCCTCGATGTGGGCTTCGCGTTAAAACTCCTCGAGTCCTTTATTTTATCGCGAGCATCGAACCACGCGAGCCGCCAAACTGCGACCGTGACTTCGTACAAAAATTCCGTAACTCCATAACGCTCGGGATTCTCCTGGATTTCATCGAAGCGTGCAAAGAATCGCGCGCATTTACGTAATCCCTTTTCGTTTGCCGTACTTCGAAAGAAAAGTATCTCGCACGAGTGGGCGCCCCGATCCAGCGCACCGTGGCTCCGTCGTTAACGAAAATTCGATATTCCGCCGTGGGTGCGTGTATTTTTTCCCGAGCAAATCGAATTCGCGGCGGCGGCGGCGTATTTCTGGGAAGGGGAAGAATTGGGCGTGCCACGCTTCACGTGCGCCGGCTGAAATCGAGACGAGGGTACGAGGGTTGGGCGCGGGGAGGGTTGCGGGCCGAGGGCCGAGGCTCGAGGGGGCCCGCGGAGTAACGTACGAGGCATATGCTCTCCCAAATGAGTAATAACGCACTTTATAAATTTATTCACATGATTTAAATAAATCAAGTATACAGTTAAGTGTTTTTTCCAGCGCGGGCACGCAGCGCGCCGGTTTCGCAAGCGCATGCTCCGTTTTCTCACTCTTAATTATTCCTTTACGCGTTGAATAATATCTTACACGAGGCGACGTTCGATATACATATTTACATATCGTACAGTATTCTCCGGACATATAAAATTACAAAAAGTCGTCTACCTAGTCAAAAATTCAAAGTCGAAGCTAGAACCCTCTACGCGGCGAGAACGATTCGATCGTCTTTATATACAGTCTACGTACGATGGCTCGCGAATGCGTTTGCACGGGTAGCGCGGTTGTCGTTATCTTCCTAAAAAGACTTGCCGTCATTTTATTTCGCAAAATATACATCCATAGCCAGTATCGCATCGTTTCGATACGTGGCGACGCTTCGACGTTATCCCCCTTTGCCTCTCTCTCTCGCTCTCTCTCTCTCTCTCTCTCTCTCTCTCTCTCTATGCTACTCTACTCGCCAATTTCATTTCAGCCCCTCAATTCGACGCTCTCCAATCCCTTTCGATCGAAAGCGAATCGACGTTTGCGTACGCAAAAGTATCGCCCTTTATGGGAATATCGATGGATTTTAATCCGAATGATTTATTCGTTATTTTCGGTCATCCTTTTTTGGGTCGAAACAGGGAATTTTCCCAGGGACCGTCCGTCTATTCGAGACGTCCCAGCGAGAGGAGAACTGTCTGTTACTTAGCTTTGTCCGACCGTCTGCCAGGTAATTCGATTCCTTTCCAGCAGGAACAGAGATGTAAAAGGGAACTACAAAGAGAGGAGATATAAAGTTTCGCTGCGAGATGGGTACCTTGCCGGGACAAGTCAAAACGAAACGGATCATCCCCTCAAACCTGAAAGCCTTTGGAATCTACGAGAGCAAACTTGTCGGTTACGATTTTAACTTCGCCGTCAATGTTAATCGGCTTATTTCGGATGACCAAGAGGAAGGAACTGGATTAATCGTCGGTCGCCATCCTCGCGCCACGCATCGAGACGAGAGGGTACGAATGTCGACTCGTGAGCGACGCAATTATTATCAGCGATCTTTTTGATCGCCTCGCGAGGAAAACTCGCGTACCCTTATTTTACACCGATTACATATTCCCTGGGATTTCGTGCATCCCCTCGTTCGACTGCTCGTCGATTATTTCCACCCCCCTCCCCTCCCCTACCCCTACCCCTTTTGGACAAGCTACCCCCTGTCGAGAGCCGCGTTACTCACGAGCCCACGGTGTACACCTGCGACTCGTTCAAAGGTATTCCTGAATCACCGTACGTTAAAGTGCACCCTGAAGTGCGTACAGCGCAGCCCTATTTACATATATTGCGTTTTACTTGGTAATTATTTACAACGCGTGGAAAGATTTCGCCATCGGGACGATCCCCGGCTTTCGATTCCGCGAACGGGAGACGCGCTCTTTCGCACTTTATTGCCCGCTCGAAAGTCGATCCACCGAGGTCAGGGGCCGGAGGGGCCGGAGGGTGCGAGGGCGTGAAAAACCGATCCGTGCTAAACGTATACTTATCAAACTTGCAAACGTACTTATCCAACTGGCGGGGGCAAAGCCGGCGCGGTCTTTCGACCGGTCGTAGTTCGGGCGAACGAAAATTGGCACAGAGGTGAGAGGAACGCGGCGCCCTATTAAGGCGAGCGGAGGATAACGCGCGTGAGGGTTTTGGATATCGGGAATGGCGGAGCATCGAGGAAGTCACAAGGGGGCAAAGCATTCGTGATCCGAATGGTGCGCGCACAAGGTATGCTCCCTCTTCCTTTCAGCCAAGCTGATATCCCGAGGCTTTAGATTAAAAACGTATCAGCGGGAGAACGCGGTGCGGCGCGCGCTTAAAAAAAAACACCCCTGTATCCAATGTACTGCCGGTGGCAATGAGAAAGGACCGTTTCAATTCGAAAGCTCCCAACTGCATTCGCGCGGAGCACGGACGGCTAAAGAATCTTTAAAAACCATGTTCCACTTTGCATCCCATTTTGATGTACAGACGACACTTCTCTTTTTCTATAGCACGAGCCGGCTTTAGAGAAACCCCGTCGAACTGGAATCCCGTGACGCCATTCAAAAATACTTGCGCGCGCGCGCGCGCGCGGCCTGGCGACAGAGGGAAAGGAGGGCGGCCCAATATCGAGGAAAATGGAGAAAGATGGGGCAAACAAAGGGAGAGGGCGAGAGGCGGCGAGGGGTTGGCGGCGGAGGAAAATGGACAAGCGTATTTTTACGAGGGACGATGGGTGGGAGACGGAGAAGGGGGCGCAGGTGTGGGATCGTTTTATTCGCGAACGAGGAAAGGTCCTTGGGATAAAGGACGCCCCCGAAATTGGTGGTCGATCGGCGCGCCTAGCGCGACAACAAATTTGCGTCCCCCGTCCTCGCGTCCTCTAATCGCGAGGGACGCCTTCCGCGGCGTGGACGACCGGCCAAAGTAAAAATAAATCTTCCTCCGGTAAGCGAGGAGGCTGTTCAATAAGTAAAAAGACAGGTCGAGAGCGAGTACGAGGAAATACCTGGAGCCGCTGGTAAAAACGGCGGAGAGCTCCGCTATCGATAGCCGCGATATCTTTCCTTCCATTCTTCATCGACCTATTAACGTACTACGGGCTAAAAATAAGAAGCTTTCGTACACGAGGAAACCGCGCGCGGTAACCCTGATGTAACGAGGTATTCGCATACGCGGGATACGCATCTCGATCGCAAAGTGTTTTGCCGGTGTACCTGCGAGTAAGTAGAACGAGACGAATCTCGTGCGCAACGACTAGAGGTTAACGGGTTAAATTTACTCCTTTTTTCTTTTTCTCTTTTTTTTTTCTTTCACCCTTTGCCAACGCCAAGATTGGAAGTAAAGCTCTGGACGTCGCGAATAGGTCCGGACGTCTCATCCCAGCGGCCGAGGTTGGGATTCGACTTTGGATTCCTGCTCCATCTTCTCGAGTCTACGAAGCGCACCGCCACGATCTTTAAATATTAAGGGAAAAGGCTGAAACACGATTTCCGGCATTGTCCTTCCGAAAGCTTTTATCCCGCGCCGATCGAGTATGACGGGAAAAAGGGGGGAAAAAAAGACGGGGACGGACCTGGTTTGTCCATTATCCCCTTACGCGCAACGCATCCGGTTGTATCGGCTCACCGTAGATTTCCGGAACTCGCGCTACTCGCAAGTAGAGTACCCCTTCATCGTTTTCAGAACCCTGTATAATTTCCACAACGACTTTCCTTCCAATCTTACGATACACGATTACCTCTCGAGCTCTTTTTTTTTTTTCAGAATTGACTTTACGACTTCCTTTCCTCGTCAACATCGCCTCCTCCTTCGCCGAAACTATCCACGTTTACGGACCGATGCGAGCACAACCGATCGGCGAGTCGACGCACCCCTCGGAAAGACTTCGTTTCTACAGCCTTGTGGTACGAGATCGCTTCCTCTTCCTCGCAACCGACATCCGTCCCAACTCTCTTTACCTATCGATCACCCCCCCACCCCACCCCCGTTCCATAAATCACATCGATCCCGAAGCGCACCAACTCGTTCGTAAGTCGAGGTCCTCTTCGGAACGATCTACCGAAGGACCATCTCCGCCACTCTTACAGTACACCAAGATCCCCCACGAGCTCCCTAAATTCGAATCCTAACTCATCACCCGCACAGAGTCTCCTTCTCGAGTCCACGAGAGCGTTCCTTTCGCCGCGGAGAGGAAGGCCGACGACGAAGACGGCTCCTGGCCTCCGGGGCGCCTAGACGAGGTACGCCTGTCCCGCGGAGGGCGGAGGGGGCGGCGGCGGGGGCTGCTGTTGCCTCCAGGCCGTCCTCTCGAGGGTCGAGTAGTCCGAGTCGATGGAGGAGTAGATGTGCTCGGACAGGGGCCTCCTGTGGTCCTCGCTGCTGCCGCTGCTCACCGTCGTGTTCCCCACGACGTTCCCCGTCTCCCTGTATCCGTGGTTGACCGTCAGCCTTGGCTGCGGCGAGGGCGGCGGCTGCTGGCCGATCGAGCCGCAGGAATAAGCCGGGGGCGCGTGCTGGAGCATCAGGGCGGTGGCCGGGGAGTTCTCCTTGAAGAGGGACCGCTGCCTCTCCTGCGCCCTCAGGGTGGACACGCTCTTCTCGGCGCCCATGCCGTCCATCGTGTAGGTGTTGATGTTCCGCTTGTAGACCAAGGGCGAGGACTTGTTCTCCACGGAGATCTCGCCGCCGGAGTTGGAGGGTATGGCGAACCTGAGGCGCTCCCAGAACCTCTTCTCGCCCCAGGTCAGGATCGCGGCGGCGGTGCGAAGGTACGGCCGTAGCTCCGGGTCCCTCTCGACCTCCGGACAGGAGTGGCCCGCCTGGACGACGATCAGCTGCGTGGCCCGGCCGCGGAGCGCCTCGTGGAGCGCGGCTCGAAACTCGAAGCGCGACCACTCGGTCTGGAGGAAGTTCCTGGTGAGGACCACGAGCACCCTGCGGGAGGCGTCGACGGCCTCGAGGACCGCGGGCGCGGGCGCGGAGGCGCGCAGGACGCAGGGCAGGTCCCTGTGGTGAAGGCACAGCCTCAGCCCGGAGGCCCCGTGCTCGAGCTCGATCGCGAGCGAGTGGAGGACGAAGTCCTCGTCGTTGGGGCTGTAGCAGACGTAGCAGTCGTAGAGACGCTCCCTGTCGGCGTCGCAGCAGGCCGCCATGGCGGCCGCGGAGGATATCGTGGCGGTGGCCGTGGACTTGCCGGGCTTCGCTCGCAAGAAGCGGAGGCCGTACTTGGAGTAGGCCCAGGCGCCCACGGGCTCGCGGAACACGAAGACGAGGACGATGATGACGAGGAGGACGAGAATGGCGGAGAGGGTGGCGGCCACGAGGGGCAGGTAGTCGGAGACCATGATGCTCTCGATCACTCCGCCCTGGGAGAAGTAATCCGAGCAGACGGTCTCGTTCACGTTCAGTCGGCGCCTGTAGGCGGGCCGAGCGTCGCCGCCGTAGTAGCACCACACGTCACTCGCGTCGACGACCTTGTGCGCGTTGTCGGAGACCCAGGAGGAGAGCTCCTGGAGGAACTTGCAGCGGCAAGACCAGGGATTGCTGCCCAGCGAGAGCTCGACTAGGCGGGCGTTGAGGGTGACTTGCCAGACGGGGAAGGTGACCAGTCGATTTCCGCTCAGCCTCAGGATCTCCAGGGATCGCAGAGGGAGGAATGTCAGGTTGCCTATGAATCCGATCAGATTGTTCTGCAGGTAGAGCTCGCGCAAGTGCGAGAGTCGCTCGAACTCGAAGCCCTTCAGCTCCTTTATGCGATTGTCCTCCAGGTGGAGGATCTGCAGATTGTTCAGGCCGTTGAAGGTCCTGTTCTGAATGGACTCGATGCCGCTCGCGTTGACGTACAGCACGCGCATGTTCTTCCTGCCGATGAAGACGTGATTCTGCAGCTCGCGGAGGACGTTGCCGTCGAGGTAGACCTCCGTGGCGTCCATCGGTATTCTCCTGGGTATCTCCTCGACGCTCAGGCCCGAGCAGTCGACGGCGTTCGTGTTCCAGGTGCGGTCGTTGTAACACTTGCAGCCGGCGGGACAGGTCATCTCGCAGTCGCAGGCGTCGAAGTCGCAGCAGTGGCAGAGGGCGAAGCAGTGCGCCTCGTAGCGGCAGAGGAACTGCTCCGACCTGGCGGTGGAGGCCGGCACGATGGCCACTCCACGTGGCCCGGAGGTGCGGCACATGACGTTGTCGAGGTCCATCACTCGAGGATACTCCCGCCTGGAGCTCTGATTGTTGATGGCGGGCAGCCAGTCCATCGAGCAGTTGCAATTGAAGGGGTTGCCGCCGATGTAGAACTCCGGCAGGCTCTTGTTCTCGGGCACTCTGGTCAGGAGCAGGGAGGACAGCTCCATCGTCTCGATCATGTTCGCGTACATGTCCACCCTCGTCAAGTTGACCTTGTTCACGAAGGTGTTGGGCCGCACGACGCTGATATAGTTGTTGTTAATGAAGAGGAGCTCGACGCTGTCGGGCACGGAGAGCGGCGACAGCTCGGTTATGCGATTGTGACTGGCGTCGAGGGTCTTCACCTTCGAGTCGCGGATCTCGTAGTAATTCCCGAGGCTCTCGATGAAGTTGCCGTGTATGTCGAGCCACTTCAGGTTGCCGGGTATGAACGCGTAATCGAACCACTCGATGTGATTCTCGGAGAGATTCAGGAGCAGCAAACTGGCGATGCTGGTGAAGACGCCGTTGATGTCGGAGAGGAAATTACCGTCGAGCCGGATCGCCTCGAGGCGCACGTTGCGTTCGAACGCGTGTCTCTCGACGTGCTGCACCTTGTTCCTCGCCAGATTGAGTATCTGCAGGTTGGGCAGGTCCCAGAGCATGCCGCGCGAGAGATTGCCGATGTCGTTGCCGATCAATCGCAATCCGGTTAGCTGATGGAGATTCCGGAAGGAGCCGTTGTGAAAGTCGCTTATTCGATTCTCACCGAGATCGAGGGTCTTGAGGAAGGCGAGGTCCCTGAGCGCTTCCGGCACGCCGCTCAGCTCGTTGCCGCTCAGGTCGAGTTCCTTAAGGTCGGAGCAGTTGCGAAAGGCCAGGGAGTCGATGCCGGCGATCGAATTGCCCGACAGGGTCAGTCTATTGAGGACGAAGAGGCCGTTGAATAGCTGAGCCCCCACGGCGTGTAGCCTATTGTCGGAGAGCTCCAAGGTGTGAAGATTGTACAACGGCAGGAAGGCGTTGCTCTCTATGCGGTCGATGGAATTGTTCCGTAGGTCGAGTATCTGGAGGAAGAAGAGGTCCTTGAACATCCGCGCGTCGATGTGCGTCAGCAGATTGTAGGACAGATCCAGGACGATGAGGCGTATCAGGCCGAGAAAGGTGTTCTCGTCGACCTTGTCGCTGCCGAGCCGATTCCCGGCGAGGTTCAAGACTAGCAGCTGCTCGAGCCGAGTGAAGACGCCCTTGGGGAGATCTCGGAGCCCGTTGTAGGCCAGGTGGATCTCCCTGAGGTCCCTGGTGCTCGCGAAGAGGCCCTCGGGCAGGGAGTCGAGGGAATTGTAACTGGCGTTGAAGGTACGCAAAACCGTCAGGCCCGAGAGCGCGTCCCCGGCGATCTCGAGGATGGAATTTCGCTGCAGGTGCAGCTCCTGCAGTTGCCTGAGTCTCGACAACGGACTGTCCTCGGGCAGGCGCTTGATCTCGTTCCTCGAGAGATCGAGGATCCGAATATCCGCCCTGCACGTCTCCCCGCTCGCGTCGCTCGAGGCCTCCCCGCGGCTCAGTCCGATGTCGTTCATATCTCGCAATCGATTGCCCGTGAGATTGAGGCTCTGCAGATTGTCCAGCTGGCAGAGCAGGTCCGGGGGCAGACTCAGGACGTTGCTCTCCACGATCTCCAGGGTCTGGAGCTCCCTGAGGCCCTGCAAGGAGCCCGGCGACAGCTCCAGCAAGCGGCCCGCTCCCCAGACGGCGTTGAAGGTTTGCACCGTGAGTTTCTTGAGCTCCAGCATCGGCGCGAAGGCACCTTCGGGTATTCGCAGCACCTTGCAGCCGTGCACGTGGAGCTCGTGCAGCCCCACCAGGCGCTGCCAGCTCTGGGGCCCGAGGCTGCTCTCGAAGTGGTGCACGTCGCTGCAGCGGATCCTCAGCCTGAGGGCGCCGTCCAGGGAGGAGACGAGGCTCGTGATGGTGGCGGGGTCGAGCACCCTGAGGGTGCAGTCCGCGGAGCGCGTCTCGTTGCCACCCTCCGAGAGCCACTTGCACGAGGCGCCCGTCTCCGAGAGCGTGGCCGTGCCGGGGCTGGCGAAGAGGGTGGCGCCGATGAGGGCGAGGAGAATAGACCTGGCCGTCGTCATCTCGACGGCGCTCGAAGCCCGCCGCCGGTGGCGATGGCGGTGGTGGCGCCGGTGGCCGGAGATTATCACTTTCGAAATCCGGGGTGAGTCCTCACCCCTTCCTCGCGGATACACTCGCACGGCGGTGACACACGCGCGCACATACACCGGGGAGAGCGCTCGCGCGCTCCTGCACCTCCTATCACGTAAGCACGGACCGGCCCATTTTCTTCCTTGCCCTTTATCCACTCCTCTCTCCCCGCCCACCCCCGATTCCCAGCTCGGCCCTCCGAGGCCCTCCTCCGCGAGTCTCGTCGCTGGATACTCCGATGCGAATTCTATATCATCCGGGGCGCATAGCACCCCGCGAGTCGCCTGCCCGAGTCGAGGGACGTGTCCGAGTCACCCTCCTTCTCGCTTCCACGATCCGCGCCTCTCCTCCACCGTCACTGCGCCACCGTGAACCCTTCGACCGCTCTTCGGGTGCCCTACTTCTCGACCTTCTCTCGCCTTCTCCGCGGCTCCTCTCCCTCTCTCACTCTCTCTCTCTCTCTCTCTCTCTCTCCCCCTTTTCTATCCACGCACGAGCGCGGCTGGGCCGCGCGACAGGGGCGGCCGGTCAGCCTCGGCCTTCGCACCCCCGAGGATCGAGCGCGAATCGCGGAGGAAAACACAGTGGGGCAAGAGGAGGCTCCGGGGGACGCGCGAGCACCGTACGCTCGCCTCGCGTCAAACACCAGCACTGAGCGACCGATGGCTCAGCGCGCAGCATCGGCATTCCGACCGTTGCAGGCCGCTTCGGTCGGCCGCCGCGGGGCGGCGCCACCTCGCCGAGCGGCTGCACCCGCTCCGGGCGAAGGGACCGGCCTGCCAATGGGCGCAGCCAACCTGCGCCCCCCTCGAGGGATGCAGGCCTGCCATCGAGCTAAGGCCGAAGAAGGTTTCACCCTAGATCGCGAGCGCATCCCCGCTGCGAGGTGCCCTGGCTAGCGTACGAGCTTTTTCATGCGCGTATGAATCGTGGACGACCTTGGCCGCGTGCCTCCAGGGGCTGAAGCCTTTGCAGCTCGCGGAAAAAGCGAGCGACGATCCTGGGCATTGCAGCGGGATGGGGAAGGATACGATTTTTACCAGCGACGAGAGATGGAATGTATAGATTGCGGAGGGTCGTAGAGGAGGTTCGGCCACGAATTTTGAGATGCGGGTTTTCGTAGAGCGAGCAGAGGGAAAGGGAGTGAATATATGAGGAGTCTCGATGGTGTGGCGAGAGGATCGGAATACGGGTGTAAATTAGGATAGACGATCCGAGTTCTTGCTCGCACAAGTATACGTTTCGTTGGTCGTTCAGCCGCTTTGGAGGGTTCCGATTGGAGTCAAAAATAAGCTAAGGAACCTATCGTTCCAATATTCCGATATTCAACGTGAAATCCTAAACCGATCCCTGGTCCAAGCACGCAGGGAGAGATCGGATTCCTCGAGAAGCTGCATCGAGATTCAAAATCTAACGCCAATGACCCAAGCGCCCCTCCTTCGACCCACCCCGGATTTTCCATCCCGAGCCGTACACCTTCCACGACTCGTCGGGCGTCGAGAAACGAGGCGCGAGAGAGTGGGCGCAAAATTCCAATAAAAACGCTCGGAAAAGAAGCGGAAGAGCGAACGAAAGATCGCCAAGCCTGGCGTGCCATCTGGTCGTCGAGTGGCTCACTTCGGTTCACGAAACGAGAGAATCAACGTCGTGTCGCTACGGTCTTTACCCAGCTGTAGTTCCTCCGAGCCGATGCCTGGCGTTAGTCGTACCTCGGCAATCGCTTGTGCATTTGCGTATCGTAGGTCGCGTACGAATCCATAACCGTGAGCTTTCCTCGAGCCAAGCCAAACGTTCCTCGACGCACTTTAGGTCCAAGAGGCAGAATGACGAAGAGGATGAGACTGGCGTGCATAACGTTCGCCCTTCTGGCCGTAGCCTTCAGCGACTTCGTAGTCGGCAGTGGTAAGTGGAAAAACTGTCCCCACGACGCAATGTCCGCCGTGGAATCCACGTAGACCGGGTTCTTTCCTCCTGCCAAGGGAATCCGATCATCCCCCCTCGAACATGGACGATGGTTCCGGGCCAAGCCACGGGGACGATTCTTCGAGAAGAACTTTGATCCGCGATGTGAGCGGAAGACGGCGGGGAAACGATCGTCGCTACGCTGACGTTTCATTTTGCGCAGTGGAGACGCCTACTTCTATTCCATTAGAGACGGTACTCGCGGTATTTTTCCGCCGCCTCGGCGAAACGTGCTTACGCACGGAGATACTCCCTCTTTTTGGTCTCTCCATTCGGCCCTGCTTAACGCGACCTTCGATCGTTTCAAACGTGTTCCTCCTCGTCGTTCATTGTGCCGTACCGCCGCTTATCGTAGGAACGATACAACGCCGCGGAAATGTGGCGCGCGTAATTAACGCCACGGTCGATGGCAATCGGCCAGTAGTCTGTCAATATGAATTTCAGTCGATTGAGATTGGAGGAAGAGCCCGAGGGAATAACGGTCGAGGTGACGCACTGGCCTCTTGCGCGAATGTAACGCCACTGGGAAAGTTTGCTGAGAATAAAGATCAAAGCTGTCTAGGATATGCCCGGGACAAGCACGAGAGCGTATTAATTTTCTAGCTCGTCGAATCTGACTCGTGGGCTGTGCTTGGCAAGCTGGAGGAAAGAATGCTGGGAATTAACAGGTTTCCTATTGATGTACGACGCGTTGCTTCTTTATTTGTTCAGTCGTGGAGCAGAGGACGGAACTGAACGAAACCTCGCCACGGCCTTTAGTCGTTTCCACCGATAATGCCACCACGACGGCTCAGCCTACCAACGCTACCGTGTCTCCCACCAATGTCACTACTACCGTTCCTACTACGATAGTCACAAAACCAGTGCCCCCTCAGCCACATACGACAAACTCGACGCCGACCACGACCTCCACTACTCCACCCATGCCCACGACTAAATCGACGGTTACACCTATACCTACCACGCATATACCTACCACGCAACCGACGCCTCATACCACTAGCCATCCGACGAGTATCCCTACGCCGCATCCCACGGCTACGGGTGCAGGCCCAACGGCTACCCCTACGGAGACACCGCCGCCTTCCAAAGAACGGCATTTCGATGGCCTCAGTTTCCTAGGTACGTAAAAGTTTACCCAACGTATAAATAAGAGCGGGAACATACCCAGCTATATTGCACCGTAGCTTTGGAAAAATTGTCTACTCCGAAAAAATGATGATTTTTTTCTAACAAGATCGTAAGTCGAGTTGAATTTAGAAAAGAGGAATTAAAATTTCGTCGGATCGTTTTTCGTGTCTAGAATTTTATACAGTATTAATCCGAGCATAGGAAAGAGATAAAGTGCGATCCAACGATCCGCGGCGTATCGCGCAGCACCCCTGCGGATAAATCCGGCCGTCATCCCATTTGAGCGATGAAAAAATCGCACTGTATCCCTTTTTCTTTTATAGGTGGCATTATCTTGACCACGTGTCTGATGGGAATCGCCGCGTTCACGTGGAAATTTTATCGAACGTGCAACGAAGGCAACTACCGTACTCTGTGATGTCGCGCGGGCCTCCACGACGAGCACTCGATTCCCGACGATTAGAAAAAGAAAAACGCAGTCACTCGAACTGAAAACTATGAATAATTATTTTACCGTAACAATATTGCGTATTTTTCTAACGCAGTTAAGTGTCGCGTGGTTTAAGTGCTCTTAGTAATGTGATGTGCAACCGCGAGTTCCGTTTTCTTTTTATCCAATTCCAAGGTCGAGTCACATGCATTATAATATTGTCAATATGTTAGCACGCGCATTCGATTAGTCGTAAGAGATTGTAACGAGTGTGTAAAGAAAAATGAAACGGGGAGGGATAGCCGACTGTGGAAAGGAAGGAGCGAGAGAGGGGCGGATAGAGCGTTATAGAGGCATAGAGAAAGGGAGAACCGCCTATACACGCGTGCGCACCAGCAAACGAAAGTTAAGGACCAATCAAATACACATTCCACTCGAGAGAGAGAGAGAGATCAATTCTGCAAAGTAATGATCCACGCTTTATTTACGTTCTAATCGATTTTGTTTTGGTAGGATATAGGTTTTTGTTTTTCTTTATTCCCCTTTTTTTTTTTACTAATTAATTTCTCGCAAGGTATCCGCAGGGCACTGCGCCTCTCGTGCAATCCCGATTTCCGGTGGAAAATCGGGGCGGCATTTATTAGCGCGCAGCACAACGGTTCCTATGTGTATGCCAATGATAAAGAGACATGAGGTTGAAACGAGTTTCCGAGTATTTTTTTTAACTTAATCTAGAAACGTGCCCTGGGGTAAAAACAGAGATATCGACTTGACGGATCGGAAGGTACTCTGGCATTCTAAATCGAACTCGTTATCCCCGGGTAGGCGATATCTGCTCGGTACTTTCGTGCGATAGAACGTCCTCTCGTCGGCGAGGAGAGGCGCCGATCTCTCGTACGCGTATAAGATCGAAGCTCCCACCGATGGTTCCGCCACGAGATACCGTTCGACCGGAATTTCGGCACGTTTTATCGCCTCGATCAGGGTTTTCAGACTCTCCCTTCGCACCTGTTGGACGAAATAACGTATCAGGCCGGGAGATCGTAAAGCTTTCGGCGAATCTCAAAGCCTATTCTCGAGATTATAACGGATGACACCCTTTATTTGCATTCTTCTTTTACTCCATTTCATCGCCACCTCCGTTCCCCGAAAAGACGCGCTCTTCGCGAATCTCTCACCTGCGCACAATAGCGCGCGCTCTGCCGCGATAACCGTGGCCTATGCTCGCGGCGTATTCGTGCTATAACGCTATATCTACAGTACAAATATCACGGTAGGCCGCGGGCTATAGTATCGCATCTGTCAGAAATTCAGATAAGAATAACTCGTATCGAAGCGAGCCTACGAGCGTATAACTTCTTCGGCGAAGTAAAGTACCTTTAGAAATGCGGCACGAATATCGCGCGAGCTCGACTCCCAATTCGTTTCATATTAATTATTTCGGACGTTCCTTTTGATTTCCGCGACGATTCGATAGAAGCGGGGATTTACCAGCGCCAGAATGGAGGCACGAAAGCCACGGCCGACGAGCTTTACTCCGAGGACTCCCTCGATGGCCTTTAACGCGCTCGTGATGCACTCGATCTCGTTAGCCGAAGGGCCCTGGTATTCGCTCCTGCTACGATGGCCTTCCCACAGAAGCTCGCCTGGAATGCACGCGGAACGTTAGCTCGAAATCGGCCGAGAGATCGAGCGACCACCAAAACTCCCTCGAAATCGGCGCGTAAGATCTTCGCAAGGCTTTCGAGCGATTCTGGAGACGCGCCGATATCGAGGCTCTAAGACTTCGACGTTAAGGAAAGTTTATAACGTGCGCTCTGTCTCTATTTCGCGTTATATTTTGGTGATACATATATATATGTATATTTGGACTGCGTATCGTTTCTAAATGTTTGTAAGGTGTATACGTATGCGTACGTATGCATACGCGTATAGATATATACCACGACACCGGTTGCGCGATATCGATAATACGCTGAGTAGAGTTAACGAGGGACGCGGGGTCGGAGGGGAATATCGAGAACTCTGGAAGAACGTCAGAGCGGTGTGTTTGTACCGATGTAAAAGGTAAGAGTCAATACTTTCGGTGTATAGCCGTGTAAACGAGGCTGAGTACCGATACGATGTAACGGCTTTTTCCGAATAGTACGTGGCTGAGTTTCTAGCGCTTTTGCTACCGGCATTTAAAAGTGCGTTACGCTACTTACACTTTGCGTAACATTTTCCACGGTTCATAACCGACTCGAGTTTGTACCGTTTACATAACGCGGTTTCCCAATAGCGGTGCGCTCTGGGAAAGCGTCTAGGCAACCTTGAAAATATCCGAACGAAAGGTTCCGCGGTATCGAAGCGAGCGGAATGGCTCGATCTATACTTACGGCGGTACTCGCTGAAACTTTCTTCGCACTTTATAACCTACTCACTTTTATCAATCACGTAGTATCGATATGCCGCGGCTCGCGGAAGAAATTACTACGCAAACCCGGTGGCATCCGGGTGAAAGCTGTGTCGGTACCCGTATAATAGACGAAAATCGATATAAGATATGTACTTGTGTTTCACGCTCGATACTAGACTGATTCGTTGACGCTCCTGCTTTATTTTCTACTCGAATGTTAATCTCATGAAAGTAATACGAAGCCTTTACATCGCCATTCCACCAGCTGGGCTTTCCTTTGTACCGTGGTTGGTCGATAACGAGGAAAAGGGCTCCGGAAGGAAGCCCGAATTTTTTCCAGACAAATCTTTTTTAAATGATGTATCGGCTGAGGGAATCTTTATAAATCTTGGTTGCAAGGACCGTCGAATATTGGCCGCTATCTATATACGCGAAGATCGTATTATGCAACTATAATAGTAAGGAATACCAAGATCGGACTTACGAGACAATAAGTCGGTACCACGGGAGGGAATGACGGTACGGATGAATCAGTCTAGTATTCCAAAGATTCGTAATATACTGGCTTATATTAATTCCGTAATATCAACACTGCACTGTGAAAAATCTAAACCTAAAAGAAATAACAAAATGCCGCAGCAATTCCTAACCCAAGTCCTCCCAGCGATTCCCTCGAACAGCCTCGATCATCCGAGACACTCTGTCGCTCTCATCGACGACCACCCTCAGGGCTTCCATCGTCTCTCGTCGAAGAGGTACATCCAGTTTCGAAAGGTCCAGTTCTCTGGTGCCCCACCGAGTCGCCGTATTCACAGCTACTTTGCGCGTCGCGAAAATTAACCACGACGTCTCGCCAATTCCCCGCTTAACCGCCTTCGCGGTGTTTCATCGAGGAACGATGAAACAATTACCCCGGAAAGTTTCGCGAGTCAAGCGGAACTTTGGAAGAATTTAAAAGCAGACCTACCGCGGGTAGTGTACGAAGAAAAGTCCGATCGTTTTCCCAAAGGTTAAAGTCCCACGGTTAACTCGATTAATTTTACACGGACATCGCGCGAGGCTTTCAAAACATTCCCCCAGCGATCTGCGAATATTCAACGAGCTTCTCAAGGCTAATTAACGTTTACTGTACAATTTTCCTTGCGAGCAATCTACCCAAGGTAATGCGATCTCGATCGATCTCGTATTCCCTCGATCCGGACGATGCCTCGACGCCGAGAGGTCCGAGGAGGAGCAAATCCACGCTGGTGCTCCGCCAGGCGTGAGGATCCGCTCGAAGGCGGCCAGGATCGAAAGCCAGGAGGCTATCCTTCGAACCCACGATGCTGGCAAGCGTTCCTCCGATTCCAGACTCGCACGATCGATCCGCCAACCTCTCGGCAGCCTGGCACGCGAGTGCTCTCTCCAGAGGGCTATCCGTGCTCGCACCCGCGATCGCCTCGAGGAAGACGTACGTCGACGCGACGAGGGCTGTGCCGGTGCCGAGAGGCAGCCTCGCTGGCACGGCGGAGGCTATCACGATTTTAAAGCCTGGAACGTGTCCTGTTAAGAGACAGTATTGATCGTATTCGTACGGTGCCGCTAACGCGTGCTTGACACACATTACGCCCGCCTCCGAACCCGACGTGTTACCAGATCTAATCGGCCCGCTTTTGCGTTCTAACGGGAGGTAAAACCTAAGCCTTTTATCCAATGTACACATTCGTGGCGATTTAGCGCGGTGAAATACGAGGTTGATAAGTCGAGTGGTCGATAGAACAATCTCGGGGATTACGTATGTCTCTAATGGCCCGGACTTTTCTTTCTCGCCATCTGCGCGCCTCGAGAACCGAGTTAACCCTTTCCAGCCCGAATTATTATTTTTCAGCGAGGAAAATCGATTTTGAAGAGGGACCATTTAGAGGTGCTCGATGAGCGGAAGCGGATTACACGGATGATGTCGAATGACATCGTTGGGATGAAAAGGGTTAACGATTCCAGCTGACTTCCACGTAATTTACACCACATTATTGTTCGCTTTAGAATATCGATGACGCGCTCTCAATCGATCTCGCGTTCAGCGTATCCTACGAATCAAAGGGAATAAAGTGGCCGACGTGTAGATCGATCCAGAATCGATCTCTTTCCGGTAAGAAGGGTAATACGAGGCTCTCTTATAATTATTTATCGTGGATACCGATTTACTACTAGAAAGCGTGAGAGTAATTTATCCAACCGGTTCTACTTCCTCCTCGTTTCAAAGCCCCGACACCTCGGTCGATCGACCAAAATCGACGATTCGCGTTGCTTTCGTAATTCATCGATCGCCGTTCGTCTCGTAATTCGCTCGATATTCCTTCGTCGAGGGTAAATAACCGTCGATCGGAATTAGCAGCCAGCGGGACGGTGGCTCGTGAAATAAACACGAGGGAGGTTTAATCGAGGGCGATCATCGAGGAGGGCGAAGGAAGATATCGGAAAAAGGGGGTAATTGATGAACCTGTACCTCTCCTGGCCTTGAAAGTTTGCACGGTCGCCTTGACGTAGTCTATCCACGAAGTTTCCCCCGTGGACATCGAGCTTTCGTCGGTGGTGCGAAACTTGGACACCTTTTGCCCCGCCATTTCGCCGTGGAGCGCTTTAACGCGACACCATTTGCTGACGCGACTCTGTTTGCCAACTATCACCGTGACGAGTTGAATGGCCTGTTTTATTTCCAGGGAAGATAAACGAAGATAAACCGTGCAGGGCTACCGGCTTCTGGTGTGTTAACGCGACTGGCATTCGCGAGGCTAAACAAACTATCCGGATTGCGCGGTTAAAAAATGATACTACCGATAAAAGTATTGTAAAAACATCTATACGGTGAATACGGATATCGATCGAGCTGAGAATACACCAATCGACTGTATATTATCACGAATCCAATAATAAGAATATAATAGAACACTCTTGGCCCTTGAATTCCTTCGTTTTGCTTAAAGCGAAGGATGATGAGTAATTAAAGGTGGTACAAGCTGAATTCGATTGACTCTCGAATGCTGAATTTGTACCATGGATAAGGATATGTTCTCGAAGTTTGTGTCAACACCGCCGATGGTAAGGCAACCTGGTGCAAAAACAGCGGTAGTCGGCACGGTACCATAATGATTCCTAAACTCTTCCTCGGCAAGGCGTCTTAGATCCTCCACTTTTAATGTCCCTTCCTCCGACATCTTCGACATGCGTGCGACTATTTACGCAGACTGTGATTTGCGATTATAAAGAAGAATGCTATTTTATGGAGCAAAGGAAAAAGCACGATACTGGGTTTACGAACGTTCGGTGGCAGCATTAGAAATAATTACGCAGCTGACGAACGTATGAAACTCCCGGCTGACGTGGCGCGCATAAGTAATCCGGTTTAGTGGTGTATAATCTGCAAATAATTTGCTGGAAAGGAAACGTGTCTCGATGAAAGATATTTTTAACGCATGGAAAGCTGTATACCTTTCTTCAGGTTACGTTCATTTCTCGTACGTAAAAAAGATTACTGTCGCGTTTAACCTTTAATGCGGATTAACGATACCACCTTTTCATTCCTCAATGCATTCGTCCCACGCGAAATCCAGGTACGTTACTTTAATCATTTATCCACGGGATGCTCCAAATTCCGTAATTTTAATATCGAAATTTCTGGCGAGAAGAAGAAGGAATAATAATCGAACATCGTCCTAGCTTTGACCAACGAGCGTACGATCGAATATAAATCACGTTCAGAGACTTACGCCAGAACTCTACAGTGTATCGTGTCAATTTCGGTGACACCTAATCGACGCGTCTGACATTAAACCAGTTCGTCATCGATATACGTCAATCGGTCTCCCAAATCGCTCCAATACGATTAGAGCTTTTCGAATCACGACGGAGCGGAAAGGATCGAACGATACTAAACCTACGCGAATCTCCACCCAATATAATATCCGAAGCTGTAAAAAAGAGAGCCGTAGGCCAAGCGTATTTACTCTCGTGACACAACGAATACGTACATGTGTAAGTACAGCGAAGACTTTGAAGAGAGAAAAGATCATTTATCTCGACCGGCGAGCTTCGACGATTTTGCTCGCGAGCAACGACGAAGCACGATACTTCGATACGCCCTCGTGACTAACGGTTCTGCCAGCAGACGCATCCGTCGTTGATACAAGCAAATCGGGTTTATCAATCCGCATGATTTCTCGCTCGGAAGTTTCTGGTTAGCGATCGACGATCCGTGCTCGCAGAATGTGCACGTGATCCTCGTCCGGCGTGCACACGTAACTCCAACGAAGCGTTGTGCCTCGATGTTTGGAGAAACGAGATAGAAGGTGAAAAATGCAGATAAGGGGCAATACGTTGGTATAAAGCGAATCGCACGGGGCTCGTGTAAAAAGGCCTCGATCTCCGCGGAGGCACGGAGGTCCGAGGAAACGGGCAGAAAGCGACGATAACGGGGGCAATGCTAGCCTTACCACGGCTCGCATTATCTCCTGCCGTTTAACCCAAGAAATAAACCAACGAGTTTCTCGCGTTTCCCCCGGCTTTGACCGCGGCCACAGCTCATTTGCGCCGCCTTCCTCATTCGCCTGGAGTTCGATCAGGGAGAACGGATGAGAGCGGAGTTGAATTTCCACTGGCAGATGCTCCCTTAATTATCCATCCGACAAGAGCTAGCGTGTAATGATCTCGGTGCCCTTTCTTAGACGATAGTCGCGCACGATGTTGCGGTGCGCTCGCGCTCGGCTGCGCGTGGATAAGAGAAATTTTGATAATAAATTGTTGTTCCTCGAGGAATAATATACAGATTATTGATGATACGCGCGATAATGGACGATAAATATAGCGAACGGATGCACCAACGCGCTCCGTATCTGTCAATGTTTTTTGTTCCTGAAATAATTTCGTTATCGTTGTCGCAAACATCGAGTCCTTTCTCTCTCTCCGGCTGTCTCCGCAAACAGTTGTATCTTCCGCGCATAAAATACGCGCGCAGGAGGGCGCCTTTTTTGTTCCAAGGGGGAAATACGGTCGTGAAAGTTTGTTGAACGTTTCGAACGCGCGACGAAGGCGACGAGGCGTCGAGATCGCTTTCGTTCTTATTGTTTGGTCTGTCGTTGAAAACTGAGGCGCGCGATCCGCCAATATCCTTTCACCGGACGTGCTTATGTCATTGGCGATGGTTCGTCGGAAATTGAGAGAGATATCGACTCGCAGCGCGCACGCACCACGCTTTGCTTTGCTAAAGAGCGAATTATCTCTTACGCTCTCTGTCCGGAAGGATAGAGAAATCGTGCGTGTACGATTTTAATCGAATCGAAAGAAGCGCTGTAAATTAAACGGCGTAGAATTCAGTATTGTACCCGTAAATAAAATCTATGCTTAGAATTTACGAATGGTCCGTCTTTTTTCCTCGATAAATTTTCCTGGCAGCGCGTCTCGCGCGCCGTGTGAATCCACCTTTATTCCGCGAACTTGTCCAGCCGCGGATCGCAGAATCCGATTTGAAAATGCGTAGCTGGTTTTGGCGAAGCGGAGGCGCAGACGTAGAACGGGTTCCCTCTCGACAGGGGCGGAGTCCCGTCGTCAATAAGGGAGCACGCTCTCGGCCATCTCTCTCCCGCCTTCACCTCCCTTCGCCCTCGATCTCGACACCCTGCCTCTCTCCTTCCTCCTTCCACCCTCGCGCTCTCCCCTTTCCTCCTTCGACCGCTTTCGCCTTCCCTCGAACCTTCTGCCGGAGCTCCGTTCTCCTCCCTCTCTCTCTCTCTCTCTCGTCTCCGGATTATCCCACCCCTCCACGCTCCTTCTCGCCCCACGACAATTTACCGCGCTTTATCTCAATTTTCCCCGTTCATCTTCCGCCTTCTATTCTACGCCTCGATGCTTCATATCTCCTTCGTCCTGCATCTTGATTATTCTATTAATCGACTCCCTTTTACTTTTGCTATTTTAGACTCTTCGTCTTGATTTTTCCACCCTCCCTCCCTTGGTCGATTTATATTTCCGTGGTGGGGATACTTTGGGGGTATCGTCTTGGTTTGGTCTTGGCTCGAAATCCTTTGCGTTCAGGTGTCAATGGAAGTTACGTTCGATGCTTGGTAACGAATACCTTCTTGCGCATTGTTAGGTATTAATCGTGTTTTCTTTTTCGTAATCGATGGAAATGGACAACGCTGTTTCAAGGCTCCTTAAAGCGATCTCCTCTCTTCACGCTACCCTCTAGCCAACAGGGTTTTCCGCGCTTGCTTCTACGCGGTCGCCTTTCCACGGTCTTTAAAAACAGCCCCCCTATGCCTAAAACTATCGACTAATCCTTTTTCTTCAAATTCTCACTTATACTACTTAAAGAAAAAAAAGGAAACGACTCCTATATTTTCTCATTAACTTCCCTCTCTCTTTTTCTCCGCTGCTCTCCATTTCCACCACCCCTCGCAGCCGACTCTCTCTCTCTCTCTCTCTCTCTCTCTCTCTCTCTCTCTCTCTCTCTCTCTCTCTCTCTCTCTCTCTCCCTCTCCTCCCCCTCTTCCTCCACCCACCGGGCTGGGAGGAGGCGAGGCTTTTTCGGCGCTCCTCCATAGCATCCCCGCGACACGCCGCCGACGGGGTAGCGCAGGGACGCTGTGCGCCGCGACGCTGTAGCCAGCAGCCGGAGAGAAACCTCGGCAGCCTCAGTGGAGCACGAATATGCGCCCAAGGTGGATCCTGATGAACGTGTCATCGATCCGCGCCCGCTCAGCCGCCAGCCGGTGTGCGTCTCGGTCCACGCAATCTCCGATACGAGGATTCTTCTCCCTTGCACCGCTGGGAGAGATCGAGGGATAAATCGGATCCACGAGGCCGAGGAGAGAGCCACGAGGATCGCGCCGAAGGGGACGGAGAAGGTCCAAGGGAGCGGTAGAGGGAGAAACGGAGAAAGAGGAGGAGAAGAGAGAGAGAGGGAGAGAGAAGGCAGGGAGGAAGGAGGAGAATTTTATCGATCGTCGCCGAGGGAAGAGGCGAGAGAGGGAATTCCAGATCTTCGCGTACCGACGAGATCAATTTCGAGACTCGTGCAGGCTGGCCTGGAGGAGATGCCCTCGACGGGGAGGAGGAGATCCTCGAAGTCGCCGCCCTTCTAGAGGCCCGCCACAGCCCTCCGGATCGTCCTGGGAGGATCGTCCGCCTCTCCTCGTTCCGCGGAGGGATGCGAGAGGTCGTCGCGGGGAAAGTACGGGAGAGTAATGCGGTTATTTAGTGTGATCCTTGTGCGCGAATAAGGGTTGCGTAGGCGCCTCCACCGGCTGCTCCGCGTGAGTATTCGCTCGGCTCTCTCTCTCTCTCTCTCTCTGTGTTGCTAGGATGTTAATGTCGACGCTATTAGCTTCGTGGTACGGGGGAGGAGGGGAGGTGGAGGCCAGGAGGAAAGCGCGAGGGTGGGCTTCGGGGAACCCTCCTTGCGGCACTGGGAATCAAAGAGATCGATCGTGCAGGCACGTTGGATACCCCGTTCGATGATTCGAACCCGGGACTCTTATCGATAGGCTCGCACGTCGAGGCCCGATTATTCGACAAAGGTTTGGACGAGCCCTCCCTCGTCCCCCGCATCTTCGAATCGCGCCAATAGCCCAGGAGAAGCTGGGCTTTTTTAAGCGGAGCATCTCGTCGGTTAAGCGAGACAGTCGAGCGATTAAAGAGTAGGATCGCGGAGTAAAGGATAAGGGGTTTGATTATCGGTCGTTGCGTGGAAAGGGTTCGATCGTTCGTCCTTGCAACGATACTATCGTCGTGGTGGAATTGAAAATTCTTCTTTACGAGGTTGAATACGATTTTTGGGAGCGAGGAAAAAATTAATTGGGCGGGTAGGTGGGCTATTGCGCCGTGGCTTATATCGAGAATATTTATACGCCCCTGTGGATAAAGGCCAATATTTGAGCAGGAGATATGACCGCGGAATCTAGTAAACAAACACCACAGAGCGATATTTTCCTTTCATTAGCGATTCCTGAAAGGGGGGGCTTTATAAAAGCCGAGAGCTTTTATCGAGATAAGTATTCGCCTTTGAGCTTCGAGATATAATTAAAGGGTTACAGGACACGACTAGAAATAACTATCGAGTGACATCGATTATGGAGCACTTCTCTTTTTGCGAATCGACGTTTAGTCTTGGATATTAATTCGAACGAGTCCGGGTGATTGAAAAATCGATGCGTTGAACGTGCTTTTATTTCCGCCCCTTGGAAAAAGAGGAACGTCTGAAAAGGCAGGAAAACGTAGCGTGCATAAATTACACGCCCCATCGATGCTAATTTCCTCGAGCTCTTTAATAACACGACACGAACGCGCGATCCTGCGAGCGAATCTTGGACGAGGATAATCGGTAGATCGAGGACTTTGAAAGCGCAAATCTCGACTTCTAAAAATACGTGGTAAAGCGAAAGGGTGTCTTAGACGAAGGATTCGGTTTTAGTCGGAGCCGGAAACTCGCGACATAACGCAGTGATTGCGGGCGATTTACAATCGCGACCCTCGCGGATAATCGGGGTTAACGACATCCGAGTTTCGAGCCATAATTGCTTTGTACGGTATAAAACCCACCCTTAGAAAATACTAAACGGACGAAGGAAAGGGCCTCCGCTTCCCTCGGCGTTTCGCCTTAGAGACGCGATTATGCGACGAGGAAAGAACGCGGCTGTCGTTTTGCAAAACCGGAGTAAAGAATGGCGCACGTAATGCACGTCACGAATCGTTTTTCTGCGTTTATTTTTACGACTCGTGGCAGTTTAATTTTCGATCGCGCTGCCCCTCGCCGGGAATCCTCTCGTTGATCGACAGACGGAGGGGCAGCATTCGTGCATCCTATCTTATATATCTCGAGGGCAAAAGGAAGGATCGGCACGTAAGGTGAGGGCGTCGAGACTTTTACGAGCCGGTTACTCCGCACGAGACGAGCGAGAGAACTCACGCAATTGGAGGTGCTTCCTTCAATGACGTAGCACGCTCGCGTTTCTTACCATTTACATTCATTGCGGTTAAGTATCATTTTATTTCCGGACCACGAGCCGCTTCTCCTCCTTTGGATCGCTGAATTATACTCGAACCGATGCTCCGAAGAGCGAGCCACCGCTCGAGAACGCAAACCACGCGTAATGCGCAACGATCGAAGAACCGCTCTTTCGAGTGATTCGACCGAGAGTTTGGAAAAATCCAGCAATGTTTTTTAATTCATTTTTCGGTACTGATTGCCAAGTTCGTTTGGCTTAGAATCTACCGTATAAGATGGGTTCTGAAGTAACAGAGCTACGTTATACACGACGCATGGAGTAACCAGAGGAAGATTCGAGCCCGGATCCCCCGCGTGGAAGTCCGAGTTTCTATCCACCACACCACCGTGGCTCTATCCACCAATTTCAGCGACGACCCATCCTCCGCTGGGTTGCCAAATGGCGCAACAATTTTCCTAGATATCACGAGCATTTTATCGATACGCCACCACGGCTATCTCTTTTATTCGCATCGCGACCGTCGCTATTATTCCCCGCCCAACGACGAGGGTGAGCATTTTCGATATCGCGAGGGACAGCGTTTTCAACTAACCATGACCGGTCAGGGAGTAACTCGTGCCTAACACAGGAACCACTCATCGCCACTGAACTGCGGCATTAAGTGGAAACAATTTCGGAGAAATACCAACATCCACCTCGAACTCTGCAACGATGCAACGTTAAAACTAATCGTAGGACGTGGAAGGAACGGGGGCGAAATCAGAGCCGCAAAACGATTCCCACGCGTGGATAAAAATAAGAAGAAAAGGGACATTCGGCGATGAAGGAGAGAGGGAGAGGGAGACGGCGGAGGAAGTCGAGAGGAAGAGAGAAGGAGAAAAGGGACCGACGATCGGGAGAAAAAAGGATGACGTGGGAGGGAAATGAAGAGTCGGAGAGAGCGAGAGAGAAGCAGATACGGAGAGAGGGAGGAGGGAGGGGAAGACGGAATTGGCGGAGGAATGGAGAGCAAACGCGGGAGAGGAGGCGAAGGAGGAGACGGAGAGGAGAGGAGCGGAGAGGGCGAGGGCGAGGCGGTTGCGAATGGCCGGAGAGGAAGAGAGGCGGATGGGGGAGAGAAAAAGGTTTCCCCCGATTGCCGTTAACGAGGGAAGAGAGGTTACAGAGCGGAGAGTACGAGATCTTGTAGTGCATTGCGGCTAGTTACGTTTCGCCATTTGCGACCGGCGTTACGCGCCCGATGCTCCCGAGCCTCGCGATCGATCCGATTCTTCTTCGCACCTGCCGAATTCGGGATCGCGTCTCGGTTACGAGCCCGTGCGTGGGTGGAGACGGAAATACGCCTCTCGCACTCGATAAGCGCTCCGATACTAATTCGCACCGGCGCGAATCTCGGCGGCTCGCGATCGCATCTCGAGGTACACCAACGCGCGTGCGACCTATCCTTCATTTTATTTTACGCGAGAGGATCGTAAGAGGATCGTGAGAACGATCCTGCGAGAATATTCCTGGAACGTTCCTTCGCTCGACAATATTATTTGCACACGTATATATCGCCGTTAATGTTATAAAGCCATAAAAAAAAGAAGCAGGCGCTCGAATCGTGGCGGATAGTTCGATATCGGATTCCAATAGGAAGCTCGATGAAAAATCGGTAATGTCGATCGCGGCAGGAAATCTCGTTTGCATCGCGAAGGGTGTATTTCCGGTAGCGAGGAAAGCTAAAAAAGAAACGGCGAGAGGGATCCGCGGTAGCTATTAAACGCTTTCCTCTCGAGATAATAGGCGAGAAGGAGGTGAGCGGTCGATCGACCGGGGAGAATCTCGTAATACCCGACTCTGTCCCGTTTCCAGAGGCAACGAAAGTAACCGAGGAGGGTTGCAGCTGGGAATTAAGGGCTCGAGGATGCTCTCCCTGCAGCGGTGCGGATGAATCGACAAAGACTATGCCGGCTCGTCCCGCTGCTACATTATCGCGCGAAGGTGAGACATGCCCTTTACTTCTCGAGCGTTCGCGGCCGGAGCTTCGACAATGGCAACGAACTCTCGACACTGACAGCATGCAAATGTGCGTTGCGAGGCCCGATAAACATCGTTATCCTCGCGTTATCGGCTCGGGGATAAAGGGCGCGTTATCGATACGAGATCGCGAGCTGCACGGACGGAGCGCGATGCAACGCGAGTTGCATCGGCGCGCTTTCGAAGGAGAAGAAACGACAAGAACAATTCCTCCGCCTGGCCGCTATCGAGCGGTGCCATCGCGTTTCTTATCACCCTCCTACCTTCCACCTCGCTTTTGTCTCGCTGCCTTTTTTCCCTCTCGGAGCCGTTCGAGCGATTAAGCGGGATGCATTTGGGCCAAGAATGTTACTCGAATAACGATGATGGAGCGATTATTCAAAATCGACGAGACGAGGGACGAGGCGGAGCGTCCCTACGATATGCACGCCTCTTTAATAATCCGACGATCAGCGTTGTTAGCGATATACCTTGTTTTCCATCCAGTGCTACACATCGATCCGAGAAAAGGAATTAAATCGAGAAGAATCGTTTCTTCCTCCAAGGCCTTTCTATTCGAACAAATCGATATCGAGGATCAAAGTATTTCTAGCTTAACTCGAGTCGTTCCTTAGGGTGGCTAAAAATCTGCTAGAGTCAGGGGCTGCGGAGGGTTAACCGGCAAGTTTTCGTCGGCCTAAGGGATCGCGATTGGCCGGGAAACGGGGGCGTTCTTTGGAATTCGATCGATATCTGCGAGAAGGGAATTTCAGACGGGAGAACGCGAAAGAGGGATCGAGAGTAAGGAGCTGTGCCGATGTAGCCGATAAAGGCCTCGAGTTTCACCGCGAGGACGCCCGTGTCGGATCCTAGCCATTGTCCTTAGACATCGCCACTTTGGTCGCTCGATCGCGAGTAATCGTAAGCGGTAAATCCCAGGCTGGGCGATGGCAGCGATTAAAGAAAGGGTGGAAAGGCTGGGCGCGGGGGTGGAGGAGGTTTAAACCGCGACGATGTTTGAACTTTTCGGTGAAGCTAGCAAAGCTCGTTAGTGCCTCGTGCGTGAGCCAATTAAAGGAAATGTCAGAGGTGCGAGTAATGGAAAGGCGAAAACGAAATAGCGAACGAACCGGAGTTAGAGGCCGACGGAGGATCGACGCGTCCACGGTTAATTAAAACGCGATCGTCCTTTGGAAATTCGCAGCGATCCACGCTCGACCTGCCGCGGAAAAGAAAGACGCGAAACCGCGGATCGGTGTTCAGAGTTGGTTAGAGAGATTTTCGAAGGGGCCAATCGTTTTCCCAAGGGTTTTTGCGGAGGCTTTCGACGGCACTGACCGGTGCAGAGTAGGAGCGACCAAGTCCCTCCCTCGAACATCGAATACATAGAAATGCTTCCCCCGGTTTGGGAGCGAGATTGAAATAGCACTCGGATATATTTCGCATTCACTGCCGGTATTACCATTACGAAGGGACATCTTCGTTATTACTGGCGTACCGGAAATTATGAAATATCGGAGAATCAGTTATCCCATTTCCGCCAATCACGGCTTCGTTTCGCCGCTCGGCTCGTCCCTCCCCGTTTCTGCAGCCTCCTTCACATCCTGCGCGGCCTCGTTGCCGATACATCGAGGGAGAAATTATCCAAGCTTTGATATTCTAGAAGCGGTTCTTTCGACGTGCCAAGCGCGAACGGCCGATGTATCGACCATGCGAGCATCATCCGGCCAATAAACCATTCGAGTAAATACCATCGCCGGATCGTCTCGTAATTATTCATACGCTCGCTTACCGGTTCGCGCGGATCTTGCACGAGAAACTCGCTCGGAGCGATTTTTCCAGGACAGCACCGAATCTGCGCATCGATATACGTTTCGCCTTTCCACCAGCGATCCGCGTAATCGCGTACGTTCCCTCGTCTCCTTTTCCTCCTCGTCTCTCGCCTTTTTCGCGCGTTACGTTGAACGAGACTCGAGGCTCGATGTCGATGATCCAGGAGTGAGCGACGCGGTGGAAACCGGGGAACCAAGGGAGCCCGTGCCATGATGTGCGGCAGCCTCAAAGAGATCCCGACAGTATTGGCCCGTGGTAAACCGGAAGCGCACGTCGAAGCAGCAGAGCCCTTGGAATCGTTCCGCGAAGCGGCAGGAAGCGGCAGCCGGGATGTCAGGTTGGCGCGAGGCGAGAAATTGCTCGGAGGTCTGACCGTTTCGGGAAATACTGAGCAAAGGGAGGAGGAAATCACGGAGTGATGATCAGAGCCGCGCGGTCTGCTGCGTTGACCGCGAATATCAGTCAGCCGAGGAAATCGCCGGGCGATTGCAAAAGCGAATCGCTCTGCCCGCTCCTGCTGAGGATCGTCCTGAGCCTCTGCTGCCTCACCTCCACCTGCTGCGACCCTAGGGAGAGGATGCCGCGGGGTATAAAGGACCTGCAGATATCCCTGGCCGGCGCGCCGCAGCTCGGCCACTGCGACCTGGAGAAGAGCTGCGACTGGACCTGGAATCAGACTCTGGGATTCAAGAGGACCAGGGCACCCGTTCGCAGCAGGCATGGACCCACCACGGATGCGAATATGATGGAAAACGGTTCGTCCCTCTGCTTCTTCGATATCGATTAAATTACGGTCCGTAGTGCACATCGAAGATATTTATGGAGTCTCTTCTCTCGCATGTAACGCGAAAATGATCTCTTTCTCTTTACCATCGAGATAAGATTTTCGTCTTGGATGCTGTACGTATGCCGCGAGAGACATCGTTCTCTTATTCGCATAACGATTATCAAAGCTCGCGGGGGGGAATGTGCACGTCGGCCGTTGCTTCGATTCGAAACGGCACAAAGTGGATCGATGCGATGAATATAAAGCGCGTACGATACGATCGTTGCTTTCCCAAAGGGTACTTCCTATGGTTCAGTGGCCGTGGGGAGGCGCAAATGTGGTCTAACGCGATCCCGCCAACGGGCTCGCGCTGTCACCTCGAATTAGCGCTGTACCAAGTCGAAATGAGGGACGGCGCCATAAGCCTCGTTATCGAGACGAACAAGACCAGCTGGGTGGCCACGGACAGAACGGGAAACAACGACGCCGCGTGAGTGCAATTCTCCTCGGCTATCGTGCTCGTTAAAGAGCCTACGCTAATATCCGAGCCACGGTCAGGGTCGAGATACGCGTATCTCTCGCTGTCGCGCGAAGCGTCCTTCTTCCCATCGCAGATCCTAATCGGTCGAACCTTATCTTTCCAGCTGGCAAACCGCGCGCATCAACATAGGCGCGATCAGTCAGCCTCATCGACTGTTTCTAGAGATATTGGTGCCCTATCCAAACTCCAGCGTCGGCGTCGACAACGTTCGCTTGGTCGACTGCTTTCCAGGTAACTAGGATCGCTGTCCAGGTCGCTCGCGTCCCGCCTCTTGGGAGGAATATTCGCCGACACCTGCTCTAAAATTATCCTTCCCCCTCAGAACGGACACCGGTGGGCGCAGCCTGCACGGAGGACATGTTTCGTTGCAACAATGGTTCCTGTTTGAACAGAACACGCGTGTGCGACCTGACGAAGGACTGCGCCGACGGGGAAGACGAGGAAGTCGACTGTCGTGAGTAAATCGAGCGGACTTCTCTCGTAATTTGCCTTCCTACGCGATACCGCGAGCGAGGAATACTCGCTAAGGGAATTCTTTTTTTAACCGATGTTTCTAACGATTGAATGTTGATATATGAATATCTTTAGATGTATGAATAAAGTTTGGAGAGATTTCAATCGATACACTTTTCCTACGATTAAACGAAACCGAGCGATCGGTCTTTACGACTTTTCCAGACAAGATACCGGAGACCGCTAGGTGTAACTTCGAGAGTGGCTGGTGCGGATGGACGAACGTGCAGGGACGACCCTTGAATTGGACCCTCCACTGCGGTCCAACGCCCTCCGAGAAGACAGGGCCCAGCTACGATCACACCTACCGCAATGCGACTGGTATGTCTTATACACGATACCGACATAACTCACGGGAATACTCGTCATCGTGCCAGGAAATGTGATTCTTTACGTAACTAATCTCGTAACGAGGTGCACGCGTCTACGAAGTATACGAGTATATCGAGCGTTTCCCGAGGAAAGATGTTCTTCATCCGTAGGAACGTACGCGTACGTGAATATGTCGAAACGAGCTGATTACGGCAGTCGCGGTACCATCGAGAGTCCGGTGTATAATCCGACGCCGCCTTATAGTAGCGATCCTAAAAGCCGTTATCATCAATCCTGTCAAGTAAGTCAGCCGTTTATTATCTCGTCGTTAGAATCGCGCGTGCTGTGCGAGATTTCTCTGGAAGTAAAGAAACGAGGAGTAAACCGTTTACGCTTCTCGTGCATGCAAATGTCTTGGAAGATAGCGATGGGAATAAGTGGAAGAGTGGAGCGTATTATTGACGAAACTGTGCTTCGCGTTTCTACGTAGGTGCGCTTTTTCTATCATCAGTACGGTGTACACAGTGGTTCGCTTGGGCTGTACTTGGTCCAAATAAAGCCTCATCAAAATTATTCCGAACCGCTCTGGTGGTCTTATGGCGATCGGAAAGACGTTTGGTACAACCAAGCCATTTCTCTACCCGACATAAGATATAGGTCTGTGCAATATAATTTACTATGTTTCAGGATGTTCCGATTAATATAGTAGAAGCGTCAGTCCATTAGATATTCCTTTTTCAGATATTTCTTGCAATTCGAAGCGAGCAAAGGCTACTCTTCGAAGGGCGACGTAGCGATCGATGACTTCTCTCTAAGCCCCGAGTGTTTTGGCATAGGTAAACGTGCCTCTCGATCCTGATAAAATATCGCTACGAGCGTAACGTAGTCGAATCATTACCGATCGAATTTTAGGCGTCCCACCCGAGGTCCTAGGAAACTTCAACTATTACAACCCTGTCATAGACTCGGAAAAAGTCCCGGATCAGCACGCAGACTTCGTCAACGAAACCGGTATCTATTCTAATTTCTCCAGTACCACATTCCCTAGGAGCTACACTCATCGAGGCCTCGGAATAAACGAGCAGAGGCCCTAATTTCTCTAAACTTCCAGTCATCCGGATTACAACGTGCGGAGCCACCGGCAGAAGCGGCCCCACGGTCGAGGACTGCGCCGAAGAACACAATGGAACCGATGTGGAACTAGTTATGTCGTCCACGACCACGTCCCAAGAGGAACCCGTTTCGAATCTGAGCGGAGTTCAAAGGTGGACCGCGCCACGCGGTGGCTACTACACGTGAGAGCCTTGTTTCATTATCGAGCTTCGTAACCAGTTTCTTTTTTACGAGGAAATATGTCGATGATCTCGAGGACCTTTGTAAGAAAGGGACCGCATAAAAACGAGCCTCGTGCGCGGACGCGCGATTCAAACTGCTTATGAATTCTTACAATCCACGCGACAGACTGATCGGAGTCGGTGCTCGAGGAGGCAAAGGTTCCGGGGGTATGGGCAGCACCCTAGGCGCGATCGTTCGCGGCGTGATAGAGCTGGAGAAAGGGGAGCAGCTCTACTTCATGGTCGGCCAATCTGGAGTGGACGCCTGCCCTAAAGTAAGCGAATGGAACGAGAATAATCGTGAGGTTGGAAGTCGTTCGTCGAATCGCGGGCTCTAATTCTGGAATCGATCGAATCTTCAGAATCTAGGATTGAGGATAGACAGTTGCCAGGGACAAGCTTACAAGCCGTCCCACTCCTCGGGCATCGCCTCGATAGTCCGAGAAGTGAAGAACATCAAGCTGAAAGACGGCGGGGGTGGCGGAGGGGGTGCAACGTATATATTCACGGTAAGATCTCAAGAGAAACGGCGAATCACGGATCGCCCTCGCCTCGAGAAACTCGTACGAAGACAAAGCTAACAGTCTCCATAACGCACACCCCACAGCTGAAGAGCAATGGCGAGCAGCAGCCTATTCTGATCGCTGCTGGAGGTGGCGGATTAGGCTTGGGCCAGTTCGTCGACGACGGTCTCCAGCATGGACGTGGTGCAGCACCCTCTGGAAAACCCGCAGCCTCGGGTCACCTGCTCTCGAGCGAAGGAGGTACCTTTGTACATCGACTATAATAACATCATCCCTCGAATCTTTCGATATCTTCGATGAATCGCATAATTTCTCATCGTCCAAAAAGTCGCGCAAAAACCACTCGAGGATCTCTCGAGGATTACTGTACGCGAGAATGGAAGCGAGCGCATCGATCTACGGATGTAGGCGCTTCGAAACTGTGCTAATCGCGTAAATTTGGTTCGCGCAGGTGGACCTGGCGGCGGTTGGAATGGCTCGTCGAGCAACGGCTCGGGTCAACGACCCTCGGGTGGCATGACTCTCGTCAGGGGTGGCACGGGGGGGTTGGGCTGCGGCTCTGGGAACCAGGGCTACGGCAACGGGGGCTTCGGGGGCGGGGGTGGCGGCTGTCTCACGGGCGGCGGCGGTGGTGGATACATAGGTAAGCCACCGAGCAAAGGCAATCGTGACTCTTCAAAGGACACCCATCGTTCTTCGAGCGTGCACCTACGATTAACCGTCCATTCGCCCTCGTAGAGCCACTAATGCCGCTTGCACGAATTTACCCCGTTAACCCCTTGCGCTGCAATATATTTGATCGGGCTATTTTGCATCGCTACGTGGAAAGATGCTATATAGAAAGAATACCACGCGAAGCTATACTCGATGTAGGATCGCAAAGGGTCAATAACGAATCGTTCTAGCAACGATGAACAGCACGGCCACTGTTCACTATAAAATATTGGCTACGCGGAACTTTAAAGACTAGGGTTCGTATAATTTTCCCCATCGTCGCATTGCAGCAGACATTCGTAGCCGCAGATCGATAATTCCTTGGCAGGCGTGTTACCCTTCGCCGGATAAAAATCATCCTTTACGAACGATTCTCCAGGATTGACGTAAATGCTAGGCAACCGTCTTACCTTCGCTCGTCGTATACTCGATGTTTCGATCGATTTTTGCTTTAACGATCCAAGGTGCGAGAGAGAGAGCAGGGATGAAAGGTGTTATTTCTGTGTTCAGGCGGCGACACGGGGCGCAAGGAGAACGGCAATGGCGAGGGTGGTTACTCGTACGTCGGTCGAGATTTAAGTCACGTGCATTTCCGACCTGGCGTGAATCACGGTCCTGGCGAAGTCCTCATCGTCCCCGCCATCAGCGGCTGCGGCTGCGATTTCCGCTGCGTCGCCCTCGACCGATACCTCAGCGAGACCAAGTGTCTCTGCCCTCTGGGCTGGTTGCTCAGCAACAATTCCAAGTCCTGCGTCAGTGAGTATCTCGATTGAAAGGGCCAGAGGGGGTGCAAGGCTGGCCAAGTCGCGTGATCTTCGTTTCTAGCCTCCGATGAACACTACGGTATTGGTATCTTATATTTGCAGTGGCGAACGACTCGAAAGTAGCGCATCAAACGTTCATGATTTTTCTGATCGCGATGAGCATCGGTCTGCTGTTCGTCTTCACGATTCTCTGCCTGCTGATCTGTAAGTACGCTCGTGATTGTCGGGAGATTTATTGAAGGCTCGTTTAAAATGCGCGTGGTTAATGAACGATGGGAATTCTTGGATAATGGCAGATAATCGGCATCAAAACAGGAAAGCGCTTCAGCGTCGACGACAACAAATGTTCGACAACGGCACCGAGCTGGCGGCGCTTCAAGTCGTCTCCGACACGATGATGACGGAGTTCAATCCGAATTACGATTTCGCCGGAAATCTCTACAGCTTCAAAGACCTACCGCAAATACCTCGCGAGTTCATCTCCTTAGTAAAGTAAAGGGCCATTCTCTTCGGCTTGTCGCATTTTATTTTATCATGGATTTTTTTTCCTTTCGTTTGTACTTTTCTTTGAATAAAACGCATTTTTAATTTTACGTCGAGATTCAGTTTTATTTGCGGACGCCTACTCACGCAATGTAGATAGGTTTATGATTTTTCCACAACGGGAGGATGTCAGGTTTTCTGATTATGTTTTTCAGGCAATTGCGTTACCGTGGAATTGTCGTGGCAACTTCTTTTCGATATTCCCATAAACTTGTTTCGCAGGCCGCTAGGTCAGGGCGCTTTCGGTGAAGTTTTCCAAGGTGTCTACAAATACAGACGCGACGAGGAACACCCCGTGGCCGTGAAAACCCTCCCTTCGTTATCAACCGCACAGGCGGAGGCAGACTTCGTGATGGAGGCCCTGATAATGAGTAAATTCAAGCATCCCAATATAGTTCACTTCATAGGCATTTCGTTCGACAAAAATCCAAAGTACATCGTCCTCGAATTGCTCGCTGGCGGCGATCTCAAGAACTATTTACGAGAAGAGAGACCACGATCCGTGAGTAAACGAAATTTGTCCGATCGACGTTCGATTCTTTTCTCCTCTTTATTCAACCCTGTATTCCTTAAACCTTCAAACAGGATCGACCAACTTCTCTGACGATGGTCGACCTCATAATGTGTGGCTTCGACGTAGCAAATGGATGTAAATATATGGAGGAGGCACGTTTCATTCATCGAGACATCGCGGCTAGAAATTGCTTGCTCACGTGCAAGGGACCTGGCCGAATGGTCAAAATCGCCGACTTTGGAATGGCCAGGGACATCTATAGAAGCGACTATTATAGAAAGGGGGGCAAGGCGATGCTGCCCATCAAGTGGATGCCGCCGGAAAGCTTCTTGGATGGTATATTCACCACGAAGAGCGACGTGTGGTAAATAAAGTCCAGCCAGTATTATATCGAGTAAATGACGAGTCAAATCGCAACGCGAACATACTCTCTTATAAACCAAACGACACGGCCAAGTCGATTATACTCAGAAATACGAACGAGCGATCTTATCGAATTTTCAGGGCCTACGGCGTGCTGCTTTGGGAAATCATGTCCTTTGGATACATGCCGTACACTGGCTGCGCAAACAGAGAGGTAATGACGATGGTGACGTCCGGCGGACGTCTAGAAAAACCAGCAGGTTGTCCGGACCCTATTTACGGAATAATGACTCGATGTTGGCACCCACGGCCCGAGGACAGGCCAAGTTTCTCGACGATCGCGGAGAGAATCAGCTATTGTCTGCAGGTCAGTCTTAGCGCGATAGCATCGATCCCCCGGCCGATCGATCGGCGCTCGAAATAAATTCTCCACCCTTCAAGGATCCCGACGTGATACATCAACCCACGCCCAACTTTGACGTCTTGCCGATTTGCGACCGAGAAATCACGGTCATGAGGCCGGATCCCGAGGCGGAGTGCATTAACGTGAGAACCGAAGTACGTTCGAAGACATCTTTCCTTATCCCCTCTACAATCCTTGCTCCCAGCTTTAATTCACGCTTCATACCTCGAGAGTAAGAAGCTGGGACACCGTTATCTCTCAATAATCCTCTCACCCATATTTTACAACGAGTAAACCTGCTCGAGGATCTTCCAAACTCTCCTCAATCCCCAGGATCTCTGCGGATACATGCAGCCGCGCATCGTGGACCCTCAAGCCGCGACGAATCGAATGGCGCAGGCTGCCAAAAACCCCAGTTCCTATCTCAGAAACGACAACCTGAACAGAAGCAGCGGCTTCAGGGACAGGCTACTGCGGCCCGCGGCTATGCAGCAGGGCCAATTTCGGTGCACCAGGTACGACTCCAGCACGGACACCTCCGAGCAGATTTACACCGGCGACAACAGTCGCGGGGAGGACAACGAGGTCGAGGAGGAGGACGAGGAGGAGGACAGCGAGGTAACGAATCGCCAATGCTTCTTCTCGATGCTAGCGCTCGATAATCTCCCGCGATCACGTCCGTAATACCAATCGGGGGGCGCACTCCCGTGCAGGAGGGCCGCAAGATCGAGGCCTCGAGGGAGGAGAAGGGAGGCAAGAGGAAGGAGGAAATGGCCAGCGCCAACGACAATGGCAATGGCCGGCCAGAGGAGAAGAGGGGCCACCTGTGCGCCACGGAGGACATGGCCGACGTCGACAGGAGGAACGGCAACGAGAGCACGACGACCACGGACACGAATTCCGACTCCCTGATCGCCCCCTCTTCGGGTACGCCGCCAGACACGTGCAACTCCTCGCCCAACACGCGCACCTGCTCGCCCAGCCGCACGGGCCTGAACCCAAACCCCGGCAACGTCAATGGGATGCTGAAGAAGACCGCCCTGAGGGCAGCCCTCAGCCTGGACCCCAGCGCACTGTGCAGAGGGGCGATCCCCTACGAGAAAATCGCTTTCCCCCCGCCGCCACAGCGTTCCAGCACCCCAGGGAGCATGGAGCTCAAAAAGGTGATAGGAAGCTCTCTCTAAAGCGTGCTACCGAATAGACGCCGTGACATTAATGGAAATAGAGGGCTCGACGATTGTACGTACCGTACATTTGTCGGCTTCCTAAAGCGCGGGGCTTTTTTCCTTCGTTTTTAACTTTGCTCGAGTTGTGGGGGGGGGGGTGGAGCTCGATGCTGTTAAGCCTTTAACACGTTCACTGCCGATTACGAGTATTTTTGTTCGGTATGTTATAAATAGCAGCGTAAAATAAGGGTTGGGTGATATCGAGTTTAGAGAAGATCGTTTTAATTCCCCTGGCAGCGAAGGTGTTAATCGCTTGGCTCGAGTTGTTCAGAGTAAAGAGGATGGCTGATCGAACATTCGGATTTTGCTAAATCTACTACGCGTATCGGTGTAAATTCGTGAAGATCGATGTCGTGGCTGCCTCGATAATCCGTATACTTATCCCTTGGTTCCTTTAACCGCAGTTCTATGTATGATGGAACTATCGCGTATGTTCTTCACACGAAGGATTCGCTGGGCCAGGAGCTACCGAGGGAGGAGGAATGTTCCTGCTGAGATTTATCAATGGGGGAGTGACCAAGCTCCCTCGGCCGCAGGCTGCTGCTCCGACGATCGGTCACCACGACCGCCGTCTCGATCGAAACGCAGCCGACGGAATCGTCCGCTCTCTGGATACGAAACGAGGAACAATCACGTCGCGTTTACTCCGAGGAGACTCTCCTCTGAGCTCCGCTCGTCTCGCGGACGATCGAACAGCGCGACTCCTTCCCTAAGCGACCGTCGATTCGCGGCTGAGAAATGGTACTCGTCGAGAGACGGAGAGAGAGAGAGAGAGAGAGGTGAATAAATCCTCGAGGCCGATAAATCCGCTTCGTCGATCGAAATTTCGCAGGCCCGACTTACATTGCTCCCCAAATCGCGCACGGCCAAGCCTACGCTGTTGACTGTGATAACTCGATACTCCGACGAATCTCCATTCGATTTAGGTTTAGCTGCTTCGCGAACTTCCATCGTCCTTCGCAAGGTGCGAGGCCTGCTCGATCGGGATCGTTCGAGCGGGTCGGACCTTCGAGAGAATCTTCTCGGGACACTCGAGGAGGACGATCGCGAACAACGTGTAGCGCGCCATTCGATCATCCCTCCACGAAAAGGTCTTAGGTACCCTCGAGACATCGTAATCGACGATCGTCGAAGCAAGGTTTACGAAAGTCGGCGAGATACTTTTTCTCAGCGCGCGGAATCGAGCGACGGATCTGTCGTATCGAGAGTGAGACGGTCGTAAGATGGGCCGAAGGGCCCGTTGGAAATATTATACGTAACGGCCTCGAGCTTCGAGCGAATCTCGACGAGGTTCGGGATAGGAATTAAGACAATTAAAGCAAATTTCGTAGGGATAGCCGTTCTGAGTTACGAGACGTTCCTCCTGCGGAAGGATGTAAGACGATGGACGATCCTCCTTCCTCCTCTGTCTGGAGATAAGGAAAGGGAGAAGCAGGACGATCGTCGTGGACGTGATTTGACAGACGTTAAACTCTCCCGATGCTTAACCGGCCGCCATTAAACGTGCCTGATATCACGAATGAAAATGTACATATACTCGTTTGATCCCCCATAATTCACCATCCGACTTTATTTTCCCTCGAGGTAGATCGTTATCACTTTGGGACAGACACGAGCTATAAATATATGTAAATATATAGTATAAATAGAAAATCAAAGGAGTCGCGCGTATCTCCGAGTTTTTCCCCATCCTCGAGGTGGAGGGAAATCGTCGAACGCGCGTGCACCGTGTACAGTGTAAACGGTTGAGTTATGGGGGATCGAATTGAATGAGAAACTATCCTGTCTTTATCAACGATCACCGCTGCAACGTTTCTACGGACGACGCGTAAATGCGTATGTATATCGGATAAGGACCTTGCGGACGCATCGCGCAATCGTTGTATCGTAGATCCTTCATGAACGATCGTCGTTGTTGCACGAAAAACGAACACCGTTATGCTTTTTCATTTCCAACAGCAACGGGTGGAGTGTCGGGGGATGAGCGTGACAAAGTTGCGAAGCGTTAGTGAGATATTTCAGAGGGGGGTAAGAGAGACTGGTAGGTGCTGGCGAACGCGAAATCTTTGATGAGGATTTTGGAAAAGTGCCCGCTTCGTAGATCTGGCGAACGTGATTTCCTTTTATAAATAATCGTATCGAAGCATCGTTTAGCCCGGCGGACCCTTTGTGTATATATCAAACCCGTTAACTTTGGACAGAGAGGATGGGGCTGGTTAAGTATTAGAGTTCCAAGCGACGTACGCGTGGACGAAGCGAGGAGGGAAAAAGAGGAGGAGAGAAAGAGAGAGAGAGAGAGAGAGAGACAATACTCTATATACAAGACTTAATTTACACCAAAAAAGAAAGCGCCCTTTTTACGCGTGCCTGTAACCTTTATACGTACCCACGTCGAAATTCTAGAAAAAGCCTCCCCGAAGACCCTTTCGCCCTCGACACATTCCACCGCCATCGTCGACCGACGACGACGATCCTTTCGCGAGACACCGCGCCGAAGCAACGTTAAATTACGCGTCGAGAACGAATATCGATCTCGAGCCGTGCCAAAATCCACGTTCGTCGAAATCAACCGAGCGTCGATGCGAAAGGTGATTTACGAATCGACCAAAATTCTCGTCCAAGAATTTCCACCTCATCATTAGCGCTTTCCATCCTGACTTCACGAGCCCACTCGCATTCTATCTCCAAGAGTTTCTTTTCCAATCGGCATTCTTCTCGGTCCTGTCGGTCGCCGCGACTGGTCATAATCTAAGAGCTCGACCATTCCCAGCGATCTCAACCAAAGTCCCCCTTCTAGATCTAAGGTTCCTCTTTTTACCGTTTTTTCTCTCGTACCAGCGCTCCCAGTACGAATGGCGTTGTCGATAAGATCTCGTTAAAGGCTATAATTTGCAGCGGGAGTGAAATACAGCGCGGTATAACGGTCTATGTCCCGATGTTCGGAACGTCGCTTATCGGAGAAGCACCAGACCGGAGGTACTTTCGTCTACCTCGTCGCACGCTTTTCGTGGAGAAAGCAAGGACGGAAGCGGGGAAATCCGCGTCTATCGTCGACCTCGTTGTATACGACCGCCATTATAAAATGGGCAGACACACTTTGGAAAAAAGAGCACAGGCCCTTTTTTATTTTTCTTACAACGACGACGTACTTTACGTGGGCGTAGCGTATGAAAGTCAACCAACATGTATCTGTACGTGAAACGTAATAAAGACCTGTTTGTGGAAATACCCCGCATTTCTCGCTTCATCGAAGATCGTACGAGCCAGAACGCCGCGCCAAGATTTATCTCGATTCGTTAGGCACTGCCAAATCGACGGTTGGAATCAACGCGCAGACATCGCGTCTCTCTTATCCTTCGAACCTTCGAACCTTCGAATAAACCAAGCTGTATTGACGTTGGCATCGTGCAAAACGAAGGAAAGTATTTTGCTGGCACGCGAATCTTCGCCTATCCGACATGTCTATTCCTCCAAATAAATCCGCTTCGCTCGTCCAAGCTTCTCGAGTACGACGTACGTTTTTATCGAACACTTTGCGCGACCGGTACGCCCGTGGATTCGAAGCTCGGCGATAAATTATGTCCGGTTTCCTCGACTCGAGGGAGACTTTTGTTTCGAGTATCACATCTTGGAAACTGTTCGAGTTTTCCCGGTAGCTCGTCGGGGCTATATATACACGCGCATATAGGTGAATATGTGGGTAGGCTTAAGGAAGGAGCCAGGATCGGAGCGACGAGCGGACGAGCGAGAGAGAAGAAGAAGAAGGGGTACGGAGGACAATTCGAGTGCAGTTTTCGGCGAACTACAGTACGTTTGAGCCGCCCTTTCGAGAATCTCACGGCACGATACGTGGAGTACGGCCGCGGCTATAAATACACTCGTGTCTCTATTAGGGAATGTCCAAGTACTCTTACTACTACGTCAAGACCGTCGCCGACGAGAGCAACAATGCGAAAACGTACAAATTTCTGAAAGGGTAAGACGCTGAACCGCCGAATCAACTCGCGCGATTCCCCCAGAAGCACGTGCCTGGATCTCTGCTCTTTCGAGCTCCATCCACGGATCGATCGAGCGATCGTTCTTATCGCGAATCGAGAAAATTGCCGATCGGTGCGGATCGATCTGTGTCGTGTAAATAAATCTGATTGGGCCAAAGAGCGTTGCTGTGCGCGTCTAAAAGGCCAGCACGCAGCCTGCGCGAACGTTTGATCGGGAAACGGCGATGCTAATTTCTCCAGAAATGGTGATTTCTTCGTAGGAATACCGCTCTGTTCCAAGCACCGGAGGACACATGGTTCACGTTCGGCCGATACAATCTTCTGTCGAGATTGCTCAGGGGAGGACTGTCCGGTTCAGGAGACGTTTATCACCCCGCCAATGCCACATTCAAGGTCCGTGGTCCATTCTTCGTTTTCCCCTAATATTGATTGTCGAACTTAAATCCGAATTACGAGCTTAACACGAGATCGAACGACTTCCGAACGACTCACTTCCTTGTCCCCGTTCTCTGTGCTTCTAACCGCCCTTTCGGTTGTGTTTTAAATCGACACTCGAAGCATTCGTGCCTAGCCTCTGGATTTATATTACGGTTATACCCTGTGCGGTTACCCAATGAAGAGGGAACTACGTGAAAGACGAGGGCTATAAATTCCATCGATTCTCGCACTATCGTTCGTCCAAATCACTTTGCTTTCCACCGATTCGTATCAAACTATACGGCTCGCCTGCTCTGCGATATTTCAGCCAGCAACGCGCGACAGACGGAGGAAACTCGGCAGAAGGCAGCATCGGCCAAGCGCGAGATGTTCTTCCGAGCAGCGGTGGATCTAGAGGCATCGAGGCCTTTGGTGCCAGCTATTTTACTCGCGCTTTCAAATCCACGGATTTTGCAAAGGTCCCTCGAAGCCTGGCCGAACGCTCACGGCGTCGCAGAGCAGAGCTCAGCTTCCGTGAATGGCCATTTATTTTCAAAGGTCCAAAAGCAGGGTCGCGCGAAATTACGAGGAAAATTTCGGGGTACGAGGAGCATTGTTGGGCTTTGTCGACTCTTACAAAGAGCTGGGGCGCGACCTTTTAGTTGCGTTCGTTCGATTCGAATTTAAAGCTAGCCTCGCAAGGCCCATGCACGAAGGAGGCCCTGGACCGACCGCCTGGCCGATCTTAAAGCGGTGCCGCCTCTGCCTCTAACATCGGTAGGGGGGAATTTTTTTCGAGACACGCCTTGGACAGGCGCCAAGTTCGGCTTTAACGTGAAACGAACCCCTCGCGCGAAGGCTGTAATTTCTGACGGATCATATTTTTAGGCTGGGTACGTCCAAGGTTGCTACCTACTTTTCCTACGCCCAAATATCCCGATCTCTAAGAGCTATACGTCTCCTATAGTGGAAGGTTTCAAAATATTTTAAGGTCGATTCTTACATCGAGATTTCCCCGATGTAGAAAAAACGACCCTTTGTAATAGTCTTTGTCATCGAAATTTATGCTGAGAATCTTTGACTAGAAAGACTCGTCGATGATACATTAATCTTCGATAGTCTATCTCTGGATCCAGAAGTTTATCGCGGATTATTCGCGAAAGAACCGCGGATCAAACGAGCCGCGATAAACGAGGCTGATGAGATAATAAAACCGCGGCTACCAAGAATAAAAAAGAAGCCCGTGGCAGCATCATGATGTCGTGAATCACGCTCTCATTCGGCAGCCCAAAAATACATTCACCGTTCCCAACCCATTTGATACAGGGTGCACGATTATCAAAAAAACTTTTGCACGCTTACAACGACCGCATCGTCCTACCTGCACGCGTACGATTATCCTCAATCCTCGACAAACAAGCCATTAAACGAATTCTCTATCGACACACAGAGAGGTCAACGACCCGTCAAGTTCAACGACCTTTACTAATTTAGAACCTCTAGCGCCTATTTGCTCTAAGGTCACATCGAGACCAACCTTTCGAGATACAAAACGTTGCGCACGATCCGCAAAGGTCAGCCATCGATAAAACGAAATCCAAAGAGGGCCAAGGTTCCTCCCGCGATCACGATCTTCGATCGATTATCCTATCGCGACGATTGCACTCGGTTGCGACACACGATGCTGTTACAACCGATCCGGATAAAAGTAGGTCGTGCATGGACCATGGAATCCTGCGGCAAAGACGGCGTCGCAGCATGCAGACGCCGACGCCGATGTGTACCGGGTGGAGGAGGTTCTTTCGGCCTCGGAAAGCATCTCTCAGGAAATATCGGTCAGTGTACCGCGAGCTTTACGCGTTCGAAGACGTGTTCACCTACGGAAGAACCTCCACCGAGCGGCCTACGTCGCATTTCCAAAGACCAAAGCTTCCTACTTGTCGCCTTACTATGCCGCGCCAACGTACGTCGAGGCAGTGAAACGAATCTCGAGGAGCTTCCAAGGTAGTGGATCGTTGTGTTCGTCCGGTCAGGGTCAAGGTGTCGCGTTTCAAGTTCGGAGTGTGAATAAAGAGGGTGAGGCCACGGGGATCGTCCCTTGCGTGCAGGGATGACCCTGACATCGTGGAGCAGCTGGCATCTCGCGCAGGGTGTGACCGTCGATCGATATTCTCTGGACGCTTCCCTGCGTTTATACGTCGTTTTAGGAAAATCGCAGTTGGCCCACGTGTAATGGGCGTTCGGGGAAAAGGAGGAAAGATACGGGATCTGATTCTGAGAACGGTTGCAGGAAGAAAATACGCGTACGCGCTCGTGCAAGCCTGTGTATATTGTACATCTCGAAAGATGTAGAATATTGGAAAACGCGTAGGAAATCTCGAACAAAACCCTCTACATTTTTTTTCGAGGCATTCGGATATTTGGAAAAATATCTATAAAATAATAGACGGTGGGAAGGTTACTTGGGTATCGGTTATTTTGGGGATTTTTTAAATAGCTATGATCGTTACTTCATAACCAGAAGCAGAATTTTTGCCGAGTATTCGGAATAATCGCTTCGCAATAATTCGATACCGCGTTGGCGTCAAGCTGGCGCCAAAGAGGGCCAGCCTTGAGGGTCAATGCCCGAAAATGGTTAGAGGCATGGCCAACCTCTCCCTTTTCGATTTCCATAAATGGAAGCAAACTTTCGGATTCACGTTGAGCGGCCCGTCCAAAAGACGTAAAACAAATCCGACATATTTACGCTCAGAGCGCGGCAGACCTTTTGCAACGGTTGCTCTATAATTTAATATACAAACACGGTGCTATAATTACAGCAGCCGTATCTGGAAAGGCACGCTATTCCGGACTCTAGGCTCGAGTCTGCCGCGATCGTGAGAAAGAAAAATAATAAATCTCACGTTTAAATCCAGAAACGATAGTTTCCATGGGCCAGACTATTTTAACGTCCTGCTCTTGTATCGCGAATCGATATTTTCCGATCCGAGATATTTACCATTACGTAATGGCTATAACGCGGTTCGAGGAGCGTCTGTGATAACTAAAAATACACGGATGCACGTGAGCGTGACTCGTCTGGTTGCCATGAGTAATGCTTTCCTCGATGGAATAAAGTTAATGCGATCCCCATCGATCGGTCGTTCTTCACCGCGTTGATACCGATAAGGAAACAACGACTCGCCCTGGAATGGAGCAATTGCATAGCGTAGCAGTACGTTGAGGCTATAAGGTAACTCAGCGGGCTTACCAAAGGCGGGGCAAAAATCAGATAATCCGCAGGTGGTCGTAAAATTGCGAAAGCGCGATGGAAGTAGGAACACACGGCACAGAACTACGTAAAGTCGTGCGATACGCGAGTGCAAATGAATCGTGATAAATACCCTCGGTTGGGAACATTGTCGAGACGGAACAGCTATTATCGTGGCGCTTCCTTATTCTTCGAAGGCGACCATGGAAGTTTTTAAAACACGCTCCGACGTAACTCTCGATACAAGCGTTAATAGTTCCTCATTAATTCCTCGACAACTCGTGCGTATCGTAAACGAACATTCCACGGCGTATGGCGTTCTAAATCGTCCATTTAATTACTCGATCCTTATCGTCGCACGTTGATTTATTCCTCCGCGTCATCGAAACTAATTGGGAATCTCTTTGGCCAGTCAACGCGTGTCGTTCCCAGTATCCCAAGCCTTTGACGCGAGAACGCGAGACTTTCCGCTCCGATAAATGAATCAGCCGCGCTGCTCCGCGATGAAATTCGAGGAAGGAAACCGCGAGATCTGGTTTGCACGCATGATCGTGGAGTCGCAAAAATCCTGGTTAGCCCGTCAAATCCAGCATTCGAGCAGTGAGGTGCGTACCGGTTGGAGGAGACAGGGACAGTGCCAGTCGGTTGTCCGCTTGTCGGTCGCGATAACGTCACACGTGCCAGTAGCTCCACCGAGTCTGCGACCCTGACAATGCCGCAATCGAGTCACTTAACGACGTAATTCTACCGAAAGCCCAACAAAAGCCTTGCCATCTGTCACGCGGAACACGTGAGAAGACCGTTGCGAGGAATATCAATTCGTACGGATAGATTCTAACGCGAATTTCCGGGAGCAACTAGGATCGAGGCTGTGGTCGCACTAAATACAAGTCGTAACAGAATGTTCCATCGTGGTTTTAGTGTCACGAGCAACGCGAGGCAACTCGATCGTTAAAAAGGAAGTTTGCACGAATCGATCGTTCGCGCGGAACTATGTAAACCGATTGTCCTTTGATATTACGTAAGGGAGATCCGATCGCGACGTGGAATTTCGTGTGCGAGTGTGCGATCGTAGACTGAGAATTTTTGCTCGGATTCTTATCGAGTGTAGCCGTGGTTGGATGCGAGAGGATTATGTTCACGTAGGTAGCTGTTCTGACAGGTATTTCAGGGTTGGCGATACCGCAAGCTAGGTTCCTATTTGTCCAAAAATGAATGATCTTTCCTACGGATGGAAGCAAGAGGTCACCGAGCCGGCGATCGTGCGGCAGGAAGTGCATCACGCGGAAGTGAGTATTAAGCTTGTAGCATGATTCGTGTACTAAACTGACGCAGGTTATCGCTATCGTCGATAAATCGACCGGTCGGTGACGTAACATCGCTAATCGGTGATCGGTCGCAAGGACAGCTTGGTGCTACCGCATTTAACTACAGGCAATAACTCCACGTTGAAACACCACGACGATCATCGGTTTCCCATGACATTAATCGCGCTCGATGCACAGACAATCGTAAAATTCGTGAAGGAACCTGATTTATCGAGGTACTTCTCGTTCAGGAGCTTCGCGGTCTCGCGGAAATAAATCTCAAAGCAGGAAGAGAAACGCGCGACAGCGAAATCCACTTGCTTCCAGAGCGCTCTGTGGACAATCAAGATAGCTAACACCCACCAAACCACGATCGATTCCAATAGTCTTGCGCCATTCTCTCCGACCAAAGGACCCTGACTAATCGATCGACATACTCGGACGACGCCAATGCGATTCTTAAAGTTAGCGAATGTCCATCGAATAAACCCATCCAGTTTCCCGCGTACATTCAAACAAGCCGACTTCGAGGATGGTCGGGACTAGCCGAGTTCGCACGAGTCACGAGACATTTTCCTATCTACATATATCCGCTCTGCGTTACAATCTACGGAGATAACGAGAGTTAACCGAATCGCGGTCCCTTTCTATCCGTAATCCTCAACCGCGGCTTTGATGCGCTTTATGCTCGAAGATAGGTAGACATTTCCGTTAGCTCGATCCTCCTCGACTCGTTCCTTCCCTCGTACGCCACCTGACGTTCGTGGATAGGAAATCCAAGGGATCGGTCGGGCATTACGTGCCTCGTGACGAAACATGAGAGAGGGCAAGCCCGGTGTGAGCTCAGCTCTCGGTTCCAGCCTCCTCGAGCGCACTGTTTTTTCACGGCAGCACCGTGGAGCATCGCGACACGATTACGGTTATTTTCTCGTGGATTCGCAAGCCCGCTTCGCGATCGCGGTTGATTACTCCATGTGCAGTTAAAAGGAGGAGAGAGAAAGAGAGAGAGAGAAAGAGGGAAAGAGCCGTTGGACGACGCAACCGTCGGAAAACGGAGGGAGCCGGGCCACGCGGTGAATAGAGGCTCGAGAAACCTGATCCTGGTACTCGAAACGGGCGTAACCATCGACCACGATGAACTATTACCATGGAGATAACGAGTCGCTCAACGATATTTTCGTTAAAACCGCCGTCGAGGTCAAGCGAATCCTGCCCTCGCTCTTCAACATCAAAGTGGTACGCGTCTCTGCCGAATACTCGGCGAAACTTCGGTTATTTCTCGATCCTAGCTTCTGGCGAATCTTCTTCGAGAGCTTCTGGTCGCTTTGTAGACGCGTGCTTTTGTACAAAGTAATCTTCGGATGTGGCACGCTCGTTCCACTTGCGTCGAAACGCTTGGTACGATTCTCACGCGGATCCACGGTCGTGGCAGATGTGTATGACGTTTCAGAGCGTATCGATGAGGTCAACTTTTGAATTAACTCGAGACCCGTTTCGCCGATTTCGTCGTCGTCGATTGGATCTTTGGAAATTTTTCATTGGAATTCTCTGTACATTTTTGATGAATGGCCGATAGAGAAGTAGGAGCAAATAAGGATTTTATGTATCACCGTTAGTCATACATTTCTGCGTTAACTTTTTTATTTACGATACTCTTTGCCGTGATAAATCGCTCTCTTAGCCTTTCCTTTGGTATCTTGAGAAAATATTATTTCTCCCAATACGATAAGCTTCCCCCTCTGTTCGATTACAAATATGTGCCTGCACTCGTAAGTCGTGCAAAGATATATCGCGGCCTGCACTTTATTTACCCACGTATCCATGACCTACCATCTTATCATTTTCAAGGGAAACCGCACCTCGATCGTAGTTCCGACAGAATCTCTTGCAAAATCGGCGTCTTTATCCAACAGGACTCACTCAGGGCCAAATGCTATCAATCGCGGCGGTCCAAGCTGCGGTCGCGCTAATTACATATTCTATTTCCTATCGATGATTAACTTGAAAACAGGGTAACTCTATTTTTTAATAATAGGGCGGTTGAGTAACGATCTTACAGCACTGCATATGTTGAATTAATCCGAATTTACTCCTCGTGTCCTAATAACCCTTGCACGATATCCCCATTAATCGTGTCCGATCCTTGTACAGTGCAATTTCTAAGTCCTCTCCACAATTAACCAATTTGCCCGCATGATCGCAAGTCACACCTTTGACTCTGGTGTGTAATTAATCAAAGGCTTGAGCAGTAAAATAGAAATAACGGTGGGCTGGGCTACGTCGTTAATCAGTACTATGTTTTTGTAAAAACACGTCTTTTTCATTGACCACCTCTGTTCTCCACGTCCCTGCTACTTGATCTATAGCGCAAGGTAAGCATGTCAGGCATTCGATGACGATACCGACGCTGACTGTAGCAACGACAGTGATGGTGAATGATAATGACGATGTGCATTACGACATTCAACGAGCACCGTATGCATTTCGTAAATTATCGATCATAATGCGCCGCACCTACCGATACTTGGCGCCATTAGAAAGTTCTTAATGCACGAACATAGCTCGTATAGGTGTTGGATCGGGGACACAAAAGCTACGAGACAAAAATTACTTCGTTGTTCTAATTGGACGTGCCTTGAAAGTACGATTCTTGTGATACTTATCCGGTTCTAGGGAAACCTATCCGTATCATAGTTACCACGTTTTGTATTCGTTAAGGATCATTTATCTCGTGCTCGGGTGAACGATATAATCGCAACTTGCACAAAAAGTGCACGTGAATCATGAACGCACCGATCCAATTCCAAGGCTAATACAAAGATGAGATATACCATACCTTTTGTTTAATAAACTCGATGATAAACCCTCTTTGAAGTAGCGGCACAGCTACGCGATTAAGTTTCTGCCAACGTTACTAATTACAGTATTTCTTTCTTTCCTGCTTTATCGTTTGCTATCTCCGACTTGGAAGAACGCATCTGCATCTATCACGTTTAGCACGGCCAACGTCAGTTTGCAATCTAAACTGGCGGTTACGTGTCGTCCGGTATATAAAAATGATATCGTCCTTTCCAGGAGTGATAACCATAATCAGAATTCCCTTCTAACAGTAGAGCTTTATACGCGACCGTGAATAGTTCAGGCCCTGAGTGTACAATGCTACATATATATTTACGTATCTCTGGCAGTAAATTTACATAGATTCGAAGATATTTCGATCGAAAATTGACACCGATACCCCCTTAAATCGAGCCGTCGTAATGAATCGAGAAAGAAACAGTTACGCGAGCTATCGTTACTCGAATTACATTCAAGGAGGCCTCGCCGTACTTAAACTATCACCCACCTTGGATTCCATGAACGTCGATAAAAGCCCGTCGAATGGATATAAAGCTCAGCCGAGGCACATCTCGAGAACTTCGATAAACATCCGTCCAAATTTATCGGGAAACGTGAAAAACGGAAATCCGAGGAGCACGGTTTCTCGAAAGAACGAAAATACATACGAGGACAACCCTGTCCTAACGACGAATAACTTTATCGGAAAATCTTGCTACAACGTAGGGCACTGCAGCATTTTTTATCCATCTTCGTCTCCGCGGATTATCTGTTTTTTCAAGCGCAATGAAAATTGATTCTCGTCGTGGGCTACAAATGGACATTTTTTGCAGCTTGGAGAGAAAGGATCCGGCATCAGGCCTCGAGGTGAGGTACAAGACTTTAATACTCTCAGGCGACAATGTCTGTCGATGGGAAGACTCTTCGAGGATCCCGAATTTCCTGCCGACGACACGTCCCTATATTTTTCAAGGAGACCCGACAGATACATAGAATGGAAAAGGCCGATGGTAAGGACTCCTCGAATCGGAGTAAGGAGCGACTCGAATTCCACTGATCGCCTCGTAACCCATCCAGGAAATCGCGGACAATCCCCAACTGTTCGTCGAGGGCTTTTCACGCTTCGACGTTCAGCAAGGAGAATTGGGAGATTGCTGGCTACTGGCCGCGGTTGCGAATCTGACCATGGATTCAAAATTGTTTTTCCAAGTGGTACCGGAGGACCAGAGCTTCGAGGAGAATTACGCAGGGATCTTCCACTTCAGGTTTAGGAAAACTCTCCTCGATTTACTCCTTCGCGCTCGATGATTTCGTTCAAATTTTGAACAGCACCTTTGGAGACGGAGAAAAGGTCGTTCCAAAATTTGCAACGATGCTGGCTAAAGAGATCTTTAATGAATCGCTACGAATTAGGTTCTGGCAGTACGGCAGATGGGTCGACGTGGTGATCGATGATCGATTGCCCACCTATAACGGAGAGTTGCTCTACCTACGTTCCGCGGAAAGCAATGAATTTTGGAGCGCCCTACTCGAGAAGGCGTACGCCAAGCTCCACGGTTCGTACGAGTCCCTCAAAGGGGGTACCACCTGCGAAGCTATGGAAGACTTCACGGGTGGAGTCACGGAGATGTACCACATGGACGAAACACCGCCCAATCTGTTCGGGATTTTGCTGAAGGCCTACGAAAGGAACTCCCTGATGGGTTGCTCCATAGAGGTGAACTGGATCGAGCTCTGATTTTTAATATTCCAAGGATTCATCGATATTGACGACGAATTAATTTGGTCAGCGCGAAGGTAGATTTAACGAAAGGCATTGCTCTTTTAGCCCGACCCAAACGTGTTGGAAGCCGAGACGCCCCAGGGGCTCATCAGAGGCCACGCTTACAGTATAACTCGTGTTAAATACGTCGAAATACAGACACCGAATCAATACGGGAGGATACCTTTGCTGAGGCTTAGAAATCCTTGGGGTAACGAGGCGGAGTGGAACGGACCGTGGAGCGATCAGTAAGATTACGATCAATATCGATAAGCTTGCGAACTTATAGAAAGAAAGACGTCTGCACCAGCGTATATTTTAATCGATCGAATATGTACGATTTTTGAAACCACTCCGATAGATCGCCAGAATGGAGATTCATTCCTGACCACGAGAAGGAGGAACTGGGTTTGACTTTCGACATAGACGGCGAGTTCTGGATGTCCTTCCAAGATTTCACGCGATACTTCACGCAATTAGAGATATGTAACTTGAACCCGGATTCCTTGACGGAAGATGCGCTGAGTGCTGGCAAGAAGAAGTGGGAGATGAGCGTCTTCGAGGGCGAATGGGTTCGTGGAGTAACGGCGGGTGGATGCAGAAACTTTTTAGGTAAATTTTCAAAGCCTCGTACAAGGAGGAAAATCGATCCAACGATACACGATATACTTGAAATCGAATAAAAATTTCCAGAGACGTTCTGGCACAATCCGCAATACAGAATAACGTTAGAATCTCCGGACGAAGGCGACGACAAGTGTACCGTAATCGTCGCACTCATGCAAAAGAACAGGCGAGCGCAAAGAAGAATGGGTGCCGAATGTCTAACCATCGGATTTGTTATTTATTACGTACGTAGTATTTGGAATATATTCTCGATAACGGAGCTATATGTAATACGGACGTAATCGAGAGTCGTCTCAATATCCTATCCAGCTCGAAAACCCCGAAAGGTTACCCAAACCATTGGACATGAACTTCTTCAAGTACACGATGTCCGTCGCCAAGTCGCCTTCGTTTATAAACCTTCGAGAAGTTACTTATCGATGTAAATTACCTCCAGGAGTCTATTGCATAGTTCCAAGTACGTTCGATCCTAACGAAGAGGGAGAATTCCTGCTTCGAATCTTCTCTGAGAATAAGAACAATATGGAGTAAGTAGAGTAAAGCGATGAAATTCGATCGTTGGCAACCAAACGTTCTTGACGAGACAAGAACGAGAATAAAACTTTATCGATGCCTTTCAGAGAAAACGACGAAGAGGTCGGCATCGGTGAAGTCGACGATAGGGTAAGAAAATTGTTTGCAGTGCCTGTAGCTTCAGAATTCATGATTGTAGCACGTAACGTGAAATTCCTTTGGACGAAGATATCTTATGAATGTGCACAGCTCGCACAGCGTTTAATTCAGCTAATTTACAGCATCGATACATGCACACCAACACGAACATATACGAAACGACGATTGATGTACACTCGTAATAGAAATACAGGCAATGCAAATGCTATTAATACATGCCTAGCTTCTCGTAATGCTTTTGAAGTAGGACCTTTACACGGATCCCCTTTTTGTTCGGCGATATCGCGATGGTGCACAGTTTAATGTTGTTGTAACACACAGGTTTGGTCGACGTTTCTCGTGGTAGCCTGGTAACATTAATTTATAACAATCCGCATGTTTACGTTGCTTGGCTTCTAGGTGATTAACCGTAAAGACGATAACACAGGGGAGGACGGCGACGATGTAAGTGAAACGCACACTATCCACCTTGCATCACTATCACTTGCATCATTATGAGATGTGGCCTTAACGATATCGTTAATTACTCGATCGCACTTGACAGTACAAACCTGCATCTATCGCAAATTAATTTCGCGCTTTCTATGATTCTACGTAACGTTTGTTTTCCAATTTCACCTAACTTCTAAATGTGTAGGAATTATTTCGAACGATACACGAGATTTATATATATCCTGGGTGGAGTATCGACTGGATGCATAAATTTTGACAATTTTTCAAGGTGAGAGAAGAGCCGGAGCAGGATCGAAACACGGAGAAGGTCCGAGAATTCTTCAAGAAGCTAGCGGGCGAGGATATGGAAGTAGATTGGATGGAATTGAAGGAAATCTTAGATTTCGCAATGCGCAAAGGTAACAGAATTTTTTCCACGAATCCTCTTGACCACATTCTTTCAGATATACGTAATAGAAATTATACGATCGGATCAGGGTATCGAGTAACTCCACGGAGTTAATCCGATATACCCTGTGTCTTCGGTACTTTAATGTATACGGCTAGTGAATATTTCATACAAAGTAACGTCCGAAAATTATAGTTGGAATTAAAATTTTGTTCTCGCTTTATCATCGTCGTTTGCTAATCGCTGCACTATCACCTTTCGTAACTCAATAGCATTAATTTTCACGCTTCGTAACTTCAAGTTGTTTGTGCCATTGACAGTGCCATCGAGATAGCGCTTTATCGTTACTCAGCTATGCGGAATACTTCGTGAAGGGTATGGAAAGTGCACTATGCATTTGGCTTTGCAATTTTTTTAACGCACAGTTAGTCCGTTTTGTTTATAATAGATGGTTTAAACGTCGAACTATTTTGTTCACACGATTATGCATGCTTGATCTTCACTTTAAATTAATTCACCGTACATAAATATATTTGGGTCCTTGGGCACGTACAGTGCTTCTTACTTTTATTTATCTCAACACGTTTTGTACGAGAAATGATCACCGTATTAACGAGATTCAACGTCGATAATGCACACCCATCTTGCTCGTAACAATTATCTGCCAATACTAATATCCAATTCCAAATATATCCCAAACTATTAGCGCACAGTGGGAAGCGGCGCCGATAAGAAACGTAAAGAGCTGCGAAGCTAATCGATGTAAAACAAGTGTAAATAATGCAGGTGTGTTTACCATTCGGCTCGACAAGATTCTCGGAGCAAAATCGTGTTAAAGATTGAAGAATGTCGTGACTTTAAGCATGCGGCATTGATCTCGCGTCGGGTATTGATTCTCAATATACACCTGTACGACCCAAATGTATATATGTAATATTTAATGCTAACATGTAGCTGTATGTTACGGGTAGAGTTACCGCCGCCGACGCGTCGTAGCGAGGCACATGCCCCCGAATCTGTGCAAGGAAATGGTTCGTTTATCGACACTCTCATCTCACTCCTGTGCGGCATTGTTTGTAATAATGAGCAATACGATAAGTCCGTAGGTAAGGTATCATCACTAGTACGTACTCCCTGAAGCAAAATCATCCTATTGTCCGTGTCACGGCAAAAGGTGCATTAAGAAAGTATCCTTAATACATTGAGCCTAAACGTGCCATTGAGGCCAGCCTCGCTACGTTATCATTACATTCTAGATTTGAGATCTACGTTAATAAGTCGCTAGAAATGCTGCTTTCTAATATGTAACAGCCTGAAAAGCATTGCAATAATGTTTTATACAGCGGATGGAAACTGCAGAATGTTGCAAAAGTATTAATACGAACGACTATAGTATGAATTAGAATTGTACTGCAACCATGGTTCGTTAGGCTCAAGGTATTACCAGTATTTGTGCCTGCATGTTTCGATAATCGTTTGTTCGTACACGTTCGTAGAAGGAACAATGTCAGTTTCATTCGATCGTTGCAAAATACTTGATACGTTTATTAATCTGAATGCCCTAGGCACGGTGTAACTAATATTCTTAATGCACACGTGTCTTGCTATGTACAATCAAAAGGCAGCAGTGATATAACTTATTTGTCAGGACATTATTTCCACGCCGGATGCTAAGCTGCTGTTAGATGAAATCCCTTTGCATAAAAAACGAGATGTTTTAAATTTCAGATACGCACGACAAAGGATTCAGCAAAGATATATGTCGTAGCATGGTTGCTATGCTGGACGTAGATCATTCCGGAAAGCTTGGATTTGAGGAATTCAGAACGCTGTGGAACGATATTAGAAAGTGGAGAGTAAGTGTGGTTGCACAGTGAATATGAAGATTTGAAAATTTTGACATATGACTATACGAACATTATACTTTCAGGCTGTGTTTAAACTCTACGACAGAGATGAATCGGGATATCTAAGTGCCTTTGAATTGAGACAGGCCTTGAACAGTGCTGGGTACAGACTCAATAATCATATATTGAATATATTAGTCCATCGCTATGGTACCAAGGATGGCATGATTACTTTTGACGATTATATAATGTGCGCGGTTCGATTAAAAACTATGATAGGTAGGCTAAACATACAACTATTGAATAAAAGTAATTGTCTTGCCAACTATCTGAACATATTGCTAATGTTGTTCTGGTATTCCTCAGACATCTTCAGAGAACGTGATCCAGATGAAACTAACACGGCTACATTTACGATGGAAGAATGGATAGAGAAAACATTATACTCATAATGCCCCTTGAATGCCTTAATAGATCAACCATTTTGAAGGTTCCATTTAATTTACCAATATCCAGTATTTTTTTAAAACCAGAGCATTATAAATAATAAAGTCTCTCAGAGAACATATTGATCAAAGAAAAGGAGAATTCAGAACTTAGTATCTACAGAATATGCCTAATGGTGAGCAACCATGAATATCTACATAACTGAACAAAAAACGCTCCTCGTTAAATAAGACCCATAGGTAAAATAATATTTTTCATACTCGAAGATAACGTAGTATTACGTGCCCTAAGGTATGTTCCAAATGGTTATATATTTAAATCTGTTTTATTATTAATTAAAATATAAATAATTTATTATAATCGATACGCAGCCTAGTCCATATTTTTGTATCTCTTTCGTACCTTCTCCTTGATCGAAGAGTAAGAATAACTATGAAAGGATCACGCGTATTTTAGAGTCTTTACGTCTATTGAACCGATCGCAAACTATGCTATTTTATATATGGAGCTAATACTATTTATAATTATCTACATAAATAAAGTAATTTCGTACTTACCTCTGGCGTTAACATTGTGCACTTCCTACATAATTCTATAAAATATCTAATATGATGCACATTAGGCCCTTGCGCTCATTAATTGTAGCAGCGCAGAAAACATTGCCACTTTAAAATACATCGCATAATTTCTATATGACGATAAATCTTCAACGCAATATCATTTACCTTATTTTAGTAGCATTAAAACATAGCATTACACCATTTTACATATATTCAATAATATATTTACGGCAAAACGATTGCTTTGCATGATTACATTAAATAAATGACCAGAAATAAACATTTTTTCGAAGTTCTGAATAAAAATCTTACCAAACCGTACCAGGGCCAGGAGTTCTCGTGCCAGGGACGAGCAACCTACAGTTAAAATCAAGTTTTAATGTGAACATCGGAGATATTTACGCAGTACTCGTGATATACAAGCGAAACCAAATGAATTTATTGAATTTTCCCCGGTTTTATCCCAAATATCACAACAAATTCCATCAAAACTTACCTCCTAAAAATTGAACGACGTTCACTTTCAGCGGCAGAAATAGCAATGGCCGCCCTCGACTGATCAAAAGCGTGTCAAAACAACACCGAAAGCAATAAATAATATAATGGATTACACTTATATAAATATCTGAATCCTTTTTCTTTCTTAAAAAAATGAAATAGTCAGAAGTATAGCTTTGTTTTAACAACACATTAGTTGATTTTGTTTAACTAAACGTTGAATTGTATAGCGCTCAATTCAAAATTGAACCGTAGAATTATACTTGAGAATTTCTCATTATAGTTAGTAACATGTAGAAGGATAAAAACAATACAAATAAAATCTATAGAGTGCAAGACATATTTACATTATTTTATAAAATTATTTGAATTTAAAATTACGTGTGTACATCGTAAAAATTCGATTTTCTTCAGTGAGAGTGTAAAAGAAAATATACATATTTACTAATGATGATTGAACGTTGCTATTGAATGTATGAAATGGGCGTTAAGTTATTTAATAGTATATTGAATGGCAAGATAAAATGTAGTATTCTCTGTTTAAGCAGCTTAGTGTTAATTGGTGAACAGATTAGAAATATTTACTGCAAAAACTTTATTTCCATCGCTATGCAGCTACGCGCGCTACACATGCATAGCATATGCACACACGCGTGTATCCTTGGAAGCACAATATGTACTCGGCATTCGTTAGAAGGGTCGAGTTGTCGTCTGCCATAACATAACCTTTTACGTGTACCAACGACGTAAGTAAACAATTTTTTGAAATAAAATTTGAAGAAGATATGTGTTACAATGTGTCACATACTCAAGTTAGAGTAGAATACACTGTAAATAATTTCTACTTTTTGTGTACCTTTGGGGTTACCATATTGCACAGAAGAGCACAACGTGTAAAAATATAGTTTACAAAAAAGAAAAGATCAGCGTGATTTTTTACGAAACTTGTTTAATCTTTCTTAGTTTCGTTAAAGTAATTTAATATTTTAGGAATTTTATGTTTGAGGAAGCAATATGATTTATACCAAGATTGCTCCGTAGTGTTTCCAAAGTATAAATGTTTGATGCATGAGACATATTTATTTGCATTATAGAGGTTTTAAGAATGGCAGAAGCTGATGAAGCGGTGACGGAAAAGGAGGATGTCAAGCAGGATGTAATTTCGGACGAAGATAAACAGTACTTGACAGAATATATAAAGGAAACAGAACAACGACTTACAATGAAAGAAGAAATAAGGGCATCAAATTTAAATCCTACAAGGCCACCAGATACATATTTCAGTAAACTGGACTCCAGTCTGAAGAGGAACACCACCTTTGTCAAGAAGCTGAAGAACTTTAGTGTTACGCAGTTAGACGCGGTTTTAAAAGATATGACACACTTGAATTTAACTAAATATGTAAGTGAGGTTGCCACTGCATTGGTGGATGCAAAATTAAAGATGACGGATGTGGCACCTGCTATTAGAGTGTGCAGTTTTCTTCATCAAACATATGCTGAATTTTCTACTCACTTTTTTGAAAATTGGCAAAGAATTTTGTCTCTGAAAGTTGTAGAGAAAATCTCCAACCCTAGTAAGCTAAGAGTAGATCTTAGGTTTTACGCAGAATTGGTGAATGCTGGAATCTTCACGCACAAACAAGGGCTGCCTTTACTCGGATCTGTTCTGACGGTTTTGATCAACATGGATAAAGAAGAGCACAATAACGCGAGTATTATATTGAGTTTCTGTCGTCATTGCGGAGAAGATTATGCCGGTCTTGTGCCAAAAAGGGTGAGAGAGATATCCGAAAAATTGAGCACTCCGATACCAAAGAGCAAGTTACTATCACCGGACAAGCAGCAAAATGTGAAATTACTATTACGTGAATATTACAATTCTCTGTGCAAGCATTTGTTGAAAGAACATAAAGAACTTCAAGCTTTTGAGAAGCAAAATCGTAAGATTTTACAAACCAGAGGTGAACTGAGTTCTGAAAGGAAAGAAAAGTTCGAAGCGCTACAAGTATCGTACGAGCGGCTCCTCAGTAGTGTACAGAGTTTTTCTGATACATTGGACGAGCCGATGCCAGAGCTTCCGGTGGACAGTGAAATGAAAGCGGAGGCAGAAGAGTCATTAAAAATGATCAGCGAAGGAGAAGAGAATAGCATTCTGGAAGATATGTGGGGCGATGAAGAAACAAGGCGATTTTATGAAGTTTTGCCAGATTTAACGGTATTTCTTCCTGGATCTTATGTCAAAGAGGTACCTAAACCTGACGTCCCCATAAGCGAGGAAGCACTGGACGAAGAAATAACATTCTATGAATTAGAGGAAACGGAGAAGGTAGATGAACCAGAAACTGAAGTCGAAGAGCCACAGGTGTCTAACATAAGCAATAAAATCCTGCTAGATGCATTTCTAACTTATTTGCCAAATTGTGTCAACCGTGAAATGATCGACAATGCTGCAGTTGATTTCCTAATGAATCTTAATACAAAACATAACAAAAAAAAATTAGTTAAGGCTTTATTTGGGGTGTCCAGGATCCGTCTAGATTTATTACCATTTTACTCGCGGTTGGCCGCTATTCTTTATCCCGTAATGCCTGATGTTGCAAACGATCTGTGTTCTATGTTGAAACACGATTTTAAATACCATGTGCGAAAAAAGGATCAAATTAATATCGAATCGAAGATAAAGGTTGTCAGATACATCGGAGAGCTCGTCAAATTTAAGCTCTACTCTAAAATCGAAGCTTTATATTGCTTAAAAGTATTGCTACACGATTTTACACATCATCATATTGAAATGGCTTGTAATTTGCTGGAGACTTGCGGGAGATATCTGTTCTGCTCTCCAGATTCGCATCAAAGGACAAAGGTGTACTTAGAGCAAATGATGCGCAAAAAAGCAGTAACCGCTCTGGATTCACGTTACGTAACAATAATAGAAAACGCGTACTACTTTGTCAATCCACCAGAATCGACCGGTGGCATGTCAAAGAAGGATAGGCCTCCTGTTCACGAATTTATAAGAAAGTTGCTCTATCAGGATTTATCCAAAACGAATACAGATAAGGTACTTAAGTGGATGCGTAAGCTAGACTGGGAGGACGAAACGATCTCGTCTTATGCCATAAAATGTCTCACTGCCGCATATAACGTTAAGTATCTGAATATTCGATGCGTAGGAAGCTTGCTAGCCGGGCTTGTGGCGCATTATGAAACTATAGGTCCTCACGTAGTCGATGGAGTATTAGAAGATATAAGACTGTGCATGGAAATCAATCTGCCAAAATTTAATCAACGGCGCATCGCGATGGTGAAGTACCTCGGAGAACTATACAATTATCGCATGGTAGAGAGCGGAGATATATTTCGCACTCTGTATCTACTCATCACATTTGGCGTCAGCATGGACCATGCCGTACCTAGCGCTTTAGATCCACCGGAACATTTATTTCGAATCAGACTAGTCTGTACCTTATTGGAAACATGCGGACAGTATTTCAATGGCGGCTCGAGTAAGAAGAAACTCGATTACTTCCTAGTGTTCTTTCAAAACTACTACTGGTTCAAATACACGGACCCTATCTGGACGACCGAGAATCCATTTCCCGTCGGAATAGATTACATGTATCGGGATACGTTAACGATGTTAAGGCCGAAAATGCAGCTCTTCCAAAGCTACAAGGAGGCCCAATGTGCCATAGACGAATTACGAAGTACTTTATATCCTACCCTCGGGAATCCCATCATAGAAGATAACATGGAGCATAGCGAGGGCGACACAGATATGGCCGTTATCGTGGAGGGTGACGAAGAAACAGGTATGACACCCGGCAATGGCAGTGGAGACGCGAAGGGCATGGCGGACCTTCACTTTGAGGAATCCGAGGATTGTTCTGAAGCACAATCGGAAGAGGATTGGACCGCGGACGTGGAGAGGGACGACACGATGGGTACGCAGGAAAATACCCAAGGAGATCAAAGTCTCTCCGAGGGTGGTACGGAGGGCGTACTGATGGACGTCACGGAGCTGAATGCTGCGTTACCGGCAGGGCCAAGGAGAGTCAGTTGTCCCGAGGACGACGACTTTCTTTCAGCGCTCGATAAGATGGTTTCCGATAACATTCAAGACAGAATGCGGGACTCTGTAAAGCCGCAGCAAGTGGATATCTCCGTTCCTTTACACGTCAAGAGCACAAAGAAGACCTACGAGCAGCTGCAGGAAAAACCCACGGACAACTCCACCGTTGATTTTGTGCTAATGCTACGAAAGGGCAACAAACAGCAGTATAAGAACTTGGCCGTGCCGGTCTCGTCGGAGCTCGCTATGAATCTCAGAAATAGGGAGCAGGAGCAGAAGGAGGAGAAGGAGCGTGTAAAGAGATTGACGTTGAATATCACTGAAAGGCAGGAGGAAGAGGACTATCAGGAGACGATCAATCAAGGAACGAGGCCGGTTACCGTTAATCTAAATCGAGAACGAAGACAGAAGTACAATCATCCCAAAGGTGCCCCGGATGCGGACCTTATTTTTGGTCCAAAGAAAATTCGATAAACCTTATTAGGCATGGTTGTCTATACCTCGTTTATATCAATTTGCAAGCATATGTAAACTGCACCAATAAAATGTGTTTTGTTATATACGCAGTCGTATCGGATGCACAAATGTATTATACACGCCGATGTTGCATTTAGAATTGGTAAACGATCGGAAAACGAAACGTGACTTTTGGCAAAGACAATTATAATGCATTTAAGTGTAATAAATCACTCTTAGAATGTGTGCACCGCGGCAATTTCTTGTGCACAAATAAAATAGAAATATCAAAATTATGTCTTAGACCTTTAATTAATTTAATGCTTTTTGCGAACACTGTTACGGAATAGCATTTATGAATTTATCTATGTTTATAGGAAGATATCTAATGATGTATATAAGACGTATAAGACGTACAAGATATTGTTGCATTATAAAAAAAAATTATACGTTATACTAAAAGTTATAAAATCATTCCTTTATTATCAACGCTTATACTCATTTTTGCAAAAGGGCATATAAAAAAAATCTCGGTTATGTTTGATATATAATTATTTATTTTTATCTAACAAATTATTATCATGTACAAAATGAATATAAATAAATGTTAGGTGCTGTTACGTTTGGTACAAGTCTGTCATACAGTCTGCGACAATGATATCACGTATCTACTGAAATATATGAAGTTGATAATTATATAAATTAATACTAAATGCGCATTTGCACCTTGTCACCGCCGTGCCTTATGGATCTTCTTCCGCATCTTCGAATTGGCCCGCTTCAATATCCATGGCCTCTTCGCCATCTGTCCCATTGTGATTGGCCCCTATTTGTTCTATTAATACAAATGCATATATTATTATTGAGCAACACAAACGTTATACACCGTGCAAGTTACCTGTAGGTAAAATGTAGGGCGCGTCTCCAGCACCAACTTCGTAATATTCAAAATCATCCTCTTCCGCATCTTCGTATATATCTTCTTCGGCTGTAAACATTTTTTACCTCGTACGTCCATTTTGTAATATGGATAAGCAGAGCTGGTATTCAACACGCGTATATTAATTACCATCGGAAAAACTATCCTGCGGGTCTGGATGAAGCGCTTGGCACTGGTTCATTGCTTGGAACATGGCATCCAGATTATTAGTATCATCAGGTGCAAATCTCATTTCCGTCATGGGTGTATCCGCATCGTCGTCTTCATTTTCCGTTCCATTGTCGGAAGATGGTGGTAAGGGCACATCTACCATAGACAGACATACATCTAACAACTACAGCTTAGCGATAAAAAGAATTACGATTGAATCTAAGAAAAACCAATATATTATTATTTTGGGCAACCGATATTTACGTACACTCCAAGCATCGAATATTAAAGATACTTAAAACCCAACGGGTTTCTATCTACCCTGAATATCGAGCGTGCTTCGATAACTTATAATTTTGATCGTTCATATTCAATTCTGAATCTTAGATATATGTACAAAAGACACAAGTGATATACCTGGAAGGTCTACTTTGGCATCAACCATAATATATAAACACTGTCTTGGATGCACTTGTTCATCTCGTGAAATAGCATGTAGAGAAATATGAGGATATTCAAGAGAAAATCCTTGTTGCGTGTCACTGTTCACCCAAGAAAGCAAGCTACCAATGATGAACATCGTATTAACATAACATACAAAACGCAGCAGTTAAATAGCTAGCTAACGCCGTAAACCCACTTACCTTTCCGTGATGTACAGAGTGCCCTTCCCCACCTCCCTATCATTGATGTATACAGTGGTATTTTGTTCTTCGTGGCGTATTCCTTCTTGAGGAGCAAGAAAGTTGCTTAGCACTACCATTTTTTAATCTGAAACACGTAATTCATCGTCCATCATCGATGCTCTTCCAAGAGATACCAGGCCGTGCAAGTGTTTAAAAATCCGTCTAAATTAGTCTAGACGAGAATACTTGGTCTAAGAGGGGAGGAAACGTCAAGATCAACCGAAAATATCGAGAGTAAAAGGGTTATGCCGGAACTGCGAAAACATGTCACTGATCCTATAGAACCTGTTTACTCGGCGATATACATATATCGTGCAGAGCAAATCGACATTGATTATACACTCTCCCTTTATCGGGAAACGGACTTAAATCAACGAAGGACACACGTTACGCGCAATTACACTGCCACGTACGATAAGTGCCGATCTTTAGCAATGCGACACGATCCTTCTCCCAAATATCCTATTTAACGGTGCGGAGCCAGGCAGTCCGTACCTCTACGCGGCACTTTATTTCCGTCCAATTTAATCGCGAACACCGAGCACGAAGGGGCAATAGTTTCTCAGAATGAACCTCTACCCATGAATTGCCGAGTACCGACTTAGCAGACTTCAATTCTCATAGAAACATCGATCACTCTATTCTCGGGGCCGACGGTCCGCCGTGCGGAGCAGTCGAAGTTTCGACGTATGACCTATCGTCACCGTCAGAAAATTTCGCCTATTAACTTACAGCCTGGATAACTCGTCAATTAGGTTCCCTTCGGAAAACTTGGGATTTTCTCGGCGATTTGGTACGTGGTATTGTCGCTCTACGATATCGACGCGCCTAACGTCCGACGGGCTTGTGCCGTTTACCGCACTTTACAGCATGGTCCGTGCAAATGTACTTGGTTTAGTTGCATCGGTGGCGCGAGAGGGACCGAGAGACGGTGTCAGTTGCCGACGGCAGGATTATTGGCCCACGAACGTCCTATCAAATCCGAATTTTAACCGGGAAATTTGTCGGTGAGCTCATTTTGTTTCAACGAGATGCGACGAGAAGTACGTACGTTTGAGATTTATTGCTCATTGTGTTTAATTTCGGCGTCATTACGTTTGCATTGAGCATCGCGATTTATCCCCGATCGATGCTTTGATCCGCGGTATTTAACCCTGGTGATTGCGCGGCAATTTCGATGGAAGGATTTTGATAATACTTTGCGCGAAGGTGATAAGCGCAAGCGAATTAAATTTTATTAATAGGCTGTGGGAGAATGCGGGGATTGCTTTGTTGGATGGAACACACGTAGCTGCCGTCTGAAAATGTTTTATTAAGATTACATATGGCAAGCGAGGCGTTTGTTTCCAATTCCTCAAATTGAAAATTCATCTCCGCAACGTTTTTTTTTTAACGTACATACATACATACTGTCAGTACAATAAAAAGTGCGTCTCTTAGTATTTTGCACTTCATTCTCTACAGGAAATTAACTCTAGAAATATCACCTTGTCAAATTCGAGAAGGTCGGTCAGAATCCTTGTGCGAATCGTTCTCTTGTAAACCCGTACTATGTAAATATAGCACATTGAAGAACATCTGGCCTGATCGTGTAATAACTTATAGGTATTAATACTCGGTTCTTCCTTTTTTATGGTTAAATAAGACTAACTAAAATTCCACGTAAACGATAAAGGACGTTTGTTCACTGGGATAAAATGCAAATAACGATCGGATCGACGAATTTTCGAGTCGTGGATGATGGATTGTACATAGCACGGAAATCATTGCGCGGTGTACCAAAGTCCGCATCTGATATCGAGGATACCGCACAATACATGCCAGAGCACTCTTCAATTTTGTATGTCCTCACAGCAGTGATGAAGGGGAAAATATATACGAGAGCATTATGGGTACAATGTACAATTGAATTAAATAGTTACGCTACGTAATCGAGTATTACTAAACATTACTAATGTTAGTTGTGCCATTCTCATTAGTTGTGTCCAAGGGTAACTGAGTTTTGTTATCGGCTCCAGGGGACTAAGTTCCAAAAAAAACATCGGGAAACGCGTACCATGTTAGTTGTTATGACATCCTTGATATGTTTTATGTCCCTAAGTATCATAAAAATCCTTTACAGGCAAGTAATATAACCTTACTGATAGTAACAGTAGTAACAGCGATGGGAGTAGCACTAATGATCACACTATGAGGTATAACAATAGCAAGTAGTGGTGCAGTAATAGTCGTAGAGGTAGTATAATAGCGGTAGTAAAGATAATGATAGCAATAGTAGTATAGTAAGTTTTGGAGGTCAGTTATGCCTTGAATGCTTGAAACGGAAAATACGGCAATAACGGCAACGACAGTGACGGTGCAATAGCATCCGTTTAATGCATCGAACTGAGTTGTATTTCTAAGTGTCGTTACAAATTTACACGAAGCTCCTCACGGACAATAATCGTCAAAAAATGTCTAAAAAGTGCAGATCGTTTTGCAATTAAATAATAAAAAAAATCATACTATAGTTTACTTAGCTGATATACTATAAATATATAAATGTAACCTAGTATAAAAACGTGTTCCTCTTTTTAAGAAAAACTATATCATCGTCTTGGCAATGCATAAAATTTGCTCATACGCACAATATAACAATTTGTAAAGAGAAAAAAAAAAGAAAACAAAAACGTTTCTTGAATGTAGTTATATATACAAATAGAACACTCGTATGGCACGAAAGAAGTTCATACATGGCAACGTCAAACATTACCATAAAAACAATTTGAAGTATATGTATAAGAACAAGGTAATCTGTCCTGACATTATTATTTCGTGACAATTTTCTTAACGTTTTACTATTTGTAAATCTTTCTAATGCGTGAGTTTTTTGGAACTTCTCCCTCTGCATTAGTCTATATCCTCCATTCGTACATCGCGCTTATATCGTAAATACAAAAGTCCTAAGACGTCCTGTCGTTTGCTGCGTGCAAACTTAGGTTTGTAGTGTATTCGTGATTTCTCGATGTACCGTTACCAAGTCCTGGATATAACCAGCTAGTCTTGCATTTAGGGTATCCAAGTTTTGTTTTTGGACTTTATTTGCACTTAATGCAAGTTCTAATTGTTCATGGACAACGTTTAACATGTCACGCAGTTCCGCATTTTCCGTCTGCAGAGCCTGTTAAATATAGATGCAAGCCGCTTATTTGACCGAACTGATTATTTAAATCGCCGAAATCATTAAGAAAATATACGCACTACATAATCCGTATTTTTGGTGGCAATCGTAAGGGCTTTGATTTCCTCATTTCGCGTTCTCAGCTCACTTTCCAATGCTTCAACCCTCAGTCTTAATGCTTCGCTATTGCCTTCTGAAATTTTTCCAGCTTCCAAGTCTGCGTATTTAGCTTTCACTCTAGCGTTCTCTTCTTTGTACAATTGCAGCTGTCTCTTCCATTCGTCGACATTAGCTGTAGATTCCTGCAATGCACTTGTCAGTCTAGCATTGTTGGTTTTAAGGGTGGTCAGTTCAACCTGAAACAAAGGTGTATCGATCAAAATTTCCAGGATAAATTATACGCACGTTGGATGCACCTGCATAATCCTGCACCTACCTCCCATTTCTTGGCGTTTGCAGAACTCTGCGCTAATGCAAGCTTCAGCCTATCATTCTCATACTTGAGCTGCATCTCAGCCGATTGCCCGCTTTGCCCTGTACCGAGCTGTGTCGATTTTCCTTGATGCTGCGGGCTTTCTGTACTCTGCTGAGAAACACTCTGTGATCTTGAATGGACTGCATTTTTCAATTCGTCATCCACTTTATTCTGACAACTACCAGGTAAGGGACTGCTGCTTACCGAAGACACACTGTTTTGAGCAGAGATCATATTGGCATTCGGATTTGGGTTGTTCGACGCAGACACATTGGAATTAATCATGGACGAGTTTGGTGGGTCTATGAGATGCTGCTCCGTGGAAGACAAGCTGGATCTCGACGTAATGGGGCTGACATTGGCACTCGTAGCCGGTGTAACCGAGGAGCTATTCGATTGTAACTTGGCCCCTGCCAATTTAGTGGCTTCTTGCACCTCATGAAACTTCTCTATAAACTGTCAAAAGCATTATATTTCCTTATGGTTTCGTATTTAACGTATCGCACGCCGTGTCGGCAAACGACCTACGGACCTTTCCCAACTCAGCTTCGGAAGAAAACCCCAGCCCATAAACGGTGTTGGCCCTGATATCCGACCACTGGCCAAATTTCTGAGACGTTTTCGTGAAGATCATATTCGGCGTGATGGTGCTGTTTATCACCGCCTAAAAATAAAACGGTAATTCCTCTCAACCCATCCCGCAAACTTTGCTCACGACAACAAGACCATCCTAAATTACCTTTGTCCCCTCAATGGATATAATTCTATACAGACTTCTCGTAGAGTCATAAAAAAACGAAACGGACACCGCTGCCGTGGAGGCAGGTATCCAGGATCTTTTGGTTTTTGGATCAATGTGGAACACGTGCGCTTTGCACGTGAAAATTGGTTGTTCACTGTAAATCAAAGAGATATCGGAATATTTTCCCCGCAACATACTCCACAGACCGATATCGAGGTGCAACGCGTGCCTCGCGAAGTAATGTAAAATCTACGAAGGCCGTCATACAGGAAGACATACCGAGGATTTTAGTAGGCATGCACGAAGAACGCTTTCGTTTTACACGGAAGCGATCGAGGAATTCCAGAGGAGGGGGTTTCGAGGAAAAAATCGTACGCAATATCTAAAAGAGTCCGACGGCCGATCGTCCGACGGCGCGGAGAGTGGCCGCAGGAAGCGAGGCTATTAATACCCATTGGAAACAAACGATGCGAGAAGATCGTACGAGCGAAGGTACGGGCAAAAAAAAAATAGATATCGGGATTGATTCGTACCGATTAAGAATATACGCGCCGTGGAACATGCCGTTGGTTCGCGAAGGAAGTTTTTCCCGTGGAGGATCCAAAAATAAGCCGCAGAATGCACACGAGTAAACAAGTGGGGTGCACGGTGCATGGTGCGCCGGGGATTTATTCTGAGTTCTGCCTTTCCATTCGGCGTATAAATAGACGAAAGGAGGAAGGAAAGGTGGAAAGACCGGCGGCGGTGGAAGGCGCTCTTTGGGTGCCCAACCCATTTTCCGCGGGTGGGTAGAATCGGCGAAATCGCCAAGGAGGAGGGCGCGAACCAGCGCGAAAGGAAGCGCCAGCATCCGCCGTCCGGCGGAAGGAAACTGACCTATTTCGCAGGGAAGCCGGACTCGAAGCTCCGGCTTTAAAGCGAAGGGAGCCGAAGGATCGCTGGCGGGCGGGTAGATCGCTCGAAGGCCCGTACTCGCAACGCACCCTCGAGAGGCGGCGCGTAGTGCCTCGACACGGCACGTTCGCTTACCCCATTGTTTCCTTGCCCGATGTCATCTAAGCGGGATCCCGGTACGACGGATTTCCAAAACGCCGGGCTCAGCGCGCGAGCGTCGCGTCCTTTGGCGGGTGGACCTTCCCGGGCTTTCCTCCAAGCTCTTCGATATCCGTCCGACGAGAGACAGAAGTCCACCAGTTGACAGCCGCCATCGGCCAAGCTCTATAGCGAGACAGCAACGATCACGCAAGGATAGGAGGACAAGTCGAGTTTCCACGAAACCTGAACTCGATCGATTTTCCACGAACGCTCCGTTTCCTATCGCGGCCCGCCTCGTCGGCTCCCGAGAAATCCACTAGCTCCCCGTCGTCCAGATCACCAAAGGACGGCGGAGGAGTGCCGCGTCGTGGGCTCGTCGATCGAAAGAGCGGAGCGCGCCGCTTGGAGAGCGGTGTAGGCCTGGGAAGAGCGTTCGTGGAAAGCGCTGTAGGGCGCAAGGGTGATTCTCGTGAATCGACCGCGCGCCTCCGTCGTTCGCGCTCGTTGGTCACGGCCGTCGGTCAATTGCCGACGGTCTCTCCCGTCGCTCGCGAATCCCGGCGGTCGGCTTAAAGCCGCCAGCGGCGCGTCGACCAATGGGCGGCCGTGCACCCGCGGATAAGGTGCCGCCGCGGCCTCTGTCCTCGTCTCGCGTCTCGTTTTACCTGAACACAATGAAAGTGCGCAACACTGAGCGGGTGGGGGCATGGCGGTGCGAGAAAGAGGGAAAGAGGGAGGGAGAGAAATCGTCCGTCTTGCGAGCCGTCATGGCTGAATCATCGTGAGAGAGAGCCTAGCAGGAAGACGATAACAAATGACACCGCGGCTGAGTCAGTAGGCGCGAAAAAGTCCCGTGTCCGTACCAGCCGCCGAGATCCTACCCCGCGAGCTCGATGCGGAGGCCCTGCGAGTGGACGTGATAAACGGTGTTTTCGCGTGTGCGTAACCCCCCTCTACCCTCGAAAGAATGATGAACGGGTTAAGTTTGAGTGAATTGTGTTGCCTGTTCTGCTGTCCGCCCTGCCCGTCCAGAATCGCCGCCAAGCTGGCGTTCCTACCGCCGGAGCCTACTTACACCTTCATCGAGGACGAGGGCCCGAAGTTCACCATCTCCCTTTCGGAGCGGGCCGAGTGGCAGTACACGGAGAGGGAGAAGGAGTCGGTCGAGGGTTTCTACGCGAGGACCTCCAGGGGCAATAGGATAGCGTGCCTCTTCGTCCGTTGCTCCGCGACGGCGCGCTTCACGATCCTCTTCTCCCACGGGAACGCCGTGGACCTCGGCCAGATGTCCAGCTTCTACCTGGGCCTCGGCTCCAGGATAAACTGTAACATATTCAGCTACGATTACTCCGGGTACGGGGTGTCGGGTGGTAAGCCCTCGGAGAAGAACCTCTACGCGGACATAGACGCCGCGTGGCACGCGCTCAGGACGAGGTACGGCATCAGTCCCGAGAACATCATCCTCTACGGACAGAGTATAGGCACGGTGCCGACCGTCGACCTCGCGGCGCGCTACGAGGTCGGCGCCGTCGTCCTGCACTCGCCCCTCATGTCGGGCATGCGAGTCGCCTTCCCCAATACCAAGAGGACCTGGTTCTTCGATGCCTTCCCCAGGTGAGTCGACTCTCGCCGCCCCTGGGGAGAAACATGTCGGATGCCCTCGACTCGACGCCGACCTTCTCTCTCTCTCTCTCTCTCTCTCTCCCTCTCTCTTCCTCTCTCTCCGTCTCTGTCTCCGTCTCCGTCTCTCTCTCCCTCTCGCCTCCTCGCGCGCATGAGCCTCGCATTCGGCTGCACGCCGATACACGTGCTACGGATCCGCCAAGGTCCTACCTACGACCTCCTTTTGGAGCCTCGCCAAGCCTTCTCGCCCTCGAGACCGCTTTCCCCAAAGACCCCTCTGCACTTTCGATCGATCTTCTTCCTCCTTCTGCACGCTACCACGTCGACGACCGACGGACGACGTTCCTTGGACGTGCGTAAGCCACGGTCGTTTCCTCCAACCGTCGCACCCCTCTCTACCTCTCTCTCTCCCTCTCTCTATCTCTCTATCTCTCTTCGAGACTCCTCCGCCGATGCGATGAGACGACGAGTCTGCCGTTCGTTGTTTTTTTTTCAACGATAACCGACGGCGAAGATAAGCAGCGCGAGACGGTATCCGAGGAGGAGATTCGCGGCCGCAAGGCGGTGCTTCTGCCAGACGCTTTCGAATCGGCTCTTTGTTCCGCGATAGCCGCCGCGAGGACGCCGATAAACCCCGGCGCGTCTCGATCGTGGGCGTGAGGAAAGAGATCGCGGGATTTTCGTATCGGGGAAATGCATGGGCGGAAGTGCGTGTCGCGGGAAGAGCGACGCGCCGATTTGCAGCCGGATAATTCGCCCCGTCGGTGAATTTTCCATCCGATTATCGGTTTCCGCGAATAACCGCGCGGGAAGCAATAAAAGTTTGTGTAAATACTTGCGTCATGGAAACCTATAAGTTGCACGACATTCCCCCCGCCGTGCCACCCTAATTGGTTTTAAACCGGAGCGAAAGATGCCAGCTGCACGCTTCGTGCACGGAATATCGAGTTATCTTCGACTTCGCCGAAAGATCTACTTTTTTCACTCCCCATTTACTTCCCGCTATCCTAGGACAAGCTCTATGGACGTGCGTAATTACGTTACGCTCGAAACGAAGACGGACCTTTACCTCGAGACGAAGGACACTCCTGAAAATTCCATCGTGTCCCCCCTTTTTATTCTCGGCACGCGTATCCGTGATGGCCGATAAATATTCCACGTTTTATTTACAGTATAGACAAAGTGCCGAAAGTAACATCCCCCGTTCTGGTGATACATGGAACCGAGGATGAAGTCATAAACTTCAGTCACGGCCTTGCGATTTACGAAAGGTGCCCGAGGGCGGTGGAACCACTGTGGGTCGAGGTACGTATAGCCGCGATCGTCCTGCGGCGATGGGCGAGAAAGACACGGCGGATCAACGACTTTACGTTTATTTCGCTTCACGCATCGATACACGATTAACGTTTCCCCCAGGGAGCCGGCCACAACGACGTGGAGTTGTACAGCCAGTATTTGGAACGACTGAAACAGTTCATAAGCGTGGAGCTGGTAAACTGACGGCGACTCAGCCTCTCCCAGAGTCAGGGGGGGCAGGGCGGAGGGCACACGCACGTAAGCAGCCAGGGACGTACCATCTCGAACAACTCGAATACCATCAGCTCCATCTCGACCAGCTCCCCGACGGAAAAGCTTGTCTAGCAGTCGCCCTTCACAGGGGAGAAGGCGCCAGTCCTCCCCTGTGACGAGGAATCATCCTTTGCCTCCACGGACGACGTGTGCTTCTTCTGCGAGCAGCAGCCCGCCCTCGGGCAGGAGGCTCCGCGGAAAGAGTCGTCGAAGAAAGTACGTTCCAAAGACGAGGATTCGAGTTTCGAAGGTAACAACGCGAAGAAGCCCCTGGCGCGGCAAGAGGTCAAGGGTTCGAAGCAAAAGGAGACGATCAAAGCGGACAAGCAGCCGGAGAAGAGCGCGCAGGAGAACACGGACGTTTGTCAGGACCATCGATCGAACCACACCGGCCAAGCTTCGAAGAAACATACTTATTTACCGAGGAACCTGAAGAACCCCTTTAGTCATAATCAGAAGAATATCGTTCACCGGAGTTTGAAGAACTCCTTTGGCCAGGGACAGAAGAAGGCGGAGAGCCAGATAACACACACGACCTTGGTGGACGTGCAGGTCGAAGACTGCCGACAATACACGATCGCGGAAAAGCCGGTCATATCGTTTTCCAATACTTCCAGCGCTATTAAAAAGGACATTAGCGATTCTAAAAGCACGCACGGCCAGCATAAGGCGGACAAGAAGTCTCCCACGACCCAATTTAAATACAACTGTATAGAACCTGCCTTGGATTCTCATTACCCTAGAAATAACAAGCAACAGTGTTTCTGCAACAAAGCCTCGATCGTCGAGGGCATTACAAAAGGCAGGAAGCCCGATGAAAGCGACGGCCGCGTTGTCGGCACAAAGTCGGCCGAGCCTACCAAGAAGTTCTTGTGGGGTGGCAAGAACAACAAATTGGCGAGCAAAAACCCCGACAAGAGCAACAAGGAGCCAACGCGGAACGACCAGCCGGAGAAACTGGCGAAAGCCAAGAAAGCTTGTAGCCCGCTCAAGAAACTCGGCAGGACGTCCCTCACGATAGAGCCCGACAAGATCATGCTGAATCTGTCCAAATATTCTCCGTGCGCGAGCCGATTGGCCGCCAGCTCGAAGATCCTGGCCAACGATATAACCCCCAACCTGGAGAGCCCTCTCCACGTCGCCCGATCGAGAAGTCCGTCCCACGTGGACGTCCAGACCGAGAGCAGCTCGAAGCTCTCGGAGCGGACCTCCATGCAGGCCAGCCTCTCTCTCGACATACAGCAGTTTCAGAAGAGCCGCTACGCGCCGCGGAGCAGAAGCGTGGGCGATAGCTGCGTCACGTCGCCGACCAGCGAGGCGACGACTCTCAGCTACTCGCCCACCGACACCGAGATACTCTCCCTCGAGGAGGTGGGGCCCCAGACCTCCTCGGCGGAGGGCTCGGCCAGTTACTCCGAGGTCAAGGAGAAGGCGGACGCTCAGTACGCCGACAAGGTCAGGCGGGCCACCCTGGAGACCAAGTGTTAATACTCGGCACCTGCGTCAAAGTCGACCCGCGAGGTCGATCCGTTCTCTTCCACGCACCCGAACGAATCGCGGATTCGTGCGCGCTCCGGTTTACAGAAAGGGAAAGAGTGCTAGTGAGACTGTACGCATAGACGCGTCTACCGCACGTTTATAAAGTTTATTATATTTCTAGAGATACGAGGGTACGCGAGGTGATCGGCGAGGCGCGCGGTGAGCGCGTGGATCGTACTTGTCGGTTTAAGCGAGGCGTCCTTGTATGCCTATATATATTATATATAGATATATATCTGCGATTGCTGTTCTTTGCTCGTACCTGTCGAAACACCGTTCCGTCTCAACGACGCGCGGAATCTCCACCATTGGTGAAATTTGCTGGGAGGAGCTGTGGAAAGCTACTTCTTCTTCTTTTTTTTTTTCTTTCTTTCGCGGACGATCCTGCGCTTTGTCACGCCTTTCGCGGAACATTCTGCGTGCCCGTGCATATTACATATTCTTACGATACGCTCGCGCATACCTCTGCACTTGCGTAACTGCGTTGTAATTCGTTTCGACGGTGCGTACTGCCGAACGTTTGTGGCGCCAGACGCGTCGGGTATTATTATCATTTTTACTGTAATCGTCCATAAAGCTAGGAAGTCGGATTGCTTCGCGTACGTCGAAACACTTCCCATCCCGACGAGCTACAACACCGAGCACCCTTCGTTCTACTCAGACACGTTTCTAAGCCCGTTAACGCTCGTTCTTTTGTACACCACTCTCCAAAATTACACACTATGCTGAACGTACGTACTCGTCATAATCAAAAAGAAGAAAAAAAAAAATAGAGAAGACGATTGACGTAATACTTCGATCGTAACGAATCGTGTATGCAGGTATAACAGAACGAGTATCTTCCCGAGCGTCGATGGGTTAAAGTTTCGTACCTCCAGAATTATGAGATTACACTCCAGGACGTTGTTTCTTGATCTTCTATGCAAATCGTCGAAATTCGAAAGGATCGTTTTACACGCCAAATGTTACGTCGATTCGAAAGCACGACAACGGTTCTTTTTGATAGGCCGAGTTTGAGGTAAATTTTGTTGTCCATCGGAATAAATTTTGCGACGCACGTATCGTGAAACGATGTTCTAGATAAAATACGACGGAGCAGAGGCAAGTTTCTTGGGCGCTGCTCCGCTCGAGGCCATAGATACTGCATTTTTGTACTTTGCGCATTGAGATTTACCCGTTAGAAAGACAAACTACCGCTAAGAGATATAGAGGGTATTGTTCTAATTGCAGATTCTTCCCGCGAGAGGATAATGGGAATCAAATTTAGCGAGGAGAGTGCGCGCTGTCGGAAGCCGCGTGTTTTTACAAGTGGATCGCCCTCACCGAACAAGTGTATATGCTAGGTGTAACAGTAATAAGAACGTTTGTTTTTATATCGACCCACAGCAAAGGCCTGTGAAGCGAAATTTGGGAATCTTCCAAGATAGCGAGGAATTTAGGGTAATGTGGCATAAAAATTACCGGATAGGGACTAAGAACTTGCGCGAGCACGCAGGCTCGTTTATCGAGTGCGAACAGGACGAGGCTCTTGTAAGCAACAATAAGAATGCAAATAGCTAGGGACAATATTACTGCCAAACTTGACTATGAATTAGTTAACTTCTAAAGAGGTGAAGCGTCTGGAGGACCTTGTCTATAGGTATGTTTCTCGTTAGTATTTTTATATCTCGATAATGTAAATCCAGTGCGATTAAACAACTTTTCTTTATTAGTATACGTACGATGTATGCGACGGTGCGAGGCGGCGGCTGCGCGGGGCCAACGGGGCAACTGCACTTGTGCGATTAAGCGCTCCCCCCCTTACTTTTTTTTGCCCATCGGTGCATCTTAAGACGCGAAAACTCTGGACCTGGAAAAGTATTAGCCGATACGATGAAAAACTGGCCTACTTTAGCAATAAATGCTTGACACTGTACGAGTTTTTGAAGGACTTACGGAGAGCGGAATAAAAAAATGACCAACGCGCCAAGATCGACGAGGAGACGGAAGGGCGGTCGATCGACGGTTTTGGCGCAGATTTCGATCCACTCAACAACTCGACGCAACTTCGATGGAGTAACGCGCATTGCGTTATCTTCCTAAGAACGAAGCGGAGGCCAAGTACATATAACGCTCGGTACACCTGGGAGAACGAAAAAGGCGAGGCGGAGAAAAACGGGGCCGTTGGAGGAATCGAAGGAGAGATAATACGGCCAATGTTTTCCCTCGGAGACTCTCCCGAGGATCGCTCAAATCAAGTTTTATCGCCGTCAATCAATCAGGCACAATAAACCAATGTACTCGCAGCTGGCTATCCGTGCCAGTGCGATACTCCGATTACCCGACGTTCCTTTCGTGTGCGGAATGCACACAAGCGCGTCGCTTTGCCAACTTTCGCCGTTATCGCGCGGCTCGCCACCGAGCGGATTTTCGATACTCGCGGGACGCGTAGTCGCCCAAGGGCTGGATTTTCGAGCCCTTAGCCCCCGCGCAGCCGCCGCGAATATCGATCGATGTCGATCGCCATTCTAATAACGATTTCATAACTCCCGAAGCAAACGTTTCTACCACTGTCCGACGAGCGGCCAATTTTCTAAGCGGCGGGCAAACGCTTTCCTTTACGAGTCCCCCGACACTCTGAGCACTGGCCGCGATACATCCAGCACGGTGGTCGTTCGTATCGAGGAAAGTTTCGAAGGACGATCCGTCGAGATCGAATGGACGAGGAGAAGACGCGCGAGGCGGTGGGAATAGCCGGATATCACGTTCGAGGGGCGAGGAGGTTCTCGCCGACGTGATCGACCGATCTTGAGCGGCGCCAGCCGTACGTTTGAATCGATAGGGCTCAGCGCGTGAAGCTCAAAAACACTATATGATAAGAGAGGGGCTCGTACATCGGAGGCCGTGGCCCAACTCTCGAGAGGTTGGCTGTAAAGGATTTTTGTACAGAGTAGGATACGAATACGGATACGCCTGCGTCCCCTCTTTCTTCTACCGTTTTGCTCTCGCGCTCTCTCTCTCTCTCTCTCTCTCTCTCTCTCTCTCTCTCTCTCTCTCTCTCTCTCTATCTCAATCTCTATCTTTCTCTCTCTCTCTTTCCATCTATCTCTATCTCTCTTCCTCTCGGCCCGTCGTGCTCCGTCTCTCCCCCGCTCTCCCCCTCCCTCGGCCTTTTCGCTGTCCTTCGCTATCTTTCACGCGCGAAGAGTAATCGACCGGTGTTGAACAGCACTTTCGTCTTTCATGATTGCATCGTGCGGAAGAAATGGTACTCGAAGGCTCCGAGTACCGCGAGTCACGGTGCGCTGGTATTCGTAACTGTATATAATAGCGTGTAAGCGAAGTATTAGAGATAACGTTACGTACTCGATGTTCTTTTCGGTCGTGTCTAATGTACTTACTGGGAAGGATTGGCCGGAGGGACGTGGGAGGGGGCCCGATCTTTCATCGATCTTTCGATCGTTGGCGGACGAAAGGGGAGGATCGATCGCTCCGTTAAGTCGATCGCCACTGCGGATCCTCTGTCGTATTCTTTCGGATATATTCGCCAGCCGCGTTTCTTTTCCAATAGTCGACGAGTATCTCGCATCTCGCCTATCGCAGAATTCACGATTCCGTTCCGCTGGTCGCTCCTACGTAAACTCGTATTGTCGGACAGGCTAAGCGGCAGCACGCGATTCAGTATTCGTAGAATTGCGGGGCACGGAGAGGGGATAATAGTGTGGAAAATACTTCTCGTCGGAGAGAGATATGTAATAATTGGTAGCGGCGATCGAATCAACGAAGGCTGGGTATAAAAGTACCGAGTCGACGACGAGACCTGGTCGAATCGCGGCTGGATCTTTGCGCGGATCCCGTCGGAGGGAGGAGAAGGAAGACGCCTATCGTTTGTCCTCGAGCAAATACCGAGATCATTGTTTATCTAGTGCGTAAAGGCATAAGTAGGTGAGCGACGTTGTATCTCCTAAGAACGCGTAGGAGGCGTAGCCGAAACACCGCTAGGTATCCCTATAAAAGGGCTATTTTAGAGTTTTATACTTCCATCGCACTTGACTTGGACGTACTGCATTGCGAAGTACTTTACTAATCTTGTGGAGCGTTAACACGATGTATAATTATGATGTAAATTACATGTTTAAGCACATATTACCAATGCAGCGTGTTTTATTACCGTGCCTCACGTTGTCGTTTATCGCCCGTCCGGGACGCTTTTGTTTGCACGACCGATTATATCGATAGATATTGGGAAGCCATTACGCGCTTCCATCATTGAATTCGTGTACGAAATTTAGCGGACAGTACCGCCTGCTATCGTTTCTCCAAAATTACCGGGACAATACCTCCGCGCACCGCTGTTTTATTCTTCGTTTAATTGGAAGTCGGGTACGAACGGCCACGATAATGGGAGCGAATACTGATTATTTTTTTATCGTTCCATACGATTTCTCGCGAACGATTATCGGCCACTTTCGATCGATTTAACGGGGAAATTGCTTTATCGCAAAAGTATACTTTGTTTTACATAAGACGACGGTATATATCAATGCAATTTACATCCATATCCGTTTTACTTTCAAAGGATCTAATTCGTTGTCGATATTAAAGCGAAAATTTGTCAGAAGGGAGGATCGAACGCGGTTTATTTCGTTGGCCCGGTGAATATCGCTGTCTAGCGAATTAATCGCCCAAAGATCCGCACGGCGAGGAATAATTCCCGATGGAAGGTATTAGATTGCACGGCTGTACGCTTACGTGGGCTCAAAAATGCCTTCCTTCGGTGTCAGTTGGCACGACAGGATGTCTCCTATGCGCGATCTTAAATTTCACAGAGGGAATCCGCTTGCCCCTTGCCTTTGGCTCGCTCATTGTCCCATGGAATTATGTTACTTTTCAGGCACTCGGTGCTGCGTACGTTATTTCGCGATGCACGGAATGTACGCTCGAACGTCTTAAGCGCGCCGTCTTTGTACGGACGGCGGTCGGTTCTCCTTACAAAGTGAGCGAGCCTGGGTGCATTATCCCGGTTATACTTCCGAATAACGACGTACCGGGGGCTCGCATCGATCGTCGATATCTCGCTTCGAAGGTCAATGCGTTCTGCGACGAGGGAGAAGAAACGCTGCGAGAGGTACGAGCTGGTTTGCCGGACTCGGCTCGGCACCTTCGAGGCTCACCTGCGCTGAAACCTGATGCCGACGATAAAAATGAGAACAGGTTACGCGGCAACTCGGGACCGAACCGCCATGCCGTACCTCGAAGGAGCCAACCGAGTCGCTTCGAGGAAGAAGCGAGGTTTTGTGCCAGCGCCATATATTAAGAACGAAATCCATCCTTCGATTTACGCCGATCATCGTTTACCTCCGCAGAGCTACGCTTTCCGTTCGACCACTATTTTCCTACGGCTCCGATTCGACCGAGGAGCGAGCCTGGGAATTCCTATGGCGCGCGCAGAGTTTCGTTTACGGATAACAGAGGCGACGCAACGCGCCTGGGATATTAAGCGATCGCTCATTTATTTATCTCGCGTGGTCATGTAATTATATTAGCAACGGAGCCTCGTTGCGCGATACTCCTTTTCTTCGAGCCTCCTCGCGAGCAAATCTCCTAGATAAGAGATCCTCGCGCGTTATTCACGCGTGTGTCAGCCCCGACTGCCTGGGATTTGCACGCGAGACAATGCCACCGGTATCGCAACCCGTCAGCGGCGTATGAATTTTTGAGACGGGCTCATTTTCTCAGAAGGCACCGTTCGTGCCGTCGAGAAGATAATCGCGTTTCCCTCGGACACCGGAGGCTACGATCGAGTACGATAAGTACGCCGTGGAATTTTCGATCGGGGCTAAAATCAGATCCGAAATATAATAGCTAAATTACTCGATCGTCGTGGCTGCCAGTTTGCCACGCCCTCTCCTCGCAGCGTCGTGCAGTCTGCACCATCGTGCTGGCCTCTCGAGTGTCCACGGTAGGCCCGAGGGACACGGATTGACGGACACGCGTGTAGGAGAAGTCGGTTCCACGGTCGATCCGACTGCCGGGGAAAGAGAACGTACGCATACCTACGTTTTGTCCTTTAACACTCTCCACCACGTCCACGTATTACGCGGCTGGTTTTCACGATCTCCTTATTCGCGAGCGACGCCCCTGGATTTTTCCAGGCAATTGCCATGCGTACCGTCCCTCGAGGATCGCATTTCGCCTTCGCCATTCGCGTTTTCGCGCACGTAAGCGACGACAGGTTGGACGAATTCGATGGAAACGCTGAGAGAGAGAGAGAGAGAGAGAGGCGGAGAGGGAGAGAGAAAGACGAGAAGACGAGCCTCGCGCTCGTCGGCTCGTTCAATGGGTAGGCGCTTTTTGCACTCCCCTCGAGCGGTAGAGAAAGAACGTTAAAGCGATATCTACGTACAATAGATGCCGTGATTAATGGCCGGCTTCAATCCTGAGCAGGTGCAAACGATCAAAGGAATCACTCTCGCTCTCTGCTCCTTCGTCGATCGCGATAGTCGTAATAACGTAATTATCATAGAGTACGAGGTTCGCGCAGCGATAGCCTTACGTTCCATCGAATTAATATTTTATACTGCTCGTCGAAGGATAATAAAGCAAGGAGCAGCGATCGCTTTTCCGCGAAACCTTTCGAAATCGAGAACCGCTCTCGGGAGCGCCCCGCTCGAAAACCACGCGAGCTCCTACGAAAACCAAAACCAACACGCTACAACCCCAGGAGGGCCAAGCACCTAGAGGCGAGGAACGATCCAACCCCCGCTCTAGAGACGTCGGCCCTCCATCCAAGAATCTCTTCCAAGCGGATACGAGTACTTTTCGCGTAGGAGGTCGTTGTCTCGTCTTAATCGAAACAAACAATTACCAAAGCGCGCACCAACCGAGCGAGCGGCCGGAGTTTAAAGCGAGTTGGTCCGCTTCCAACGCGCCCGTCCCGCCGATTACTCCGTACACAATGGTAACTCTCCTACGGTCGCAAATTGTAGCCCAATTTACATAGGCAGGAGGAGCCTTTCCGAGGGCCTTTGATCGAAACGAGTAACGCTGTGCGTGCTGCTGCGGTGCGGGCATCGAAGAACCGGCCGAGGTCCTAAGAGTAGCGCGGGTTGCGGGGCTCGGGGAGAGGCCGACGACCGCCGGCGGAGTGGGGGGAGCGAGAGAGCGGCGCGGAGGGCGGGAGAGGGGGGCGGGGAGGGGCGGCGGGACCAGCACAGGCGGCAGTTGCGTCTCGAGCAGCGCGCGCGTTGTTTCGTTCCGTCCTGTGCGCGTATTTCCCCGCGTCTACCGCTGAGGCTCCTTCGTGCCGACCGAACTCGTTTCTTTTTTTTTTCGTTCTGTGCAGCGTGCAACACCGCGGCCCGAGGATAAAGCTCGCGGGACCCAAGGTGGACAAGTGGATCGGTGGTGTTTTTTTTAGTGATATCCCCCATGTGCTCTCCTGGCCCACGCCACCCCCTCCTCTCCCTCGCGACCGCCCTTTGAGGACACTGGTGTCGCCCGACGGAACCCTCTCGCTCCACCCCCGCCCCCGGTTGGAAGTTTGGCACCAGATACGTCCCTCGAAGCTGCGTCGATCGCCCCTTCGGCCTACGGCGCCTTCCTCGGCGTTCCAGTCCGCCTGCCTGGTGAGTACTTTTCGATCTTTCCATCCGAGTGCTCTCCGAACTTTGCACGCGGCGTCCCCCGACCACTTCGGGGCTTCGGAGTCGCGAGTTTCGCGGTTGGGCGTGTAATAAGACGCGTGGCCGTTTGAGCGTCCCTCTCTCTCTCTCTCTCTCTCTCTCTCTCTCTCTCTCTCTCTCTCCCTCCCTGTCTCTCTGCGATTCCGTCGAATCGTTTACCCAGAGCAACTCCCAACGTACTTTCGAGGGATACTCTCGAGCGCTACCTCCCGATAGTTTTGCCCTCGAATGGACGCGCGATGAATGGTCCTCGAGACTTCGGTTACGCTTCGAGCGACCAAGTTTCCCCCGCGGTCGTCTCCCCCTGGAGGGAGGATACTCGCGAGGAATTCTTCGCGAGGATGAGCAAAACGACGCTGACAGGAGAGCCCGAGGCGGCGATTCAGCGGGGCTGGTTTATGTTGTCGCCTACGGCCTGTCAGCGGCGCGAGGAAGCGCCGTGAATACGAACCGTTGTCTCTCGCAATTAAGAATGCCAGTGGGGTGTAAGAGACGCACGGCGCTTGGCACGAAGCGGTGCAATAACGGTGGGCCCCGGTTTATTCTCGTTCTCCGCTCGCTCTTTGTCGTAAACGGAGTAAAACACGTGCTCGACCGGAGCCTCGGCGCCCTGGGTGCAGCCCTTTTTTCTCCCCTTCTCTCCTCCACGGCTGCTCCTCCCGCGGTGGACATTGTAGATCCACGCCGAGGGACTTTTTTTATTGGCGCGCATTCGCGCCGGACGAAGGAGATCTGAGATATACGCTTGGAGAGAGGAAAAAAACAAAGACGTCCCGCGAATGTTCGTAAAGAAGCCACGGAGGTTTGTGGGCCGTACTTCTTGAATGGACCGACTTTTTACCTCTCGGATGGAGCGTAAACAAACTGCGGGCCGATGGCCGAACGGAGCCTCGAACGCGAGGCGTGAATGAGATCGGCACGGTCTGTATTTAAGGTATCGGGCCTCGTTGTCCGAGCGAGGAAACGTTAAGCGCGATAAGACCTCTGTAAGCGTGCATTTCCTGCTCGGAATTCGTACTCTGACGTTAACGAGAATCGCGCGGAGCGGCAGGTGTACCTGGAATTCACGAATGCGTCGTTGTTGGCGTATCGAGCAATGTTTTCCCGTCTGTCTGGGACACACTCGTTACTCGCTCGGGTTTCTGCCTTCCGCTTTGAGTAACTTAACTGCGGGTGGTAAATCGAAGTTCACGCCCGCTCGCGACGTAGAAACCGGATTAAATTAATTCCATGGCGCGACACTGTGCCGCACTTGCCGTTCGATTTCTCGATCGCCGCGCGATGCACGTTGCATTTCGCCCGTCGTGCACGAATGATCGCGCTGTCCGATCGAGCGGTCGAAAAGCGAGGATTCTTCGAGCGTAGGCGGAATAATGGACGCGATTGTTTAATTTGGAGACGACTATGCGGATGCGCCATCGGTGGAATACGCTTTGCGAATAATATATCTATAGCTTTCTTGCACTTTTTTGCTCGTCGTCCTTTCGAATAGCTCGTGTCTGCACGTTGTTGTTATTAAAGATAATGATATTTCGTGGTCCGCGTAATGACAATTGGATGATGTACGCGGGACGCGTGTGTGACCAACGAAATATCGGCATCGCGTGGAATTATTACAGTGTTAATCCGGTAGGTTTGTTTTGAAGGCGGACCATCAAAATTTAGGATGTTGATTATGAAATAAATCTTCATTAGCGTTAACTCGTTTGCTGATATCCGTTACATTACGTGCCGGAATATTATACGGTATCGCGTATATTACAAGTCGCGCGGTAAAACTCCGACCTTTTTTTCCATCGAGTACGCCGGTCGTTATCTAATGAACAAACAAATTCAAGAATCGGAGGAATCTGGCGGTGCGTTAACGAACGATTGCAGATGTATAACTTCTGCATTGCCCATGGCATTTCAAATTTCCGATAATAGCATTCTAAAATAAATATACGATAACGTGCTTCTCCAACGCGAAATTACGCATTTCCATTTAATGGTCGGTTTCATTGAAAGCTGCATGCCATTTCGCATTTTCCAGCACGAAGATTAAACTTTTACGCAACGCGGTTGGATTACCCTCGTGAAATATCGAACGATGATCTAAAATACCGAGGAATTACTCAACGCCGGTGATCGTCGCATTACCTTCGTCGCGTTAATAACGAAGACAAACCATCGGAGCCTTTCACCAAACCTACCCAAGCCTTTTAGCAAAATCTCGAACCTAAATCTGAAATCCAGGATTCTTCGAAGTTTCCTCTCGATTCGAACGTCTCTTCCTCATCCTTTACGACTTAAATCGTACGACACATTAGATTACAGCGCGGTCGGATGTGAAGCTCGATAAGAAATCCGGGTTGTACGGGGTTAAATCTCGTGGAGGCACCGGGAACGTTTCCGAGGCGACAGGTCGAAAAGGAAGCGGCAGCAATACGGTGTTAGTATCGCACCGACGTCTACGTACGCGACGGAAGTTTAGAAAGTCGCGGCGAGTCGCGTATAGACGGTGCACGGCGATTCTCCGCCGGCAGAACCGGTTTTCGTGCTTTTCGCCGTAGGGGCCCCATGACTCGAACGTAACGACGCGTGGTCGAGCACGATAACTCGCTGGCCGCGGTCTGGCCGCTCGCCTAGTAAGAAAACTTCCTAAACCACACACCGACGATTATCCGTTGCGTCGCCTTCGTTAACGTTTGAGTTATGTTCATTAAAAGGCAGGGATACACGTTAATGGGGCCTTTGGAAGCGAGACTCGTCGCTCCTCGGTATCCCATATCGGATCCGCGATGTCGTGTTTTCCAGCTCTTCTCCGGCCTCCTCGCCGCGCTGCCGAATGTCTCTGCAAAGGCGAAAGTCCATCCTCGACGGGATAATTGGCCGAGGCATTGATCGATCGATCGGGGGGCGATGTTATAATTTCTTAATGTCAGGGATTTAAAGGGGCTATCCGGCGCGGCGAGAGGATCGATTAAAATTCGTGAGCTGGCGCGTAAAGCCGAGGATGCGCCGGGAGAAATAATCGTGTTCTCGTCCAAAGACAAGGTTGTACCTTTCACCGAGTGGCAAATGGAAATACGCGTGCAGGCCTTCTTGCCTCCTGCGGACGCTCGGAAAGGTGGCGGTGGTCGTTGTGTAGGGCCATCGCAACCCTCGAAGGGGTGACGCGAGCGTGTACCGTTCGAGCACGCCTTGAATAAAGCTGACCCGTATCGGCGGATGTAAATCGATCACTGCCATGGCCAGTATTACTCGGAGATTCCATTGTTCCCTATAAAATCCAAATGATTTCCCTATGTTCTGCATCGAGTCGAACCGAGCTTAGCGGCGCGTGTAGCCGCGCTGAATTGCCGCTCGAGAGTTGCCCTCGTGTTACAGAAACAGTTCTAACGCGATGAAGTATGGCTGCGGAGTTCCACTTCGCGGTGTGTGTCTCTAAATTTCTAGTCCTGTAAATGCGGTGCAGCTCGACCATCGTCGCTTACGTATGCGGTGCGCGACGAGTAATGTGCGGATAGAATATATAAACCGAACCGTATTCTCATCAAAATATCGCTGTTATATTATTAGGTATGCCGATAGTTTTTTCTCTCCGAATACAAATATTCCTCTTCGACGGGAGAGACTTTGGCGAAGAAATCAAATTTGCGGTAGAGTATACGCGAATCAGCGAGTCGAAATAAGATTGAATTCTCGTTCGATGTCAAGAGGTTTGTGTTTACGTATCTCTCTCGTCGGTCAGGAATAATTCCAGTGTGTTTCCTGCTTGTCGTAGAAAGCGACTAAGAGTAGTTTTCGGCGCGAGGCTGACAACCGACTTGTACGAATATTAATCGGACGTTGTACGACGAATAGAGGCTGGATTATATTTTACCTCCGCCTAATCCCATACTAGAAGAAAAGGATGGGCTTAAAAATGACCGTGTAGCACGCATATAATATAACCCTACGCGGGACAGTACGACTTTCGTTGAACGTTAAGTTGCCTCCACGAGAGGAGAAAGTTAAAAAAAGATGCGTTCGGATGTGCTTATGGAAACATATATGTACGTTTCTTCGATCTCTCTGGGTAAGGTGAAAGCAATGAAATATCGTCGCCAAAAATATTTATGGACGTGGCTATATACGATTTAGGTTTACGCTTTCGGATTGTTTTCTCGCTGAATTTATACCGCGCGCTTTAGTTCCTATTTCCGCGCTGTATGGAGCTACGGTTTTCTCACAGATCGGGGGATAAACGCGCAAAGACTCCGAGTAAACGCTGCAATATGAATGCACCGGCCTTTTAATCTATCAGAATGTCTGCTCGCTATTTTTCGTTATTACTCTCCCCCTGTTTTATCGCGCTGCACGATTTTCCTTCATCGATTATTCCCCCAAAAAGACGGAAATTGCCGTCGAGATTTTCATGGGCTGCGCCCGGCGAATTGAATATCCGTTCGTAACAGGTGTGTCATCGATCCGGTATTGGTATAATAATTCATCCGCGTTTCGTAGTAACAGGTGATAGTGAGAAACGCGAGTGCACGCTCTGCGAAACGTTGGCAGCATTTACAAACCCCGCGGAAGAGAAAGCACCCGGTTGTAATGTGCGAACGAAAAGAAAGTTCTCGTGGACATCTGGGAGGGTTACTTCGTAAATAACGTCGCGACCCTTCGGAACTTTTAGACACCCTTGTAGCCAACAGGCCGCAACCTCGACGCACCGAAGAATCGAAAACCTTTTGAATCGCGGAAAATTCTTCGATCGTCCATTATCGTATTCATTGTCCTTCTTGCTCTAATTGCCCATTAGCATAGCATTGTTCGCGATCCATAATTCATGCCGGGCTATAGATTATTTTCACGTCGCGCTCTTGCCTCCTTTCAACCCTCTGTATCGAAAACAGTGACACTCGTCGTTGACGAATCATGACTCTTTTCTCGTTTTCATTTCTAAGCCGTCTAGACAAAACATTTTTTTTCACTACTGCAGACAATGAAGTCGGAGAAAAAAGAGAGACCTGGCTCGGAACCGTGCCAAGTAGATATTTATACGACAACGAGGACGATTGCGGCGGACCGGAGATGAGAGCAGTTCTGTCGTAACTTCGGATTCTGCATCTTGGATGGGGGAAAAGTCCGATACCTTAACGAGACGTCGTTATCTCTTGCCCCTTATTTTTTATACCCCGCCACTGACTCTTGTCCAACTTCGTTACCAGCTGTAATTTGTATCCCTATTTTTGGCGGAGTTATGGGCGATGTCGTCCCCATGACCGCGTTTTAATGGATATTCGATCCTTTCTTCCGCAGATTATATCATATCCTCGCCGATTTTTGTTTCGTGCAAAGGTTCGAAATTGAAGCTTCTCTAATCCGAATCCCGATAGGATTAACGTGGTTTATTCCTCATTTATTTAATTCAGCAGCAGAGTACGAGTAATGCGTATTTCGCTCCTCGTTCAACGCCCAGAAACTCGATCCCGTTGTTTCTGGTCGCTCGACACATATTTTTCCACCCTTTTCCCCCTTCTTCCTTCGTTCTTCTGCTACGTTAAATATACTTTCCTTCCCTTACCGTCCTCTCTCCTCCATTTTTCTGCGCGAATAAAACGATCTTTATAGCGCACGCATAATTTAGTTTTTATGCACTATGAAATGCGCGCCCGTTTTGTTCCCTTTTCATAGTGAAATTGAACAGAGCGCGACTTTCCCCGCGTTTCTCGCGCGATCATTTTTCATCGGGGCCTTTGCCGAATTATAATGCCCGATAAAGTGGCTTTCCCTCTCGCCCTTTGATCCTGACGGTTATCGGTCAAATTGGGTGCCGCTCATCGAAGAGCCTTCGCTTAATTCGCGACAAGTTAGCGTCGTTGCCGCAACGAAGCCTCGTTACTTTACCCTCCTCCGTGCCTTTTTTCTTCTCATTACTCGATTAAACCGCGTGCTCGTTTTTTCTCTCCTCGCCCTCATTTTACATCCGCCTGCTTTTTCAATATTTGTACATCCGCGTAGTTTCGAGCTTCTCCTAAGCTCCGGGTAAAATCTGGAATTACCCTCTTTTATCATATTTTGCGCGAGTACCAATTATTTATTTCATTAATATTTCTTTGCGCCAGTTAACCGTGCCGCTTGAACTTCGGCTACGGCACTCGTGAACGTAACGAAATGCCAGGTTTTATGTACACTTGACTTTTTCCGCTTATCGTTGATCTTTAGGATTATCGCACTGCGTACTGCTCTCCACTAATATTTTTTATTCCACCATATCCTTATCTCCAGCCATGACCCGCGTTTCCTCGCGAATCGAGCGCCTCCGCAACGCACCAAATGCCAATTTCGATCATCGTTTTACCTTTCATTCGAATACATTACCCGAAACATCTCCATCCGGATCAGACCCACTTCGGCTTAACCCATTATCACCCGGTAAGATAGCAAAAAATTCATTCTCTAATACTCTCCACGGGCGAGCACTAACACGGTTATCGCGCAGAGCCAATCTGAAATGGCTAACCTATCCTTTAGCGCACGACAGCTATTCTCTTTACATACAAGCTGTTATTACTCTCTCAACCAGAAATAAATAAAAATTAAAGCAACGAAGTAAACAACATTTTTCTCACGATCGCCTACACGTGAGAAAATAATTAACATCCTTTCAATCTTTCCCGCAGACCAGTGGCGAACATACTTAATATTTATAATAATACTCTTCTCGTTCCTTTTGACCACCGCATCTTTGAAATATAGCAACAAATTAATATATATATATATATATATGTAGACGATTAAAAAAAATAAACTCGGCCGTAATGGGTAAAGGCCACGCTCCTCGGCACGTAGTCTGGAATAACATACTCTCGGCGTAAAATCCTAATGCCGATCCTCGAAAGAGATCTTTCCCTCCCTCGTTTCTGCTCGGCAGCGCCGAGTCGTCCTCTCCTTCGACCACAATTTCCATTATGGCGGGTCCGTATCTCGGCCTCTCTTTCTCACTGGCGTGGAACGAGGGAGCGAACGAACGAGCGAACGAGTACGGCAACGTACTAGCAGCTCTGTCATCGGTTGCCAGAACGGTCGAGCGTGAAGGTAGAAGAACGGGGCAGGGGGAGGCCATTACCCACGGAGTAAGAAACGGGCAGCGTGGGCCAGGTACACTCGAGCCGAGAAATCTCGTACACGGCGTACTCTTGTCGAGTGGACCGAACAGCTTTATCCCCTGCCTCCCTCCCGCTCCTCTCGCACCTTCTTACGTAACGTACACGTCCGCGCGAGAGGATCATTCATTTTTCGACCAGCACCGAAATTCTACCCGCTCGAAGCGTCTCCCCTTTCGCTGGAAACAGCGCGACGCGGTAGACGCTAGGAGTTTCTTCTTTTTTAATTCATTTTCGACACCCGCTGCTGAGGTCGTTTGGTCTGCGTTTAAGGTGGACTCCGAAGTATCAGGTATCGCGTGGAAAATTCTCTGGAGGCAATGGTGTACGAGTGTTCTTTCTTTCATTCTCTAATTTATGGCACTGGCTACCGAGCTTATTTGGTCCAGGAGTTACCGTTTAAGGTAGGTTCCGGACCATCGGAGGCACGGTATACGTGTCGCATGGAAAATCCATCCGTGATTCGAACACGCCTCGTGGAAGTCCGAGCGTGTATCCACCACACCACCGCAGCTCTACGAGTCTCCTCTTACGAGTCTTTCTCGTCTCTTCGAACGAAGTTCGATCACGTACTTGTCTCGACGCCCGATCATGCTCGAGCTTATATGTATAGTCGATTAATTAAACGACGCGGTAGGTGAATACGTACGTCTCTGTTACGCTCCCTCCCAGCGCGATATCAATGCGCCGATGTGAAAGTGTTTGGAGTGCACGTCCGTTGTTCTTACGCGTCCCACAATTGGTACGTTTCCCGTAACGATCAAGATCGGCTTTCACGTTGCTTTTATTACGCGTAATTGCTCCCTGAATAACCGCCACGGATTTCAAGAGGCGCGCGCGCACGTGGATGCAACTTTCGCGTAGCGTTACACGATGTGCGCGTTGAATTTCCAATGGGACGCCTTGGGAGAAGGAGAACCGTAAGTGTAACGGTGACAATGGCACTTATGCAGATACTGGTAATCGGTCGAAGCCACTTCATATCCGGTGCTATCCGTTTCCAAGCTCGTCAACGCTCCTTTTAGGCGCGAAGGCGGTGCAGTGCGGAACTCGACGAACGTATTTTCCAATGTGCCAAATAGAACGCGAGAACACAACCGAGTTTGAACGAATCCATTGGACGAAGTAAACTCCGGTCGCTTTAGGCGTTGCCAAATATCCATCTTAAAACACGAGTCGACTTCCGCTAAACAACCTCGGCGGTCGGGGGAACGAAATTTCTTCTCGTAAAAGCACCGAGTTTCGAATCACGTCGGGCGCATTGTGTCCAGGATTCGAGTCCGTGGCGGAAGACGTGCCGCGGGGAAAAAAGGGAACACCGAGTGAAATCGTCCGTGGGTTAATCCCGTCGACTTTATCCGCGGGCCGTGTTTTCGGTCCTATTCCCAGGCATCCACCCGGTGACCGTCGAACGCGAAACTTTTCCTCGGACCACCTTGCTCCCACTCCACAGGCCGGTCTCGCATTCCAACAGGTGCGAAACGCGTCACCGTACTTCCGCGGGTGGGAAGACGCGCTTTTATCACGTACACCCAGACGCACGGCTCGCCCCTGATGGAAGAGGGTGCCAGCCCCGGAACAAATCCCTTCCTTTGCGTCCGACGGCACGGAAAATTCGTGGCTGGTCGTCTAATTCGTCCTGTCATTCTTCCCGGACCCGCCAACGGACCGAACACTCCCTCCGCATCTTCGTCGCGAGCGGATTTCTTTCTTCGAGGTTCGATTATGGGTGTATAACGTGGAGCATCGAAGTCGCCAAACGAGCGTGGAAATGCCCGTTGCTGATACGGGGGTTAATATATTCGGGGGGGCCGTGCGCATCGGTTTGTTAAATTAATCGCGCGATGATTCCTCGTTGGACGAATCGGTCTCGAGGATCGGTTCGTCGTTTGTTCGTCGGTTGCCCGTGGAATACCGAGTTCCATGGCTATCGCACGATGCGCAACCATCGTCGGTTCTTCGTCTCGAATCGGAGGCTGGTCGAAAGATTTTCGCGATGCTGTACACGGAGCTGGGTTTATTATAAGGATACAGGCACGCATTGCTCACCGAACGCGAATAAACGGTGCGTATAATGCGCCGCACGTTCGTCGAGAGGCTTTAAAAGCATGCTCGGCGTGTTCCCCGAGTCCACCGATTTCTATCAGGGACTGTACTCGAGCGAATGGTTAGCCTTGAAGTCGGCTGTGCCCAGGACCATCGATGCTTTCCACCGCCTCTCGAGTCGAACCTACTGTGTCGCCTTGCTCCAACGACCGAGACTTCCCTTCGTCGACCTGCACGTCTGCTGCGAAGTCGATTAAAGCTCCTTCGACGCTGGAAATCCTCTCGATACGAGCCGATGTTTTACGATATATAACTCGAGTACTCTCCGCTAACTCGCGCTTGGGCCGATCCTCGCGTACAACGATGACGAGCGTGATTTCATTTTCCTGATGCGTTCGGCTAAAGTGATTCGTTATACTTTTCCGCGAATTTAGAAATCGAGCCAAGGTCGCTCGCTCTTACGATCCTCCGTGGATTCTGAATGAGCGCAGTGTTGCGTCTTAAAGGAAGGCTCGTTATTGATTAAGCGTGTCTTTGAGTCACCGTGCGTGATACCATCCGCGGCTCGAACGTCGTTCGATGTCGTGGGGCGTTTGAGGACGCGAGGCGGGGATTAAATGCAAATGAAAATCTTGGGCGGACGCGAACCGGATGAGTAAACGTTCCTAAAAGTCCGTAATGTACTTTTTGATAGTTTTGACAGGCGGGTCTTCCTATATTTTAACCTCGAGCGAGTTGCGATCCCGCTTCATCCGAAGGTATCTAAACTCGAAGTTCTGGGGGAACAAGTGAAAGTTTGGAAGTGTGGCATTCGTAGCTACAAGGCGCGTTTCGCGAACCCAACTCGGTCCAGTTTCTTACACAGTCGGAATATCTGAATTTTAGATATCCGAGCACTTGCAGGATTATCGACGAGTTTCTCGAATCTCGGGAAAACCCTCCGGAACGTTGGTATTACGTACGATTTTTCAAATTCCACGTCGCAACGATTTGAAGAATATTACGATCCTCGTGTGACCAGATGCGCATACGCAATATTATTAAATCCTCCAGGAATCCCGACTTGCGTATTTTCGAGATATTTTGTCGTATTATATTCGAGAGAGTCTGAGCAGAACTATCCTATTCACTTGACGAAGCTCGAGTATCGCGTTTCGGAGAGTTATCTTCGGGCATAAAATGCTGTTTGTTTATTTTATACACGCGTGGAAGACCGAGCTCTTACACAGGACGAGGGTGTAAGCACATTTCGAAGTCTGGATTAGCAGCGTAGCTCGTATTTGTACAACGTATCGGCGTACGTGCGTGCATGTATGATTCAGACGCGCTCTTCAGGTGCAACGTAAGATAGGTGGTATTGATCCACCGCGAGGATACGCAAGGTGTGCGAGTACACACCTTGGCAGCGCGGTGTTTTTCTTGAGGTTTACGCGAGAGGCAAAATCGTTGAACGCGGAAAAGCACGTGCTTCGCGATTGTTTAAATCTTTCAGGGGAGTCGAGGAGACTTTTTATTAGCCCCCTTGGTTTCTTCTTAAAGTACGCGTACAACCGTCGCGGGTGCTCCATTAACGAAGACACGATTCTCGTAAAAGCTAGAAGTTTATCGATAATCTCGAGAAAAGACTTTATTCCAAGGCTGCATTACGTATCACGGGTGATCTTTCGCGATCGTTGGAAAATTACCAAATGGAAGGTTGCATCCTCGCGCAGATATGTCATTGCTGGATACGCCTTGAACGTGTTGTCACGATACGTCGATGAGACTTACGCGAGATCGCGTTTCGTTCTTTGATACGCGATCTCGCGAATGACAAACACGTTTTGCACGGCTTACGGTGTGATTCATGCCGTCGTGACGAAGGTATCTCAATGATCCACGATGCCCCGAGCAGGCGCGGGCAAAAAAGACTTAACCGTTGATCAAATCGCGAAGCTCCGATTCCTTCGATCGGTATCATCGATTTATTTCTTTAATTTTTCCTCCACGTACGATTTTCTTCCACGCTTTTGGCTTATTTATTACATCTATAAAGTTCTCGGATGTTCGTTTAAAATATTTTCAGCAGTATACATACCCATAGCTTTCGTCGAAATATAAAATTAAATGCATCCAGCCTTTTAGGAGATTCATCTCGGAGACAGTAAGAAATACGTCTCGCGACCGAATAAATATACCGGCATTGGAGAAAATCTCTTAAAAATCGTCCGCGTCACATGCCCAAAGCATCGTCCACAAAGCGGAGTAGGGCGGTTATTCGTTATCGCGGGGAGTGCGCTTTATCCTTCGCGAAATATTTCCGAGATCCTTGGAACTGGGATGCTCCATCGATCTTTGCGTCAGCCACGAGGACCATTAATTTTTTCCTCCTGGCGCGTCGCTCGGAAACGAGGCGTGCACGTTGCTCGAGTGAATAACGAGAGCGTATGATTTTGGAGCGTTGCGTCAGCGGGGCGCGGAGCAAAATGCCCGAGTGGCTCCTCTCACGATCGGAACAATCGCATATCCGGCGGTGACTTGTCGCCGGAATTAAAGCTGGCACAAAAGACCTCTCGCAGTCTTGCTTCCACGGCCCCGACTGCAGGCGTCCAACCCGTTTCGAACTTTGAACGAGCGGTCAAGGCGGCGGCCAATTTACACGTTCGAGCAACAAACTCCCTGCGTATAGATTAAAGCTAAACCTATCGAGGCGGTCGAAACGATCGATCGGTCGTTTCTTAAAAGAATCGCTATACTTCGTGAGAGGGCATTTAAGTGTGAAATATTAATAGCCTTTTTCTTTAAAGATATACCTGATTACATAAATATATCCAGAAAATGGTAGGTTTAGCGTTAACGCGATAATTTACAGGCCTCCAGCAAATACGCGGGTCGAGGAGACGAGGTCGACTCTCTGGACGATATTAAAAAGCGGCATCGAAAGGTGCCTAGAAGCTTCTTTAGCGGCGTAGTATCATCGGTGACGTATTCCGGGGGAATCGTCGAAGGAATTCCAAGAGGGACGTGTTATATCTTTGATCCGCGAGCGTGTTTGCACGTGGGAGAGCTCCTCCGCGGCGAAAAGGCGCCGTCTGCGCTCTACGTGTTTACCGTGGAGAAAGACGGTCGCGAGTACTTAGCCCATGAATGGATAACGAGAGCCACAATACCGAAGATAATGCCGCGCTACTTGCGTAATGGCGGTGGGTTAACAAGATCAATAATGCGTTTCGCCGATAATCAGCGGTGGAAGCGGAATGTTATATTTAGCCAGGTCAATTCCCAAGTTTAACGGTCAATCGAAACGGAAGACTATCGGCGTTCGACGTTAGCCGCCGCGTTACAACGCTCGTTCCAAACGATTCTGGATTTTCATTTTCCTATTTCAGCCGGGAAAGCGCTTTGAAAATGACGACCAGCGCCTTTTCCCGCTTATCCTCAAACCGCTTATTACAGGGGGACGTGGTTCGATCGATCGGCGGGGAGAATAAGCGCCGCGTACGCGATTCCAGAATAAGGCGAGCCCAGTTTCGTTTTCGTTATCGAACCGATAAATTGAGCGGGAAATTAATACGTTGACCTACTGTCATATGCAATTAGCGGGCATCGGGCGCGGGGCGGTTTATGGGGAATACCGAGCAATATACGCGCGCGTTACTTCCAAGAAGCGATTCCAAGCCAGATGTGCGATTATCGCGCGATAAAAAAGCCGAAGCTGGAATGCGATTCCTAGTCTCTCGGCCGAGCGATACGCGGTCTATTGCTCGGTGGTTGCGGCTCGGATCCAGGCGTCTAGACGACCTATTCCCGTGCACGCGTAACTTTGGCGTTGGCTCCGCGAAGTTTGGAACGTCGGTCGAGTGTATTCGGATTATTACATAGGCATCTAGTTAAACGCGCTTAGTTTTACACCTCGTCCCGAGGGAGGCTGAATTATACCAGCCCTCGCTGCATCCTCGAACCGAACAACCGCCTCCTTCGTATATCCTTGCTTCCTTCGATATTCCCTCGATCCTCTCGCCCCATATTTTGACCTCACGGTTAGAGATCGTCGTATCCGCTTCGATATTCGCGTCCGTAATGTCGCACGGACTTTCAAAAGGATCCTCCTCGTTATTCGCCTCCACTTGGCGTATCGCGGCGCAACTTTATCGGGGGAATGCCGTAGATCGTAGGATTTCCCGGCGATCTTTATGACGGTACGAATCTTCCTTGGCGGACTTACGATCCCCGTATTTCGAGCTCGGCGAGGGGCAAAGAATTAGAGCTCGAATAATAAAAGTTATCGCGGGATATATCTGGCAGGTCGAACGTCCTCGAGGATTCTTTGCATAGCGCTAATACGGTAATAATTTTAAGTCTAAAAGCCGTGGAGAAGTTCCCCCGGCCGGCCGTGATATATCGTCCTTCCGCAAAGGATTTTATCACGTGAATCACACGCGGTACATTAAACTCGCTCTCTACGCAGTTACCTCGCCTCTCCGCGCGTACCTTTTTCCTTCCTCCTTTATCGCGTTAAACCGACCTACGACTGGAGGGATCCCGGTGGCTTCGAGGACGCGAGGAAGCGAGCTCCGACCTCCTTCGCGAGTTTTAAAACCTCCCGGACGATCGTGGCACGCGTCATCGGGACTTGGATGCTGGTGCAAGGGGTTGAGATCCTCGCGGTTGCATCGGAGATCGTTGGAAGCTGCACGGAGCGGAAGGGGCCAGCGACAGAAGTATTAAACCTGGAGATTAACCGACCGCGAGAGAACGAGCGGTGGAAAAGTGCGAGCGTGAACTCACCTCCGTGGCAAGGGGGGTGAAAAGAGAGAGAGACAGAGAGAGAGAGAGTTAGAGAGGGAGGGAGAAGGAAGGAGGGAGTGAAAGGTGCGAGAGGGGCCGTCGAGGAACACAGGGGGGCGAACCGTTAGACGTACTCGCGGCCTTTGCACGGTCGTTTCCGGTATTTTGCCGCGGTTTGACGCTCGAGAAATGCTCCCAGCTTTTGCGTCGAGCGAGGCGAGATCAAATACTCGGCTTCGCGGATCCCCGATAGCGCGCGAGCCGCATTTTTCCACCAGCCCCGGTGGCCCGGTGCGACGATTAAAGCGTAGGAGCAAACGAAAGCCCTCCTCCTCTCCGGGAGAATAGAATCCGGAGGAGCCTCGAGTCTCTTTGAGCGTAAGAATACCGATGTCGAGATGCTACCCGCTCTTATCGCACTAAACGTTCATGCACGAGAGGATACGCTCTCAGGATCTGCCGTCGAGATATCGTTGCGCGGAGACGAGACGCCGTACTCTCGAGGATTTCGTTGTAACGCGATGTACCTCGTGTTTTACTCGATGCCAGAATGAATTACATTCGGGATGCTGTAACCTTTGCTCGGTCCTTTCTTTCCCTCTCCGGCTTCGTTACCATAAATATCATCGGGGGTATTGAATACCCGGCAGGACTGGGGACGCGATGAAATATCTGTTTTGCGGTTGCCTGCAAATTCGGTGATACATGGCGACAGGTACTTTGTATTATTTTATTTTTTTTTTCGCTCTAACGAACGCGCGCGCCAATCCGGAGGGGGATAATCCGCGGATCCTTCGGAGGTACGAGAGCCGCGATGCTCGAAGGTAATCGGCGATCGCGTATGATCATTATGGAAATTACACCGAGGTACCGCAAGAGCGGTTAAAGTTCCGGTTGAGATAAGAGAAGATCGCCGGCCGATTGACAAATTTCCTACCTCCCCCGGAGGTCTAATCGCTCCTGGCTCTCTTCCTCGCCGGTCGATACGCATTTTTAGGATCGTTATCGAGGATCGTTCGTGGGCCGCGAAGGCTTTGGCGTGCCGATACGCGGAGCGATAGTTCGATTTGCGCGTCGTCCGCCGACGATCTTTGACGAACCTTCCGTTGCGAATGTAGGTTTGCGATGTGCGTCGCGTAAATACTTTGAACTTTTGATATTAACGTTTCGAACGGCGTGAAATTCGATGGATTTACGCCCCGGTACGTAAATTTTCTCTGACACCGCCCGGAGCAATTATTTTTGCGTTCTCTATCCCGTATCTCCTAAATTTTCGCGCTTTTTTTCTAGTTGCAGCGGGCCGTATAAAATACGGTCTAGTGGTACGGGGCACAAATTATCGTAATTTCAAGTCTCAGAGAGGAGCAGCATCGCGGCACGATTTGATCGGGCATATACGATCGTTACGAGCCAAAAGGCACGAGTAAACTGTATTCGGTACCATCAATTTCCTCTCGAGCGTAAACCTCGCAGCACGATACGTGCATAGAAAAGCCTCGTACAGCACGATGACTCTGCAACACGGTTTTGCATCAACCCGGTAGCAGTACAGGGAATTTCGTATGACAGGATGTTTGCGAAAAGAATCACGTTTTTACATCGAACGTATAAACATGGAGTGTTGGAAGATATTCATGGGAACTCTATACGCGCGATAGAAAAAGCGTGCAAACCGGTTCCGTTCGAATTCGTTCGGGCAATGGAGATGATCCTCGCTCGACGAATTAATAACGTTATATATTAGTATCAAAAGAATCGCATCGTACATCAGGACGCGATAGAGAGTACTTTGACAAATTGAACGACGATGGATAGGTACGTAGGATAAAGAAAGCATAAATTTCTTTAGAGAAACTTGGTACTTATTCGTTCGCAAAACTCTACATTATCCATATTCCTTACAAATATTTCGAAGCAAAAAACTTTTCAAACTTCCCAGCGAATTCGCTGGATATTCCTCGCGATCCGCCTCTCGCACTCTCCACGGTGGGGATTTTCAGCAATGCAGGCGGATCGCAGAATTAAAACGATTTTCGAACCCCAGATCTTCCTCGTATCGCGTGTCAGCCCGGCAGCCGATGGAGGCACCCTGTTCCTCCATCGAACATCTGGACATCGGAGGGGCTGCGAGCCGGAGGGTAGCTCGGTGGCTAAATAATTTCAGTGACGTAGCCTACGGTCTCCGTTTGGACGGCCGTCGAGAGCCGGGGAAAGAGTTGATACGAAGGGATAGAGGATTCTTTTGAAAGAATCATGAATGGATGTAGGCCCCGCGTTTGCTAAGTACTTTGAACGAGAGAATCTAGGAGAGGCAACGGCGACGGCACGGAGCCCTCGATTTCTGCAACGATTCCAGTAGTTTTCATCCCCCTCCTTCCCCTCTTTCCCTCCGCGCTCTCTCAACGAGCCCCACCCCTTTCCTCCCACACACTTTGCTCCTTCCCCTTTATCCACCTCCGCTTCCCTTTTTATCGCTTAATTAAACAACCCTCCTTCAAGCTCCATAGTCGAGATCGCAATAAGAAAAATGTTAATCGTTATAATTGCGCTCGCCGACGGCCGGGGAATGCTCGAGGATTTTTAAGCGCCGTTCACGCTCCTTTGATCGATCCCAGATTCCCCCAGTGCTGCCCGCTTCCTTTCTCTTCTTAGAATACTAATTTACAAATGCGTCTTTCTCGGAGATTCCTCCGGTGCGTCTCCGCGATTCTGGATCTTCTCGCCGCCTCGAGCCACGGAACTTCTCCGGCTCTATTTGTAATTTCGCACCACCCCGTATACCAGCGAACATCTTTTTTCTCTCCCAGCCGGATGCTCCTTCCGCTTCGACTGCTTTTTCGTTACCTTTTCACCTTTGTTTCGCTCTCTTCGCTCGCCTCCCGTCCTCTCGATTTTTCCATCCCTCCGCCCTTGCGCCTCAGGTAGAAGGAGCGTATGCGCCAGCTGGCGGCGTGGCAGCCCCTGACCCTTTATCCCCCCCATTCCCCCCTGCGCTCCCCCTTCGCTCCTCGCTTTCGCCCTTTCGGTTATAACGGCCAGCCAGGAGCCTCGAGCCTCGAGCGAGTCGCCCTGAAAACCGGCCGATTTCTGCTCTTTCCTCTCCCGCCCTCGTTTTCGATGTCCAGCGATAATGCACGCACGCACTCCTTCGCCGCTCGTCGACGACCCTTCGCTCCCGAACCACCAGGGCACCCCTCTTGAGTTGCTGCGAGGGTGGACCCTGACTCGGGGAAGATACGCCGCCGACGAGGGCTCGTTCTACCCGATTTGATTACGAACAACGTTTGCAACCTTGCAAACTCGCGGACCTCGCCGATCGCACGCGCCGTTAAGTAGCGATCGATGTTCCTTCGTGCAGTGCTCTTTATTGTTTTGCATTTAATTTAACGACAAGTCAGTGATATTGCAACAAGATGTACGTGCACGTTGGAAGGATATAATATAAAAATAGAAATAGCCGATGGGAAGAAGAGCACGATTCGTTGTGCAGGACAGATTCGCGTATAAGGACGTCGCGTCAGATTCCAGGAAAGGCGCGTTACGGGGGAGGAAAGCGTATCGGCGCTCGAGGGGGTGTCTCGTAAGATCGCGGCCCGATGTAACCGACAAAGGATCTTCGAAAGACGTCCGCGGGACAATGCGACCGCTTTGTGTCCTCTCCCCGAAGCGCTCGCAGGGCTGCGCCACTCTGTATCCCGGATCGCGATTGCTCTCGATATTTTTTAACCGCCGCTTCCTTTTCACCGGAATGCTCGACATTTTCATATCGTCCGCTCGCCCCCGCGCTTCCTTCGTTTTTCTCGCAGATAAAAGGTTATAGCCGCTCGAGCGAAACCAGGAGCGATCTAGGCTGGCCCCTGGTTACCCGGGAACGTTCTAAAACCGATAAACTGCCTTTCCGCTTCTGGGCTTCTCCACGGTAAACAGATCACGTACAACCCAATACAATGGCCGAGTAAAAAGCAGGGAAGCACTTTTATCGGCCGCGCGGCGTTGTGAATATGTATCCGACGTTATTTACCGGCTTTATTGCCGGCGCCTTATCGGATTAAATAATAAACGGAGCAATTACCGTTAAGCGGAGGGCGAAGATTCGATGGAATTTCGAAGGAGGTTCCTCTTTGATCGTTCGTTCTGCGCGCTCGATCGCTCGGGAGTCGGACTTTTTTTTTTTTTGGAAATCGTGGAGTTCGAGGAGGGGTTGATCAGGTGGGTGGAGATATAAATAAAACACTGGCGTGCCGCGTTGAAAAAAACCGGTTTATTTTGGAAACGTGCTCGATGACCTGCGTGGCGCGGCGCAAACGTTTGAGCATTCATCGGCGGAAATTAAATCGCAAATCGTTTAAAGGTCGAATTCGATTTTCCATCGCTCGTTCCAGATATAGCAGGAGGTGGATCTCGAAACGGCAGGGCTATCCCCCTTCCAGGAAAGAATACGGCTGCCTCCTCAATATTCCATTCGCTTAAACGCCCCAAGGTGATTACGCGCCCCTTCGCTCACATCACTTTATATTCAGCCGCGGGCAAAATTTGATACATTTTAGCGGGTAATATGTGCTACCTGGTGTAATTTTAATGGGCTCCATAACGCGGGGATGGCTGGTAAATAAGGTACTTAATTACGGATTAGGTGCCAACAAATCCGCTGTCTCCGATAGCAGGAGCTCGAGGCTCCCATCCCTCTCGCTCGCTCCAAGGATAGTCGGGCTCCTGGAGTAAACGTTCGAACAAACCATCCCCCTTTAATTCAGCCACGCTTACGGCCGACGTCGATCGAGACCATCGGAATAAACGGTCGCTAATTCATCGCGATTCGGTATCCAGGCGCAGAATAGCTTCTCCGATTTAAAATCAAATCACTTCGCGGAAGTTTAACCGGGGAAGAACCGGAGTGAGTCTGGAGATCCATCCGAGGCCGTCGCTGTTCGAAGAACGACCAAAACCCAGGCTAACCCGCGATCCTTTGTCACTCACCGCCTCCCTCCTCCTCCCCCGCAGAAACCTCCCCAACCAGCTTTCCAAGCCGTGTAAAATGGGGGAAAATATAAATCTGCGGTATCGCGCATCGCGCACGAATACACGGTCCGCTTCCGACGCTTCTGCGGAGGTTCGATTTGCTTAAGCGCCCGGGGACGATCGTCCGCCCTCCGTTGCGCATCGGTTTAAATTCAGAGGGGTGCGGCTCTGGGGGGTGCGATTACCCGGGGGCTATGTACCTATAGGTTAGCACGCGGGGGCACAACCGCTGGCGGACGTGCGCAAGGTACTGGGGATTCGGCCGTATGAATATTCAGGGCTCGCCTTCGCGGCGATGAAAATTCGATTGGCCCGCAGCTACGGCGTCCGACGAGGATGATGGCCGACGGAGGGTGGGATCGCGGGGCCGGCCAGGGTGCACCACCTACCCCACGCGCCGTCTTCGAGGCGCGCTTCCTGCCCCTGGAAATCCACCGATCGATGACGATCGTTCGCAGGTGCGAGGTACTTTGAGCCACCCGGTACACCCCTTTACAGCCCTTCGGCGTACATTACGGCGTCTCGCTGGTTAAACACCGCCCTTCGCGAGCGACACCTTCCCACCGGCGACGGCTTCACGATCGCGTCGCTTGTTTCGCTCGGGGCATTGATCCTCGGGGACGTTTGATTTGGGATTTGCCGTTTTAAGCTGGCTCCCAACCTGCGGGATTTGTGTACCCGAAATCTGCTGATTCTAAAGTTCGAGATCCAAACCGCTCGTGGTTAGACCGTCGTTTCGATTCTCGAGCGATCGCGCGGATGACAAAGTCGGCCGTGGAAAGTGATCCTCGATTTAAGACGTTGCCGATATCGATCCTTGCAAGGCGTATTTTACGCGATTTATATACGAAAAGGGGGAACGAGGAGGAGTCACGGGGCGTATCTTACCCTCTCTTAGAATTCCCACCGTTCGATCCCGAGGAAAGATCGTGGCTGAGGATCCCCCATCCAGACCGCTTGTCAATTTATTTGATTCGACGACAAACCGCAAGCCGTGGCTCCGATGCTTATCGATAATGAGGCTCACCGCGTAGTTTGCATTCGCCTCGGCACTTCATTCATCCCCGCAGACGCGGTAAAAGACCGAGATGAGCTTTAGCTCGGGGGCGATTCGGTGGCCGTACCTCGCTCTCCCCCTCGCCCGCGTATATATCAACTACGCGTCTATATATTTATATATTTATATATTTATATATATACAGACGCACATATATATATATATCCATTTATCGCATCGCACGCCGCTCGCAATCTTCTCGCCATTCGTTTATCGGATTGCGGAGCTCGTGCCGAGAACGAGAAATATCGATCCGTCGGCGCTGTCGCGATAAAATGAATTTTGCACCGTGACGCGGAGTAAACGAGGAGGGTCCTGGAGGGTCCGGGGCCGAAGGGGCGAGGGGCGAGGGGCGAGGGGCGAGGGGCGCAAAGCCAGGAGGGAGGCGGCGGCCACCGCGGCCCGATAGCTTTCTTTCATACCGAAGAAACGTGACGTCGTTTCGTGGCTGCGCAGAAATTGGACCGGTTTTTCTCCGGATGTGTTTTCCCCTCGGCCCTGTCGTATTGCCGCTTTATCGAAGCCGCGACGCGGACGAGGGGCTGGCGGCCAGATCGGAAGGAGCCGGGATTATCTGTCTTTAAACGTCTTCCTTTGAGTGGGAGTGTCATAACGTCTTACGCCGGCCTCTCGAACGGCGCCTCTCGACCCTCCCGGGATTCCTCTCTCCTCGCCACTCTCCAGCGCTCTCCTCGCGCCTTCTTTCAAATTTCCTGCGGGATTTTCCACGACGAATCCGAGCTCGTCGCGCGGACGCCTGTCCGCCTTGTTTCTCCGCACGCTTTGGATCAACGTTTCGCTTCCGCGCGAAAGCGCGCGCGCTTATTTGCGGCTCGAGGAGGAATTTTAACGAGCTTTCCCTTTGATCGAGCACTTTCCGAGAGGTGTCGAGGAGAGGCGCGGTTTTTCGGCTCGTAAACACGATTGTTCTGGGTCACGGAGTAGTTAAGGACACCCGTTGGTCTATTAATGGGACCCTCCATTGAAATCGTGCTTGTTCTCTCGGAAATCTTGCCCGGGCAAATATCTACGCACACGCGCGAGCGGCTTGGCTAACGGAAATTACTAGTCGTGTACTACACGGTCCCGATCAGCCTGATGCATTTTGCATACTGCACTGGGAAGTCCCGTTGTCTACCTCTTTTCCCTCCCCCGCGCAGCCCGCCTTGCCCCCTTCGCGCGCGAGGGGGGACTAGCCTCGGATCGATATTACGAGAAACTACTTTCTTAACGTGTCTTTTTTCTACTCGGGCTTAAATTGCCGGCGCACACGTATCGGCTCCTTCGATACGGTAGAGTGACTCGGAGAAATCCCTATTCAAAACTCGCTCCTATCTCCGCGACTCCGATAATGTACGTTCTTAATTTCGATTCCACGCTGCGATCTCGCGGAGAGCATAGATAAAGGCTCCTTAAACGGTAAGCCTCGTTTCGCCTTAAATCGCGGGTCCCACTCCAAACCACCTTGGCTCTCGGTGTCGAGGGTGAATGGAAAAAAGGAAGTTCGTCAGCAGCTTCCGCCGCGTCCTCTAATCCCTTCCCTCTTCCGCCTCTCCCTCCCTCCGCCCCCACCTTTCGGCGTTAACGGCAGGTTTATTAATCGCGGTGATTATACGCGAGAATTGGTATCCCGTGTCCTAGCCGAAATGCAAGGTAATCGTGCGGGCAAATGCTCTCGGCCCTGTGTACCTCCCAGGATTCTTCCCCGAGGAAATTACCGGTAGTTGGCAAATGGCAATAGCCGAGCCACATAGCCTCCCTTCTCCGTATATACACAGGCCAGCAGCACGTGTACGCACACATGCCCGACTAATGTTATTGCCAACATTTTCGACGGAGCTCCGCTCGGCTCTGGTTTACCCGGCTTTCGTGGACCGAAGATCAATTAAGTTTGCACGCCTCACCTGGGCTAACCCTTCGATCGAGGCGCTCGTTATCGTTACGCAAAGTGACCTCGTTATTCGGCTGGGATGTTCGTGCGCCGATTCTTCTTCGCGCCCCTATCGCAACTCTATTCCGCGTCTTGGAAATGAAAGGGCCGATGCTCTAATGTTATCCTTTCGAGCGGCGTTTGTTATTCGACTAAACGCTATGGATTTTATTAAACATCGGTCGTTTTATTTTCGAGTTAAGGTATTGCTCGTGTCTCGCGATTGTTTCTCGAAAGTGGAGGAGAATAGAGAGTTTAAGTATCTCGGTAAAAAAGGGTCGTGGATTTAAGATCCGGTCATCGCCTTTGTATCTTTCCAAACAAGTCGCGCGTCGCGGTTATCGGCCGCCCGAAACGCGCCTTACGTGGAAGATCCTCGATACAAACGACGGTGGATGAAGCGGGTAGAGAAACAAGGCGCCGATTCCTCTCGACTCGTGGGAGTAAAACTCTTGGAAAATCCTCGCGACTCCCGCGAAAATGATTCTCCGTGCAAAAACGAGGGGACCGTAAAACGCCCACGGACGCACGGGCGGCATTTGAATAACGCAACGACTCTGACTCACGGCGAGATCTTCGAAAATGTCGTTTGCAGGTGCTAAAGTTATGGCCGGCCGCAATACAGTCGCGAGCGGTTACGGTTATCTTGAGAGGGCCGGTGAGACCTATACTCGTAAAAAAACGGTTACGAGCCAGGGTATAAAATCATGAAGCCAGGTCTTTAAATGGCGAGACCAGGATCGCGGGAATTAGAGTTGCGCCAAACTACCGATAGCGCGGTTATCGACGACGGCATTTCGCGCTCTGCCTCGCTGCAGGTAGATTGGGAGGTCGAGGTCTGGCGGGCTTCATCCGCCAGGTGCGATGCTCGAACTCTTTGTTAATTTTCGGCACCAAGATGACTTGGCCTAGGACCCAGTGTTTAAGGTGTATTCCAAACTACCAGAGCTACGGTATACGTATCAAGGAAAAACCAAAGACCATGAGCGTCTCTATCCACAGCACCACCATAGCTCCAACCTTCTCCATCGAACATCGTTGGAAGAGAAAGTAATTGGTGCATCGCGCAAATGAATCGTGCAGGATTGATTAAAACGCGGAGTCCGTATGTCGGGAGCTTCCGGGGATGTCGATCAAATATAAACATATATTAATATGTATAAGCGTGCGCCGTTGGTAGGTTTACAGTGACGATTTCATGGAATGGCGGTCGCTCGAAATCGAAGCGTGACACGGTCACGGAGGTTCCTGGCTTTTCAGCGCGGAGGCACAAAAGAACGCCGCTGGCCTGGGAATACGATTATCGCGAGGTACTTTTGATCTCTGCTTTGGATTCACCGCGGGCCCTTTGTCACGCTCGAAGTCTCGAATATTTTTCACGTCAACCGAGCCGCGGGCGCGCTCGTTCGTAAGGGCGGCCAGGGGGTAGGGGGATAATTCGCAGGGGACGGCAGCGAGTCGGTCGGGCTCTGAATATTCCCCGTGATTTGGACCATTTCACCTGCTCGTTTTCACGAGAGGTCACACGGGGCACGAAGACGCGTTTTCCGCAGTTCTCCTGTTCTCCTGAATATTCATTCATGGGAGTTGGGTAGCGCGTTTAAATCGCCCGCCACGCTCCTTCTCTCAAGCACGACCGCCACTTTTCTACCCCCTCCCCGCTTTGTTACCAAGCCGCAGGGCTGCATCGGATTTTGACCTACGAAGACGCGCCGGAAAATTACGGATACCCAAGGAGTCGAGCGGCTCGAATCGCTCACCGCGAAGCTCCAAAAGAATCCTCCCTCTGGCATGCCGATCCTGATCCTCGTTTGATCCACGAACCTCTGGCGTGGCCTCAAATCGGTAACCGTACATCCACTCGCGATAATACGTATCGCGGAGTCCTTTCCTATCCGCAGCAGTTATAGACTCGGGGTAAAATAAATCATGCATTATCGCGAGTCATAATTCAAGACGTCGAACCTTCGATAATCGAGTATTTCGCGTTAAGAGAATTAATTTTCGCTCAACCTCGCCATCGAGCTATCGAGGATTAACGCGAAAGAATCTATAATTCATGGAGCGCACCAATTTTAAGATGCTAAAATTAAAACTGCAACCGCCAAGCCTCCGCTTCCCTGTTAGCCACGTAGACCAAGGAGAATACTTTAACGTTCCACGAAGCCAGCGCGGCTCTAGCTCCTCCGCACATCCCTGGTCTACGGCCAGAGTCCCCGTTGCTCTTCCACTTCTCTCGCTCTGCTAACCCAGAGCAGCGCCCCGTTCTGCGCTCGTTTCAGCGACTTTATAACTCTCCGATTTCGAGGCAGGTCGTTACGCTGATAAGTAGGTACACAGAAGTGTTGTATGCACCCCTTATCCGACCGTACTCGCCCACCTGTGCCAAGGTTTCTGTATCGTTGATCCGGCTAGCTCCGCAGCCTCGGATACCACCCTGGCCTTTTGCATCCTCTGCCGGGCCTCGAATTTACCAGCCAACCCCCCTTCGAGTAGCCAACCGCATCGAGAATCCAGTTACCGTATTGGAATATTTATCATTCGATAACACCTGCCCACATAAGGAACCGCTACTCCGAATATTCATCCCCACTTCCCTTCCCAGAGAGTACATCCTCGAGTTCGGTGGATACCTTGGCTTGTTTCTACCACTGTAGTAATTTATGGCTCGTTCACGCTGGAATATTTACAAGCACGATATATGCACGATATATACACGCTTAGCTCGCGGTATGCGAGTCATTTTCGTAGCTCATTCAAGGAGGATCCACCGCTTTAAGGTGTAATTACTGGTACCCAAGTTGGGTAAGTTGGAGGCGCATATATATTTATATCCGCGTACGCTTAGACTCGTTGCTCGCTCGGCCTCTTAAGAATCCTCTACCTCCTTAATGCATCATCGAGAATCCTTTAAAAGCGGTGCCTTCCTCGATCTCCATTCAATCGCTCATAATAGAAATCAATAAGAAGGGAACTCGTTCTAGAGGCAGAGCTCGTGGAAGATTCGCCATTATCGTCATTTGTACGCGAGCCGGTTGAAATTTTTGGGTCGCCAATGCAGCTGGGCGGGATTTGGGTCGGCCAGGCCCGAAGTCAGATACGTTCCTAGATCTGGGCGCACCTGTTCGCGCGTACCGTGAGCTATGGCCATTATCGAGTATCGGCGGTACAATAACGGGACGGTCTGCGGGCGCGTATGCGTTTCGATAATCCGAATTACAGATATCCGGGAAATCTGCATGCGGCGTATAATCGCGGGGGGTCAATCGGCGCGTTTCATAGCTCGTCACGCCGATATCTCTCGATCGTTATTTATCGGCCAGCATCGCTCCTGGGGATAAACCGAGGAATTCCAGGTTGCGCGTTAAATCGTCGGTTCTCCCGTGTACGGCACGTCTCGGAAATGCCAGGGTGCCTCGGGTTTCTCGCTGCTAAATTGCCACGCCATTGGAGCCCCGGGTTGGTCCCAACGAGATCCGGACACCCGTTAAGCGAGCGAATTCTCGTCGAAGATAAAGGCGCTCTCGCGAGGGAAACGCGGGTGGGGCTTTTATCATCGATTAATTTCTCCGTACTTTCGAGATACGTTTCAAGAGCGTCCCTTCAATGGCGCGATTACGTAATGCGGCTTAATACACAAACCTCCGGATTTTCCCGGATTAATGGCCGTACATTGGTATCAGCCTCGAATAAAGTGGTCGTACGAATTAAACCGGCTCGATAAACTCCGCGTCGTAAATCGACGGGCGGGACGTTAAAATCAAGTTTATTACCGGCGTCCATCGGAAACGAATGGCATACTTTGTTACGATAATCGTAACGAAAATCGTGCTTCATCGAAGCGCGCCGCTGCAGCTCGCGGAGCCGTAAGTCTCGCCCTTCGAAAGTGGATTTCGCGGATGGGAATGAGACGTTACGAGGGAGATGGAATTTGACCGGTGGAATTTCGTTCGGAGGGAGGAACATTCGTGCTCGTTGGCTGCAACCCTCGAAAAGCCGCTTGCCATTCGCCGATGGTGGGAATCGATTAATGCGTCTCATCTAGATAAACGCCAGCCTCCTGAAGCGCCCGAGCGGGGGTTAATAATGGACGTTATAAGGCAAACTGGGATAAGTAAATGACCCGATTAAACCGGCGTTGCCAGTCGCAACTGCGGGTGCCTCGAGTGCAGGGCTATCGAATACCCGATGGATATTGGCAATTCTCTCCTGGCACTATTGCGAAACGCAGTGCCAAACGTCGCTGCGACGTTTCCTCCCGCAAAATACATCCTTAGAGCTACGGCGGTATTGTGGATAGGGCCTCGAACTTCCACGCGCAAGATCCCACTTCGAATCGCGTCCATCGCCTCTGGTTTTTCCACGCGATACCTGATATCGTAGCTCCGGTAGTTCGGAACCCACCTTAAACGATGAATCCTAATCCAAGCGAGCTTTGCAATCGGCACCAAAAATGAATATAAAAATAAATCCATCCTTCCAGAGCCTCCTAGGATCGCGCTCGAGAGCAAAGGGAAGCGTGACATCGACCGATCGCCAGAGCGCGGTGGTCAGAGGGGCCGATCGTGTCGTTTGCTCAGCCTCGAAAGTTTTCGACAGAAGTTGGTCGTGCGCTCGAGCGAATCGTGGACACGCTACGGAATCGTGATCCTTTGATCAAACGTTAAAACCGGCTAATTTCGGAGTCGCTCTGCGCTTCGAAAACTATTATGCCGGGGGATCGATGCGCCTCGTTTTGTACTCGATCGATCCGCTTGGCTCCGGTGCATCGATGCTTTTGCCTCGAGGTAACCGGATCGGAACTTTTATTAATAGAGGCGCGCGTGGCTCGAGTGCACGACTCGGATGGCACGAGAATACATCCGGTAGGGTCTGCCAAGGCGCGTACCGATCGCGCTTCGACCGCGCGATCGCCCCTTCGCTCTCAGCCGCGCTGCGTCCGTTTCCCGAAAATTCTTATTTGCGCGCCGATAGACGGTGAAAGGCTCCGCACACCTGCAGCGGTAGCTGCAGCCGAGCTGCACTCTGAACGAGATCGACGTTACTTATTAATCACCGCTGCTTGCTGCCTCAAAGACCGTCGGTAGACTCATTCATCGAGCCCGTCGCGGATATCTTTTACCCCTTTTTGGCGCCTTTCATCCACTAGACTTATCTCCATCCCCTCTCGGCTACCAGTCCACCTTTTACGACCTCGTCTCTTTCTCTCCTCCACTCTCCCCCTATCTCTCTCTCTCTCTCTCCCTCTCTCTGCCTTCCTCTCTCGCTTCATTCCTCCTTCCCTCGATCCCAGGACGATGCGTTTTCCTCCAGGTTTGTCGCAATCAAAGCAACAAATTCAACGTTCTTAAACGCGGCCAGAGCCACCGGCAGAGGGTAGTGCCTTTGCATTGCAGATACGAGAGGCTATTCCGGAGCTTTTCCCGGAGTTACGTCGGCCTTAGGGCAGCCTTTCTCCTCCATCCGCGTCCTTCGACCTTCGACCCTTTTAATTCGACGAAGTCGCGGGGGGGGGGCGGAGAACAAAGGGCCTTTCGCTACTTTGGCCCGAGCGGATCGGGGGAAAAACAGGATTTTCGCAAAGAGCATTGCAGGGGATTCCGGAGATTATTCGGTAACGAGAGGAGCCGGTGTTATCGGGGAATTACGAGATCGAAGAAGTGGATGATGTTCATAAGCGACCGGAAGAGAGACGGTTTCTTTGTCCTCCTCCTCCTCCTCCTCCTCCTCCTCGTCCGCCCCTCGGAGGCCGGGGCTCCTCGAAGCGGCCTTTGGCGGACGAAGCGATGCACTCGGCGTTACTTTCGCAAACTAAAATCGCGCGAGCCTCGTGCGTTATCCTCGAGTTTCCTTCCCTCGCCAATCCTTCGTCCCTTTCAGATTCGATCCTAGTGGCCAGAGGGAGAGAGCTCTGTTTTCTTATTTTTTCTTCCTCCCCGAGACGTTTTAAAACCATTGGCCGAAGAGTGCCTTTGCATTGCAGATACGTCGAGCCACTCCGCGAGCCCTTCACGAATCCACCCTATCCGCCTCGAGACTCCTTCCGGCCCCGAGTCTCCATTTTCCTCCTTGAACCCTTAATCCTTTTAATCTAATAGAAATGGTACGGGGGAAACAGTGACATTTTTGAAGGAATCTCGAGGCACCGCCGTGTTTGCATTGCAAATCGATTTCCTTATTTATCGTACCGAGGTTTGCACGGCATTTCCCCATCGACTGCTCTTCTTACCCCCGGCTTTCGTCCGCCACTCGTTGCGAACAAATGGAATTAGCCGCGGTGTGCATAAACTATAAATCCCGCACGAGGAATAACGATTGCATTAGCTCCTGTCCTGGCTGGAAATACCGATGTTTCAAAGGACTCGGGACTTAATTGGAGTCCCACTTTTCCGGAGGTAACGCGCGCATTCCCGGTACTCGCGCTTACTTTGTAGGACGGTATTCCAAGACGCGAGCACCGAAATATTCTCCCGGCGTATCAGCAATGCAAAAGGTACTCCCGGACTAACGAGACATTATATTTGGAGATCTAACGCGAGGGACGGGTAATGGCCGGGCGCGCGGCTAACAGCTTTGCCCGCTCTCCCTCTATATTTCCCCATATTCCTCCATGTCTATATTAATCCACATCAATTCCACGGATGTCGAGAGATCGGTATCCATTTCGATTCAACGCTACACCCTTTTTCCTCGATGGTCCTATCGTTAATTACGATGCCTGTCGCGGATCATCGTTTCCTCTCTCCAGCGACGAAGATCGTCGAACTTGACGCGAAGCATTTTCACGGGACTCTTTGGCCGAATCTCCGATCGTACGTGTCGGACGACTCTTCGAAGCGTGGTTATCGATGTGCACGCAGTTTAAAGTAGAAGAGCCAGGCAGGGGCTGCGGGCTGGCCGGAGCAGGGGAGGGTGTTCTTTGAGCGGGGCGGAAGTGGGAAAGAAAACGATCAGCCGCGGAAAACCGGCGTGGATTTCGCCAGGCTGAAAATCGGCCGCAAGACGAGCTCGCTGTTTTTACTTTGATCCTCGGCTCGCTGAGCGGCCAGCGATCGGCCTGGAATTATCCACGGTCCGAGGCCGCCCGCCTCCTCGCCCTCGTTCCCACCGATCGCCGCTCTTCGCGCACTCGCTCCCGCTCCAATCCTCCGCGCACAAAGCGGCAGCTCGAGGCTCGAACTTGCGCGCGGAAGGAATCCAGATTCGAAGCCCGCCCATTCTCGATGGGGCATTTTTTCCAGGAGGCTTCCGCGCCGAGGAAGTTGCCTCGAGATCGCGGCCTCCGGCTGCTCGATCGCGGTGCTCGATGCCGAAGGATTAAACGAAGGAGAAGAAGGGTACATGGATAATTAGTCCAGCTACGGATCCACGTTTCTCGCTCGCTCTCGCGTACACGACTCTCCCTCGGACTCCTTACTTCCTCGTTTTTCCGCTTTTTGTTCTCCTCCTCCTCCTCCTCCTCCTCTCCTTTCTCGCGCATCCCTGCTCCCTCGTGGCCCCTTTCTTACCCGATTACTTTCCCCTCCATCGACTCCCTCTCCTCGATAATTGATTTCTCCGCTCTCGCTCCGTCACTTTGATGAATCTCGCCTTTTCTTCCGTAATTATTTTCTTTCTCCTACCTCGCTTCCCTCCCATTTCATCGGCTCTTACTTTCCACCCGGCGGTAAGACTTCCCTCGGGGAGTTGCGCTACCTCGTTATACTTCATCTCGCGGAGTCTTATGCTCCTCGACCTCTCTCTCCTCCCCCCGCGGCTCCCTCGATCGTTTGCTTTTTCCCCTCTACTTCGTACTCCATTTCTCAAGTCCGCCCTCCCTCCTTCCTCCTTCATCTCGCCAATCCGCCGGTTTGTTCCCTCGACTTACCCCCCCGCTTCCTCCTCCTCCTCCTCGACTCCGTTTCTTTCCTCCTCTCCACGCTCGCCTCCCGTCCTCCTCCACGCGCTCGTTCATCCTCCTTCATCCGCATGACGGCCTGTCGCGGCCGCCTCGAGTTTCACGGACGTGCTTTCGCGACCTCATCCGATTTTCTCCCGTTTTTCGCGCATTTCCCGCTCGTTACCGAGACCCGCCAGCTCTCCCACCCACCCCCCTCCCCTGCTCCTACTTTTTCAACCACCGCGAGCCACTCGCCACTACCCGCGGCAAATGGCCCGAGAAATCTGACAGTTTTGCGCCTACTCCGTGAGCGCTCTCTCGACTAAAAGCCCTCTCGTACTTCGCCTTTATTCCTCCGACATCGACCGCGGGGATCTCGAATTGGAGCGAGTCGATCGCGCGACGCTCCGTACATACCTCTGTCCCGGTCGAGAGGGTTAATCGACGTGGGGCGAAGTCGAGGAGCGAGGCTGGCGTAGCGTCGGAGGGATAGCGGGATGAAAATCCCCGGAAGCGCGCGGGACACGGGACATTAAGGTTCATTGTCTTTCCCCGAGATTACGCGGATTACGTTCTTCTCACGTAATGCGCGTACGTTGCGCAACGCGTGTAAACCCGAGGTAACGGTCCGCGGGGCGGGGAGAGGGTTGGGAGGGAGCGAGCGAGAGAGGAAGAATACAAAGTAGTTCCCGCGTATAAATTACAACGCGCCTTTTACCGCCTTCCTACCAGGACTCCCGGAGCCGCTTTTGCTCGCGCTTTTGCCCCGCTCTCGCCATTGCCAGGCTCGATGTTATTCGCGGCTCGCGATGCGGAAAAGGTTCGTTCCAGCGGAGGAGAAGGATCGAAGCCCATTGCGGTCCACGGGTCGGGGCCACGCGCGATCCTCGTTCGGCGGATTTTCGAGCGGCGCCGTCAGTTTCGTAGTCAACCTGGAAATTCTGCGCCAGCTGCGTCGAATTGTCCCGCAGTACCGGCGATTAATCGAAGTGCAACGGCCGGCGTTCGCCTCTTTTTTTTCCATCGCCACCTGCACGCCAGCGGGGAGATCCCGTAGAGATTTCAACGCGAGTGGGTGTCGCGCGATATTTATGATTTCGGAGGAACGGCCGTTGTATCTTCCTGCAGCACGAGTTATCGTAGCTTTATTGAAAAGGGGGGGAGTGGAACGATATATAATAAAATAATAATACGCGATACACTCGCTAGAGTACATACCACGGCTTCATCGAGCAAGCGTCCAAGCGTACAGGCACCGATTCTCGGGCTTCTCGACGGGGTGCGAGGAAGGGCGCGGATGAATCCAAAGGGCGCGGGTCGATCCTCGCTCCGGGGACTGCGTTTCGAGGCTCGTAGATCCGCGAGACTCGCGCGGCCCGGTCGTGGCGCCGCTCGAAACGCGCACGAGGGGCCGCGGCCTGGAAATAAGTTTGAACGAGGTCACCGTAAAAAACATCGCCCGGCCTTCCGGGATTTTAAGCGGCCGAGTGCCACCTCCTGCTGTATTAACGACATATTTCCCGGTTGCCCTCGCGGGAAACTGCGGCGCGGCGTTTAATCGCGCCGCGGTTACGACGGATTAAGGAGCGCTCAGCGCCCGAGGATCCTTTCCGTTAATTTCACGGCTTCTCCGCTCCATTCTTCCGCCGGACTGCCGGCGAGCCCCGGAGAATTGGACCGCCGCCTTTTTTCGCGCTGCCGGAGCTCGGCGTGCGGATCCTCGATCCTCTAATGCCGTGTCCACACCGCTCGTTCTTCTTTTTAACTCCTTTTTGGCACAGAGCGATAAGGTCGTTCGGAGCTCTGACGTTTTAAGAGGGATTTCGGACCATCGGCGCTACGATATGCATATTACGTGGAAAAACCAGAGGTGACCATCGTTATATCCACCGCAGCATCGTGGCTTTCGCGTTGAAATAGACCGCGACGAATGTACACTGCTCGGACTTGGATGCGGAGGATCGGGCTTGGAGCGTCGAGCGTCTATGATGGGTTCTTTAAACGATAGGTCCTTAGCAGTCGGTGCAGAAGATGAAGAATGAGGGAGAGAGGAGAATTTGACGGGTAACTCGTTCGGAGGATAGCGAGATACTTTGCGACTCGTTTGGAAGATTTTTGGGGAAGTTTGGGTAAATTGAAAGTCTGCGTCAGAGTTTGGGGACGGTTGGTAAACGGATCCCGAGTATTGTTCACTGGCAGTACGTACCGTTTGGAAAGGAAGGAGCAGTTTGCGGTAAACTCCTCGTCGAATGGCGGATATTGTTCGTCGAAGAGACGGTACGTCAAAGGCCCTCCTTGGAAGTTGGGAACGTGCGTGGAGCTCCCGGTTGTTCGCGAGTATCCGACGTGTAATTCAACGCCTTTTCCGCTCGAGAACAGTGTGGACGCGGCATAACGCGGGAGAAAGTACGCCGTTTCGTTGCTGGAATCGGAAACCAACGACGATGCCGAAGGGAAGTGACTCTCGATCCGTGGCTCGTCTCGAAAGTAGGCCGAGCCACGCCTAAAGAGCGAGCCTCTTGGACTCGTAACGACGCGAAGGCTTCCTCGAGTTTGCGAATTTCGCGAAACGATCGCGCTTCTCGAATCCTTCGAACTCGATAGAACTCTCGATAAAGACGAGGCCACTGAGTCCTAGGCCAAACGAGCTCAATAGTTGACGTCGAAAATGAATTAAAAGAATGAAATAAAAAGCCAGTTTCCTTCCAGAGGAACAGGTCGGTGGTGTTCGTTCGTATTTCCAGCGCAGACACTCCGGGGCTTTTGGTGGCGCGCCTTGATTATATCGAAAGCAGTCCGTGCCATTAGGGCTGATTCCTCGCCTAATCGCGGCGGTATTCGTGGCTGCGAGCGCGATTCTCCAGGACGAATGGAAGCTTCTACCGGCAACCCTTCTGCATAATGCATACCAGCGTCGTCTTCCTCATCTCCACGCCGGTACAACGAGTACGCCGGCCTTCCTGCTTTCGTTCGTTAGCCTTTTATCCTACCAAGAACCTCTCTTCCTTCCTACTTCGCCCTTCGGTACACGAGACTCCCCCGGCGCTTCCAAGTTCAGCCGGAAAGGGGGACAAAGGGCGCCTCCTTTATCGTCGTTCTCGTCGGGGAAACCAGGATTTCGGAGGTGTCTACCTTCGATTCTAGCCTCGCACGCGCGAAACTTCTCGCGAGGGAGAGATGAGACGGGGATACAAGAATACGCGAGCGTCCCGAGAATTTCTCGATGCTCTACGAGAAGTTTATCCGAAGGAATAAATCGCCGGGAAGTCTATACTCTATGCGCGAACTTGGGAGCCATGCGATTTTTCTACGAATCGCCATACGCTATTCGAGCAAAGTCCGCGCGTTCCTGGATGAGATTATTTTACTCTCCCTCATCCCCCATCTTTCTTCTCGAATTTCACTATGAGCATCGATCACTATTTCCGCGTATCTGGATATACCATAAATATCCGCGAAAAGGAAGCTGGCGGATGGAGGAAGGGATACGTTTAATGGAAGATACGTTTCACGATAAAGCGATGGAAATTCCCGGCAGCTGCGACGTCGCAAATTTGTAGAATTTCTCCGAGGAATGACAGAGCCGTCATTTCGAGCGCATTCCGCAGCCGTGGCTGCGGGAGAAGGTGGACAGAGTCGTTGCGATGGGCGTAAAGTCTTCCCCCGAGCCTCGACGCAGCCATTCGTTCTTGGTATCGCGCGAATGCCGAGGAAGGCGCACGGAGGGATGGAAAATGTATCGCGGTAGGTCGCGCAATCGTGGATGGCGCTGGGATAAATCCGATGAATTTGTAACGGGATTTATGCGACAAACCTCGCCGGTAACGGCGCGCATTGGGAATTTTGCGTATGCATTATTTATGACACGTTTGGGGCTTTTGCTTGTTCAGGAACGACGATCGGGGCGGCAATGACGGGGCTCGAAAGCTACCGCTGATTCGTAGGACACCAGCCTGCGGGGCCACTAGCTACCAGGATGAGCGCATCGCTGAGAATATTGGCGCTGATCGGCCTGGCCGTGCAGAACGTCGCCTGGCCTCAAGATCCAGCGCCCAGGCTTCACGTCAAGCACCGTAAGTCCCGCCATTTTTATCGCATGCCACCCTCCAGCGGACTCGCCTCCAGAAAATTAATCTGGCTTGGCACGAGGTCCTTCCCCAACGCTCTCGGACCAGCCACCCTATTTTTTAACCCTCGAGCCACGATGGCTCGTGTCTGGAATCTCCTCGAAGCTCCGTGGATGTACTCTCGCGCGCCATACCTGGTACCATTCGATTCGATTGTTCGACTCGTGGTTGTTTGGGACTTGAAACATAGCCGTTAAGCCACGAACGATCGTGGTTTCATCGTTCGTCAAAGCGGACGCTTCGATGGAATCTTTATTATCGAGATTCGCGGGTCAAATAAGAGGGCCCTTGCTATTTTTCCATATCCAGAATCGATATGCAGGTTTATAAGAAAAACAGTGGTGCGATAGAGCGATGGATCCAAGAGGTAGAGATCGTCTCGAATCGTTTATCGATCGCGGGTTTTATACTCGGCCACCGCCGAGCTTGCCGCCTGCGTTGACGCACCGTAAATCCACCGTAAATCTAATCTCGCCTCGATAAAGAAAACGCGCTTTATCGCAAACTCGAACGAGGATTCCCAGCGAGAAAAATTCGTATCAAGATTCGAACGAATCGATTGCGTGCGCGGTTAGCGCGATAAAAAGGTCGACGCGTACGGAGCAGCGGGGGCCTGAAAAAAAAAAATGAGAAAATAAACGGAACGAAAGGCGACGAGGCCGGCACGGAGCTGGCGCGCGTTCGCGTCATCCATATTCCAAATAGAAGGATATTTATTTGGAAAAATTGACGAGGCCATTAATATCCGAGAGGCGCGATAAAGCATCGCGTGTCCGGCAGCGAAAATCAAATTGTACCCCGCTGGCTAATTTCGGACGAGCTTAATACCTCTTTTTTGGACGCAGCGACGGGCAATAAAAATGGCTCAAGATCGGAGCTGCGTTTGGACGTGGTCCGATACGCGCACTTCCGGCCCGAGCGTTAATGACGATGCGCCAGTGAATTTGGTGGCCGGCCAGCTTTTGGCCGTCGGATTTTAATGGAAGGAGGCCACACTTTGCCGGCCCTATTTTATAGATATATCGGAGATTACCGGATTGGCACTGACCGGCGCTCTCGGTTATACGTGCGCGTATATCCGGGCATTAAATTAAAATTAATAAAATCAATCGATCCACCCCGCATTTCCTGCCTCCACTCCGAGCTCATTTATTTCGCGCACCGCGACTAAAAGTGCGACGGGCTTCGGCCAATTTTCAAAGGGGGATTTTTCCACGTCGCGACCGGAGGGAAGATTAAACGTTGCGCCGACGAGTATTTGGGTCGTTAATGCCGGAACGCAGAGGACGTTCGAATTTACGAGGTCGTTCCTTTATTTCGACTTCCTTACGCGGATCACTCGCGGCATCCCTGAGTTTCGTTTTCGATTTCGGCCCCTTAACCGATATCCAGCGGGTAAAATGCAATTTCCTATCCGCGAGACGAGGGCTCCGAATGCGCGGAAATGAAATTTAGACCTTAACCATTCCGCGCCGGGCCGAAGTAGGGAAATCTAATTCGATCGATTAACGGTCACGTTCCCCGCGACAGATCCGCGCCGATTCAGCCTGGCCATTGTGCCGGGCCATTCGGAACAATAACGCGGATTTCTCCGGCAGGTTTTAATAAGACAGAACCCCGGTGGCGCGACCAAAAAGGAAATCTAATTTCCTTTGTACGGGATAATGACTCGACGGCAGAGAAGAGACGAGGAGCCCCGTAATATGTCCGTCGATCGAATTAAAATTAATCGATCGGGCATTAACGGCCTCGCTTCGTCCGGCTGCGTCTGTATCGAGCCATTAATACGCCCCGTCGAACGTCCTGGGGAATAAAGGAGAACCTCTTTTTTTTTCTTTCTCCATCCCCCTTCCACCCGCCACGGTTAATCCCTCTCTGCGGACTCTTTCGATATTTCCTTTCGCGGACGCCGCCCCAGCGGCCATTCGGCCCACCAGGTGGGCCAAAACCACGATACTCGAACCGCTCGAACTGCACGGCAAAGTAGGCTCAGCCCTCGGAGTTTAGTCGGTTTTTGCGCCCTCGGCGCGAGAGCGATCCAGGATCGATGGACTCGCTCCTCGCTTCCTCTCCAGTACCCGCTACGCGATCCACGCGGATTCGTAAACGCGTTCCGATCGGAGCCACGATTTGCTTTATCCTCCTGGAACCTCTGGTATCGGCCGATTACTCCTCTTAACGACGCGCAGCGGCAGCGGCCACGGCAGGTGCATCGCATAGGATACTTTCATGGCGCTTTATGGGCCAGGGATGGTATATTACAGCGGCTCGAAACCTGTTTAGCTCTCGATGACGATAACGAGAGGTGCAAAGGCCCGGGGAGAGCGACTACCGGACGATCCTTCTTTCGAAGGGACGAAGCGAATCGCTGGTCGACCATGAGACTCTTCTCGAACCACGGTCGTGTTTCGAGCGCAGTCTGAAACGATTTTAACCCTCCGTGGCTCCGTGTAACTTTAGGTGTTACTCCAATATATCGACGTTTTACTAAATAACTTTAATCTCTCATAAGATGACGCATCGCAAATAGACATTGTTAGAGCAGGAAAAGAGTGTGCCGTACGCTCAGGGGGAACGAAGTAGCGTATATTCTTGTACATATCGGACGAAAATCGGAAGATCTTTCCGAGGCTCGAAGCTGGTCCTCGCGCCCTCGATCCAAAGGCGTTTCCACGGAGAGCACCCTTTCGACCGCACCTGTGGATTTGGACGTCGTCTCGTGCAGGCGCTCGTGCGAGGCACAACACGAGCGAGGCAGTCTTTGCCCCAAACCGGATGGAGTGACGGGGATAAATGCGCCGTTAGGATACTCGGGGAGCTGGCTGAGCGATTCGAAGACGAAGAGCGCGGGGAGCAAGAAATACGGATGGACGGACGGATGGAGCGATTTATCGTTCCTCGAGGGACGCTCGTTCCTCGTATAATTACCAACGCCGAGGAATCATTCGTAGGAGATCGACCGTGTAAAATTCGAGAACGCGGGAAAACCTAACGATACAAATTCGAGAAGAGCGTCCCTTAACCTTTTATCAAGTCCTCGATTAACCTTTATTACCTTTGCAAACTTTACAACCTTTATTAATCTCAAAATCGCGATATCCACGAATGTCACTGTAATGGCGTTCAATCGATGGTCCCCGCTATAATCACTATAGCCGAGTACCGTGCCTAAAGGGTTAAGATAACACTCGTGTCACTCGAAGAGACACCGGATCGAACGCTCTCGCTCCAAAGCCCCGGCGCTTGGAGGGCCAGGAGGCTCGCGGAAAAGGATCCTCGATCCGTCGATAACAACGAGGCGGCGAATGCGAGGGGAGAGGCGAGGAGGAGGAGGAGGAGGAGGAGGAGCGAGTGGAGGGCGGGGGATGCAGATGGGAGCGCGGAAGGGTAGAGGGTCGAGGGGAAACGGGGGCTGGGGGGCGAGGAGAAGAACACGGGGGTGAGAAGGGTCAGCGGGGGTTAACGACCGTTGGAAATCCGTGGGTGGACCCACCGCGGAGCTTTTGACGCGGATCAAATATTGGCGTGTGTCGCGCCGATCGGCGCCGCTCCGCTTTGGTAAATCCTATTGAGTATTCAATTACGGTGGAAGCGGCAGGGTACATACGTAGTTGGCCGGCTCGCTCGAGATGAAATTGGACGCTCGTGTGGCGTATAAACCCGTGGCACGCGATCCTGCGCGGCCCGCTTCTCCGCGATCCGCACCGCCGGTTCGTCCCTACGTGGCCCGGAACTTGCGCAGCCCCGCGAGGGGGGCTTCCGAATTTGGCAGGAGGCGAGGAAAATTCCGTGGGGCAGGCCATGGTATGTGGAGCGCCCTGGGATGCCGCGAGCGAGACGGAGCGAGACACTCCGCTCGGACATTGCGCCCATCTCGCTCGAATTCCTCCCATCCCCCTTCTTCCGTCATATCGCATTTTTTCCCCTACTCGTACAAACAGCTTGCGAGCTAATTCGATATAACGCGGGCTGGAAAATCCGGGGAATGTAAAGCAACTCCCCGGAGTTTCCCGGGGCGAACCTTGTCAAAGTTCGAAGTTGGAATTTCCGGGCAATATAAAACAGCGGCTTTAAGGGCGAGCGTAACTCTCGTTTGCCTTGGCTAATGCCCCCGGTACTTCGTCGCCCCTCCGTGAACCGGCCTGTACGCGAATCGTGCGCAATAATATGTCGGTATGTAGGTTAGCCATCGCGTCGCAGCGGCGGAAGCCGTACACTTGACTGGCTTTTACCAAGAGTAAGCTCGTTAGGACTCGGAAGAACTTTGTTAAGCCCCGAGAGCGCGCAGCCAGCGCACCTTCCGTCCTCGGCGAGGCTTACCAGAAACGCTCCAGTAACATGCCCATAACGATTCTGGACGATCACGATCGCCGGCCGGCTCGCCTCCCTCCCGTATGTCGCGAATTTCTGCGATTTCTCCCGCGCGAAACTGTCCGCAAACTTTGTTCATTCCCCGCCAGTCTGGCGCGCAGGACAAGGACGACTCTCGATTGGAACCCCGGCAAGCCTGCGAAAAATGCTCCGCGAAACGTTTCCAGATCCTCGTTTACCAGCGTTCGATATTCGTTGTATCGCGAAGCTCCTTTCTTTTGACATACATTCCAAGAGTTTTGTCACCGGCATTTTTCGCTTCTCGTCCTCTTCGCGATTCTTCGTAATTTTTAGGGATGTTCGTAGGACGATTCTCTTGATCAAATATAGATGGTTCGAGCAAAGCTCCGAAGCGGTTCCCCCGCTGGCCTCGTTTTTCACGTTCGATCACCGAGGTAATTCGGCTGTGGATCTCTCGATTAGGGTGGGTATCGAATCAGCGGTTAAGTGGTTTCAGAATCCGGGGGTGGATGGGATCAGGAATTCCTATACCCTACCGCCAAAGTCTCATCCTTCGGCCACTGCGCCGCTATAGTTCTGCCTCTGGATATTCGGGACGATCGTTCCGAATATTGATTCCCGCACGACTGCGGCCCGATGATAAAGCCCGCTTCGGTTATCGGCTTCCTTAATTTCCATCGTCGCGCCTCGAGCGCCCGGATTCCTTCGCAAAACGTTTTTTTCCCCACGTTTCGAAAGATCGAACGTTCCATTCTCCTTTCGGTCGGAGAAGAAAAGGAGAAACGGCCCGCGGAGGATTGGGCAATCGGAGTCGAGAGCGACGCGGCGTATCGAGGCCGTTGCGTTCGGGGTCGTACGATTTTTTATTCTTTATTCTGCCACCGACCGGCAAGATCGTTAACTCTGGGAGTTATCGTTTAAGGTGAACTCTGAACCACCAGAGCTACTCATGTATACCTATAACATGGAGAAAGCATCGATGATGAGCGGTAATCAAACTTTGATCCCGCGTCTGGAAGTCCGAGCTTCTATCCTCTACATCATCGTAATTCTGTCGGTCGAATTATCCAAAATTATGCTCCGATCCAAAGGAATAGCGCGTGTATCGAGACGAATAAAGCCTGCACTCGTACAAACGTGGCTCCTGCACACGCTCCAAGCCCAAAATCGTGGAGATTCGTCGCGAGAAACGACGTCCTCGCGGCTTCAACCGCAGAGCCACGGCTCGGTGGGGAAGTTCGGGGAAAAAAAAAGTTTGGCGCTCGGCTCCGCGGGGGCGGGGGCGGGAGGAGCGAGAGCGAAAAATCGCGCCGCGAATTTTTCTCCGACGCACGCTTTCGGGGAGCGCCTCGGTCCATTCCTTATCGCCGGCTTCTAACAGCGTCGCGCATCCATCACCTCTAATGGCTTCACGGCACCCAACTGCCGCGGCAACTTTTCGATGCGGTAATTATTCCCAGGAATATCAGGGGATTTTTACTTCCCTTTCGTCGCGGCCCGCTGGGCTTTAATTAATGATCGCCGGAGATTCCTGGATCTTGTTGGAATTAATTACTACTCCGGGGGCATTTATTAGTCCGCGGGAACACGCTTACGCTCTCGGCCCGCCGATTTAACCGCCGATATTTTGGGCCTATTATTTTTCGAGGCTTCGCACCGACGCGGATGCACGCCGAGCCGTAACCGGCGTATGAATATCGTTTAGCGCGGTACATTGGCCGTTGCTAAATTACACGGTGTTATTTTAGCTCCCAAACCGTCTCCCACATTTATCGGCAAGCGCGTACAATGGCGGTTTGCGCGGTTATTAATAGAGACCGTTCGTTCGAAATTGGAATTCGGTGGGGCGCGCCGCGCGGAAAATCCTTGGCGGGAAATCGCCTTGAGCGATCGTCCTTCTCGATATTTACCCCCTGCTCGCCAGGGGGATGGTTTTTCGTTTCAGGGCTTTTGCGAAGAATCGCGCTTTAAAATGTAAGGGCTTTCGCGTCGAGGCAATTCCGGCGCATGCATACGCCAGGAGGAGAGAACGAGTAATCAGCATCCGTTAACGATCCCCGGCCGCCCGCGACCTCGCGCCCGCTTGTTTATAACCGAAATTCAGACGCGGCCTTCCGACACTCCGGCGGGTTAACGCACTTGCTTTTATTTCCTTCCTCCTCTGGCGCGAAACAAGATGCGAAATTGCGCAGCTCCTGGTCCTTCCGCTATACCGCGCCTAACGCTCATTCACCACCTTATATACGTGTTTTTCAATCTTCATTTTATTCCGAACGTTTTCCTCTGCTCCAAGCTCTAACTCCGCAGAACCAGATGTAGAATTCGAATGAGAATTATTAGGAAGAGCGCGAGAATTAACTGCTCGTTAGCGAGCAATGCGATACGTCTTAATGGCGTCACGGGCGATAAAGTTAGGAGTGTCTATGTCTACGTAGGAGGAAGGAATATTGCGAGAAAAAATGTCGAGCGGAAGAGCGCGATTAGGAGATATTGGTTTCTGGACGAGTAGTTAGAGTCGGGAATTGGCGGAGAGAATCGCGTGGATATTGTAAAAAGGTGCAAAGGGTTGATGGAAGGAACGTGCGTATATTGCTTCTGTTTCGATGCCCCGAATTCTGCGAGGTATGAAATATTGTATAACGAGAATGTTATTGACGTTTTCGATGGAACGAAAAATACGTAGAATTATTTTTGGAGCTGGTTTATCGTGAAACCGCGAGCGATTTCCCACGTGCTTATTCTGTTTATGAACGTTTTGTTTTATTTTCATACGATAACCCGAACATCAGCGTTATCGCTGCATTGGCAAAGACAGGATTTTATTCCAATAGTTTTTATCTCATTCCCGCAGCTTCCGCGGGGGCGAAATGGGCAAAAATTAAAGTGAATTCTATCAAATTTTACAGCCTCATTAACAGAGGTTTAAACAAGAATGACGATCGGGAGCCATTGTCCTCCTCAAAGGCCTGTTAATTACTTTTCATAGCTTCGCCCGTTGCACCTATCGAGTGGGCGCATTGTCCTTTTCAATCCTACATTTCCAAATAATGGAAAACGTAATAGAAAACTGCATTGAAAATTTCGTCTTTTTACCTCTGCGCTCATAATTGCGAAAATTTTTATTCCAATATCGAGCATACACGCGAATCCATTATCTTTGTCTCAAAAGAAAAAGAGAAAAAACACCGAGACAGGCGGAAGAATCCTTCTAAACAGGTTCTATCAAATTTCTTCGGAGTATCAACGTATATCGACTGGCTTTCGAAATTAGCGAGTGCCTCCCTCGAATAATATTCAAATATTTTCCGGATATTCGAAGGCGCGGCCAGTCCTCCAGCATCGGCGGGTCGAAACAAAAGAATACTTGCTCCAAGAATTCCAATTTTTGAATTCGCTCCTTCGGATCCCGGAGGGCGGGGCTTCCGGCAGTTTACGCGATTTAACTCGTGGGAAGCACCCGCTGTAATTATCGCGAAAGTTTTCCCCGCGAAGGCTAATTCCCCCCAAAGTCGGCCAGCTCCGTTACGATAAAACCCGCTCGATAAAAACCACCGGCCCGTATGCTTTCCTTCAAGATTTCGCGTTTCGCTCTTAATAAAATCCCAACGGCTACAAGGATAATCAGCCTTGACGTATCGTTTGAAAGAGCTTTGGGCATAATGCGAGAATAATTCTCATCTCTGTACGAATTAAAGAGCCGTCCAATTTCCAACGATGGACCGCATTAAGATGACATCCCGTGAAACGATCTCCGAGCCTTTGTTGGGTGGGTGGACGATAGGTACGACGTTGCAGTTATAAACGGGTTAATCGTGCTTTTGCGGGGATGAATTATACGTCCTGCCCCGTGAATAATGCAACGCGCCATGACTACGATATCAGATTGGCAAATTATCACGGCTAATTTCTCCGCAACGATAAGGAATAAAGATCGCGGAGCGCAGCTTTGGCGTAGCGAGGCCGAGTTAGAGAAGTGGGTGGAATTTGCGGAATTCCTTCTTCCGACTCTCGACGACGAGTGGGTCCACGAGAGGTATAACGGCATAAGATGGTTAATAAGAAGGAGAGGGAGGCCTTTCGCGTGGAAAAAGGTTGCTCGGAAATTCGGGGTAGCTGGTACGCGGCACGAGGAGGGCAATCGTGATAATAATGCTGGAGTGCCGTCGAAAACGAAAGTAACGCGTGGGAGTATTTTAATGATCTGGGTAGACACTCGTAACGAGAAAAACTCTTTTCCACTCACGGCCTTTAATTATTCTCGAGGGGGACCTACATTCGGCCTGGAATGCGGGGTCTTAAAATAAGCGTATAATATGGGTCTCATAAGTTTTTATTGACCGTAATGTGGCGCTGTTAACCAAACCTCCTCCCATTGTGTCCTCCCTATCAGCAGCCTTGTACGATTTACAGGCGTGCGTAACGCGGAAATCGTGCGTCGCTGATCAACCTTGAACCTATCTTTCGCGAGTTCGATCGACGATTATCCTCCTCCATCGTTCGGACTCGATCCGGGCGTCCTTCCTCCGATCCTACGATTTATAAGAAATGCGTTCTCGCAGAGCGCGGTTCTCACGGCGATAATGAGATCAGGTTGCATTATCGACAAAAAACATATTCCACCGCGCGCTATAAACGATCTATCGTTACTTGGCACGAGGAAAGAAACGAGGTGCGTTGATTCCGAGCCGTTTAGCCTTACAACTTTATTTCGAAGCGGTGCACGAACGTCGGTTTCGCGGAGTTTAAGCGAGGATTTTAATTCGTCTCCGCGAACGACGTAATGTCGTGTCGGAGGAGACGAGACAGGGGCTCCGATCAGGCGGCTGAAACGCCAGGTTGATATTCGTGACACTACGGTCCCATGATACTGGCTGTTGTTTCCAGTCTCGGCGATATCAGACGCTCGTGACTGCAATTTTCGGGGATAACTGCATTAGACAACCGCGATTATTGAAAGAGACAGCGCCGCGGTTTCCACTTACCTTTTGATCTCCCCAACTTTGACCATTAACGGGAGGCGAGCAGAGGAGTACAGGGATATGCCGAGGTAGATTGCGTTGTCCGTGGCCACGGAGCTGATTTACCCATCCAGGACCGCCGAACTGGCGCCTAACTTTTGTCCAAAATGGTTTAATCCGTCCCCCTGTCCCGAATTCATATCTCGATTATCCCTCGATCCGAAATAGTCTCCTCTTCCGAAGTCTCAGCGTGGAATCCCACGGGGACTCCTAGGATCTTTCGGAGTAGTTGGAAAAGGTTGTCTCGAATGCTTTATCGCGATTAATTTCCCTAGAATTTTCGGAAAATGGAGAATACCGATCGGTACTTGGGCAAAGTGCAAATCCATGTACCGATGTCTTTGGGTAGAAATAATCGACCGCTCTTCTTAATCGGTGTTTTTTAATTTTGGCGATGGACGCTACGTTCTACCCTGTCTTTGTTCATTTGGTCAAAGATACTGCTCGCATTCTGGAATAGACTTTGGGGTCTGAAGTTATTTCGGGGTCTTTTAATTTGCGGCTGAAATATCTCGGGAGACTCGACGATAGCGTGGGGAGAGGTTAGATTTTTCCTCTTTTTAAGAACACAGGCGCTTCGCGGAGAATCGCAAAGTGCATATCTGGGTAATCGGTGCGAGACGGAGGGGCGATAGGCGTGTATATTTTCGGTCGGTGTCCCTGTGTTTCCAAGGCTTTAAGCCGAAAGAGAGTCGCAAAGAGGAGCTCTTAGCTCCAACGTACATCCAACATTAATTAAACGGATTTAGCCGCGGTGGCTAAAACCGCGCGATTCTGGGTTAAACGCGATTTTGTTAACTTCATCCCTCCCCCACGCTGGTCAAGACCATTAAGCCCCGGCGTTCGAGATTCACGGAGCGCGCGAGGACTCGGAAAACATTTGTTCCAACCTCGAATAAGTTTTGCAAATATCCGCGAACCGATTTACATCGAACGATTCGCGCGTCGCTGATTTCTCGCGTCAGAAATCCTCTGGAGAAGCTTCCTTCCAAAATGAGTGTACGCAATTCCGATACTCGTGCGCGTCCACCAATTTCGATGGAGTTCTGGTCGAAATCGCGCGGAGGAGGAAATCGATCGCGATTCTGGCCGGAGGCCGGCCCTAGCTATTCCTCTGGATTTAGCCGGAGCGTGCATATTCCCACCGCAAGTCGTTATTTATTCTTAATATAACGTTATCACGCCGGCGTCTTATTGATTTCCCGTCAGTCCTGACACCGGGGAATTCTATCCCCCGACATTAATAAATCTATCCGTCGTCCCGGCCTCCCGAAGCGTGCGCGGGTCACGGATTGACGCGTTGGACGAACGAACGAACTAACGGACGGAAGGATGAACGAACGAACGGACGAACGGACGAACGAACGGACGAACGGACGAACGGACGAACGAACGAACGAACGAACCAACGGTGGACGGGAGAACGAAAGGGGCGTCGTCCTCGTAGGACGATCAATCACCTCCAGGAGAGCATTCTTCCTCTCTTCTTTTGCCACCTTCCCCTCCCTCGGATCGTGCCGCGACCCGAGCCGTCGCTGGCGAACCTGGACCTACTCCACGTTCCGGATCGCGACCCTGAAGCGCGAGAGAGGACGAGACGCTACCGCGATAGATCCACTCTTTCGCCTCTCTTCTCCCTTTATTTTCTCTTGTGTCATCGCGAAACGCCGACATGATTTTCCTTCGACGCCTACTCACCTCTTCTGAGATTCCACTAAGCTTTATCGTAACCCTTATGCTCGCGAGGTAATATTGCATTGGTAAGATTGCGCGAAGGGTTAAGGTGGATTTATCCAGTGTTATCCAGCCTCGCGGCCCACGACGTTTCCCCGATTCAATACTATTACTATTTGTACACGCGGATCATTAAACTCGGGGATTGTACAGAGTTACGTCTTCGGTTTACTTCGAGCGCACGCTGTACCCGAGAAGTAGAATTAACATCGTCCGAGAAAGAAGCCATCGGATGCGAGGGCTCTTCGTAACTCCGCTGCGATCGACGTCGATTGTACGCGGAACGTTTAAATTATTCGCCCTCCCGAGTTTAATTCGGTTCGAGAACGTGACTGGGGACAAACTCGGGCGTAGAATCTTTCGGCGGAGAACTATCGGAGAGGGACGAGCTTGCTTCGAGACGCGCTCGATTCGCAGCTTGGCGAAGCGTACGGTTAGCCAGTCCCGCTGCCATCGTAAGAAGAAGTTAATACGGTTATTCGCACTTTGCGAAGCGTTCGAATCGAGCACACCTTCCGCGTTCGTCCGCTTCTCTCGCCACGATGGTTACTCGCCTCTTCCTCGAGGAGCGCTCCTCGCGGAGACGCGTGTCGCGGGGCCTTCGTCGATAAGAGGATTAATTATATAATCGCGCGGGGGCCGTCGCTGGTAATGAGCCGATACGAAATTGGAGTGTCGGGCGAAAAAGGAAAGTTTACAAAGTGTTTGGCGGCCGAAGGAAGCGGGGGCGGGCGGGGAGGCAAAACGAGGTCTCCGGCTTTCAGCGAGAAACGTATTTCCCCCTGATTTTCTAACGAGCACTACGGCGCTTGGCGGTATATCAGGGGCTTGACATTCTAGCAGCGCCGCGGACAACGAGCGTAATCGTGAACCGTAACGAGTGCATACCGGCTCTTCTAAGGCGAACCAGTTTCGACGGTGATTTGCGATTTTCCAGGCCGCCGACGATATTCCTACCCGTGGCGACTTTCCATTTTCCCCATTTTCCCATTTCCCATCTCGCCTCCAGTGGCCTTCGTCGCTTCGGCTAATCGATCCCTCGCTAATGATGCAGCTTCGTCGATTCGAACGCTCTCTCGATATCCGCGCCTCTTCCTAAACCCCGCGTGGCCCACCGGAGTTTACCAATGGATTCTAGAAACCGCGTCGCGGCTTATTTCGCGAAGACGTCGAGGTGCGTTCGATGCGGCGATCGAGGATTTTCCTGGATTCCTCGCGTGCCTTTGGAACGGCGCGCGAGGGAGGCCAGGCCTTCGGTCGCGAGTCGTTGACGGGGGACGAGCGGGGGAGTGGCGAGCGAAAGGATTAAGGCACGATCGAGTTAAAATTATAGGAGGAGGCGCGCTTTCCCTCCTACCGAGAAAACGAGCTCTCTCGCGCGTGCCGCTTTGAAAACCGATTAAACTCTAAACGCGGGACGTAACGTGTTTTGGGGAACAATGCCTTGCACGCGTGAACGCACCCTCTCTTCGACTCTGTCCTCCTCTCTTTCGTCGTACAACGCCGCGGAGCGTAAAACAAATAACGTTAGCCTCCGCGTTGCGGGTGTAGAAATGCTCATTAACGCGGGCCTTGATGAGAGTAAGCCATAGGTGCCTATTGCCCCGGAATTGCAAAGGAGCCCGGCTTTGAATGCCACTCGAATGATTTCCCCGGAATGAATGCGAGCATATTCGTCGATGCGGGAGAAATTCACGAGGGCGAACCGCGGTTCGTACTATGACCAATTATAAGGGCTTTTGGCTTTCGAGAACTGGGTCGATGTTGTGCCACCGTTCGACGATTATAGCGGATAGTCCGCGACATTTTGACGGGGACGTTCCTCGAGCGTGGATGGAATCCTTGGGAATTACCGAGAACCCCACGATTCTACTCGCGTAATACCCCCTTGTCTGCGACTTATTACCGCGCGATGTTTTAGTTACCCACTCGAGATGAAGTTCGATCGAGAAAACGAGGAGAATTTTGCTCGATGCGACCAATCGTTCAGAATCGTAGATTAGAGGATTTCCGATCGAAAGCGCGGTCGTCGATGGAGCAAGGAGTCGGGAGGATATTTTATAACGTTATTTGCATTCGCCCCGGAGGAGGGAGAGAGTTTCGGTGCTGATTCGAGAGTGGGCGCCTCTGATTTCGGGCCGTTCGTGCAACGGCGAGATACAAATAACCCGACAAGAGCCCCGTCCGCGGTTCTTGTAAGATATTTCATCTAATTTCCCGGCAAACTTTAATTAAACGTCATGCCCCATTTGAAACGCGTATCGCATTAACTTTGCGAGAGCTCGAAATCCCCGAACAAACGAACGAACCCGCCTCCGGTGGCTCGCACTCCAAAAGACCATCGCGGGATGGAAAATTATTCCAAACGAGGCCGCTAATGAAGTAAAATTGAAATTGGCCGGGATAAAGGGCTGGAGGGGCGCGATGAAACAAACGGACGGAAAACAAAACGCGAACACCGGGGATTTTCGCGGCGATCTCCTCGAGAAAACGATGGCGCTGTCCAAATAATCGTCGGACGATCTCCCTCGCTTATCTCGACTTTGGCCCCCCTCAGCTTTTCCACCGATCTCCTTACGGAAATGACCATCGACTCGGGGAAATCTAATCAACGCCGCCGCCGCCGCCGCCGCCGCCGCCGCCGCCGCCAAGGCGTAGCAGCTTTCAGAAACGAGTATTTACATCTCGAGAGATAACAGGATAGCCGCGCGCTCTCCTAGTGTTTTCATAGAATTCGAGAGCCCGGGAGAGACGAGGCTCTTGGTCGCCAGGAGGCCCAGGCTGGCTCGAGCGGTCTAACGGTACCTCGGCACGTCTTCCAGACGCCGAGAACGACCTAAGCTAAATAGCCCGATCGTTTTCTTAAACACCGTTAAACGGAGGACCGAATAAGCGTATTGGGATTATTATCGACGCGATGCGGAGTCTTGCCTCGATCGTTCGATCTTCCGAGGGGTATGATTTGCTCGGTTTCGAGGCTGGCACTTGAGGATTCGACGCTCCAGGAAGCGTGCGATGCGAGGCGACTCGTTTGGATGCGCGCGTTGCTTTCAAAAAGGGGATTTTTCGCGTTACGCTCGCGCGAAATGTTCGTCCAACGGCCATCCTGGTATTTTCTCCGATTCAACGCGTACGACAACGGCCAGCGGACTCGTGCACCGTGACGAGCCAGTAGTGGCGCCTTCGCGGTCTTCCTCGATTCTCCGCGAGGCGATTCACCTGTGCGTCCAGGGCCGTATCTCTTCCACGTTCGAGCGACGAACCGCATTCCGTTCGCGGCGAAGCCCTTCGACTCCTCCAACTTTCCTCCAGCGATACGCCTCTTCGCCTTGTTAACCGTGTATTTTAACACTAACAGTACTAGTTTAGATTCTAGGAGGATCGTAGAATTTTCTTCCCGCTCCTCGTTCGATCACGATTCTACGTTTATTTGGAAGTCTACAGAAAGAGCTTGCGATTCTACGTTTCTCCGGAAGCTCGCGTTTATCCGAAGGCTCGCACAGAGAACTCGATCGCTTCGGGATGAATATGCGCTCGAGGCGAAGGCTTTCAATGCGTCGTTGATAAATCCAGAAGAAACGAGCCTCGAGGCAAAATCGAGGACGGAGATTCGAGAAGGAAGCTAATCCTGATTTACCGGTGGTCCTGGAGGTCCTCGGGGACCTCGACGGACTTCTCGCGGGGCTATAGATTCGTGCCAGGACACTCGAGTGACCCCCGGCGAGTCCAAAGACTAACCGGGCTTCGGACCGGCAAAGGAAAGAAATCGTCGGCGGTGTAGTGGATGGGGCCGCGGATTTCCACGCGGATGATCCAAGCTTCGAGTCCAGCCCATCACCTCTGCTCGATTTTCCCTGTAATACGTATATCGTGGTTTGCTTTGCAATCCACCTTGACGCCAGAACCAACGAGGGAGAGTCCAAACGATCCATCGTTCTTTTCACGAAAATTCTCCAATTCCATGACGGCGCATTTTTGATAAAGCCTCGGCGTTAAAAGACATTATATCTTGGATCGAGTAACTCGAGCAGTCGATATCGAGAATGAAGGAAAGAAAGAGGCACGAAAGAAGAGGCTCCTCGAAGCATCGAGGTTTCGACTCGGAAGAGAGGAGGAGGGAGCGAGGATGGGAACTCCGGCACTGGCCGTACCTGTACAGCCACTTCCCGTTTTGCCCTTCCAGCCGAGTACGTGAGACGGTAATTACAAGTACATCCGAGTAGCGCACCGCTGCTCGTGAGAGCGACGCCTTAAAACTCACGGGACGTGGCGGTCGAGCGCCTCTTTAAAACTCTGCGAGCGGCACGGCTGATCGCGGGAACACCATCGAAAGCTGCCAACGACCCGATCTCGGCTCCCTTTTATCCCTCTCCTCGAATCCCCTCGATAGTTTACCTCCTCCTTCTATTCAAACTCGACTTTTGTTGCAACGCTCGGAAGGAGGATGGGGCACTTCTTGGAGTCGGTATGACTTAATGAAATTTTGAGAATTGTCTTTTCGAAATGGCGCAGAAGTCGATCGTTTGCCTCCGGCGCCTCGACCGCGCTCTTCCATCGCGCTCGCTATTGTCGCTGTCCGGTACAAAAGAAGGAAGAGGTTGGGGAAGGAGAGGCGCTTTCGAGGATCGAGTTATCGCTGTCTGGAAGCAGGCTGGATATTCGAATTCACCGAACTGTCACGGCGAATGGCCAAGATTCTCCCTCCGTTTCCTCCCTCGGACATCTCCAGCGTCTTGTTTAACGCTCGATTGCTCGCCACGAGGCGAACGCGGTCTTGCTTTACAATGGAAAGCAATTTCGAGACTTTCCAGTCGCGAGAGTAACGACGAGCTATGCCGGGAGATGCGGTAATTTCGATACACCTCCCTGCCCCTTTGTAGCCACTCGGCCGGCGCAGCTTTTTGGGCGTACCTCGGACCGAATTACGCTCGGCGCGTCTTCTTTAGCATTAACGGTAAACTCGTCAGAATAGCGCGGTTTACTCTCGGCGTTACGGGGTTTGCGCGCCAAATGCGCTTCGAGCCGAATTGGATTTGCAAAGGGACGAATTGGATTCGCGAACGAGGGGAATTTAAAGCGCGAAAGGTTGCATTTTGGGTGCAAAATCCGCGTAACGTCGAGCAGGAGACTCGTGATCGAATAACGCGGAATTAAGTCAAAGAGGGTGTAATGTAAGGAGGGCGCTTTGGGCTACGCAAAGTCGACGACGACTCGTCGGTTTTCCGTCTCCTCGTACGCGAGCTAAGGGACTTTTATTTATTTGCCCGTCTTACGTTGCCTTCAAAACTCTCTAAGTGGCCGTCGCTGAAAGACTCGAGGGCCATTTCAGGGGGACTTTTTCGAGTTAAGCCTCGCACTCGAAGATCCGCGAACGAGGCACTCACGGCCGTTTGTACGATTCGCCACTTCAAAAGCGAAGGCGCGTCACTTTAAAGTAAACGTCCGACTATTATTCGCCACGGCGCTCGGCAGTTTCTTCCCGGGTTCCTCTCAGCTTCTTATCTCGAAGCTTTCAGCCCTCGGATCGCGGCCCTCGGCGTTTTTCCCCTTCGATCGCGAGGCCTTCGATCGCATCGCACAACCGGTACGGAGCTGCGCGCAGTCGACCGAAAATATCATATTAAGAAGCGCGAGAAAAATCGAGTCGCCTCGTACGATCGACGAACTTTCCGGGTTTTCTCTTTAAATATCCCTGGAGAAAATTGACGACCGAGTGTTGTACGTATTTCGAGAATCGCATCGTCGAATCGATCACCGCTCCACCAACAAATACATCGATAGTCGAGTGTTGAATTTTGTACGGGATGACCAACCATCGCGGGTGCTTTCATAATCAAATTATCGAATCTGTCACGGCTCGTCCGAGAAATTACAACGATATCCTATTTTGGAAACGCTCGCTCGTCGTTGCGCTCTTAATTTCCCAAGACAGGAGCGATCGATGCGCGACGCGCGATCATTCACGGCGCGTTTGTCGAAGCATCGATCATTTCTATCTTTGATCCATATTTTTTATCATATAAATACATTTTTCGTTGGTTCGGTGCGCGTCCCTCTTTCGTATTTACAGCGATAAAACCTTTTTGGATGTCGAAAAAGTATTCGCAAAAGGGGGCATTGGCCCCGTTCATACGCGGCCCGCGGTGCGATTTAAGTTCGCCAGGCCTCCTCTATGGCATCCCTAACTTCCCAAGGAACCTTATCGCGAGTGTTACCGGGCATTAAAATGATCGTGCTCTCTTTCATTGGCTCGATTTACGAAGACGATTAAGCGTATACCAGCCCGGAATTTCCTCCGCTCTCGTTCTGCCCCGGAAAGTTTACGAGTCTGCCGGCGATGGAACCGGGCCCGCGTCACTTTTCTCCGCGTCGGCTTTACGAGCCCCCGTATTTATACGATCGCCGGTTTATACGCGTGGAAACTTCTTACTTAACCGGCGGCCGCGCGCGAAGAAGCTCCGCGACGTCGAGTGGAATGAAATGGAATAATAAGAGAAAAAGCTGGGGCAGGGCCGTATCCCGCGATGGATGGCCGTACTTTACGACGCGGAACTAACTGTCCCCTCGGTACCTTCAACTTTCCCCGTCTTTTTAGTTTCGCGCCTTCGACGAAACAGGCCCTCCATCCCGCGGAAACTCCGCCTCCTTCTTCCTCCCCGGGAGGATCTCCTCCTTTGGAAAATTAACCCTCCACGGTCCTAACACCGGGGACGGAGTTCGAGTGCGTCGAGGAGCTCGTAGAGCGGGAGTATTTAACGCGAGGCGTTTTCCAGGGCGCTCCTCCTTTCAGACGATGGAGAGAGGCGTTGGATTTCGATAGAGTGGCATTTGGAGGTAGGTTTAGCGTTGAATTACGTAGGCGAGAGCGGTGGGAGGGCGATTCGCGTGCGTCGAGTATAGGGATTTAAATTTGTACGAAGAGCGATCATCCCTCTCCCGCACCCGCGGAGATTCATCCCTCGCTCACGAATTCGCGATTTGATTTGCGCGAACCAGCCTTCGGGAGTCTTTGGCCGATCTTTATTTCAGAAGATGAAAAACGAGAGGTGATCCCTGGCTGGAGGCCGCGCGGAGAGTCGGTCGTTTCCTCCATCTCCCTTGTCTTTCCAGGCCGCGTATCCGCCGAATGCAATTTAATATTACCCCCGGCGCGCGAACATACATATACATCGGTGCCTGCTTTGCATACCGCCGCCGACTCGTCCGCATTCATTTACAGTAATGCACCACAATTTGCGTTGCATTTGTCGCGGTGCGCAACGTAACACGGTACGACGAATGTGCGGTCTGTCTTTTATCTCCGCTGCTCCTACCGCCTCCTTCCAGCCCCGTGCAAGCCTATGCGATTGTGTGCGTTCCTACCAAGGCTTCTCGGAAGCAGTGCGCCACGTAAAGCTCCCTGGACCACCTCCAACCACCTCCAACCGTCTCCGCGCCAAAGTTCCTTCCGTGATATTTTACCTCGCAACGCTTCCTACTCCGACCGAGAAACACGCAAACGAGCTACTCTTCTGCTCGCGCGAGCTACCGAAAGTCAATCGCTGGATATCAAAAGCGAAGCTGAAGCTGCCTCGGGGGAAGGTAGAGGTGGTACGTTTTACTCGTGCTTCGTTAAACCCGGCACTGTTTGGACATCGATCTCTCGTCCCGATTAATAGAGCGTAGTTTTCTTCTCGAACGGGATTGTACGGATTGGAAAAGTTTATCGTCCGGTTATACGGAAAATATGGAAATTGCGTGGGTAATGAGAAAAGCTAAGTACCGGCTCACTCGAGTTTCTTTGAGAAGAGTTTCGTGGCAATTAAAGTATAACCTTCTTCGACATTCCCGAGCCCTCGAACTTTAACCCCTGGTTTATCCAGAACCCCATGGAAACCATTACGAAGGAAGCTTTTGATCGATTGGCCGAATCGTCGATCGGTAGTCATTGTCGCTTTTTAAATATGCAAAAGGTAGAATCGTCGAGGGCGAGCGACCTCGAATTCTCGTCCGCTCGTCTCGATCCTTTCCGCGCGATCTCCGTCCGTCTTCGGATTAACAGGGTGCTCGCGATATCCATCGATCGCGGAGGGCGATCCAGGACGAAGTCACGAAGCGGTCGGAAGTTTTGCCGGCAATCAAGCGGATCTCTTTGAGCGGCGGCCAGGCCGGATGGCTCGGATTGAGCGTTCGACATGATCGCGGGATCCGTTTGTACCGGCGTAGACGGGAAAACAACCGTCCTCGATTCGAGGAATTCTTCCGCTAGCACGGCAATTTCCGGCTCGCCTCGCGGACACGAGCCAGCTCTGTCCTCGTGTAAGCGTATCCCATCGAATCGTGCCAGGGGTTCTCGAGCGGGGAAAAACTGGCCTCCTCTCTCGATCCGCTAACCCTACGATCCTTCTCTCAAGAATCGCAAGAGGAGTGCTAAATTAATAACGCGCAAAGTAGCGAGCGTGGCGACGCTCCAAGGATGTCCTCGCGATAGTAAAATAACCCGCGATCATCCCGTTTTCCTCGATGCGTACCAATTTCTCGATAACTCGTTTTCCTGGGTTAAGGCGTTAGCTTTAAGGCCTACGGATCGTCGCGAACCGCGGCCTTCCATTACCGGCCGATCGGGGCGTGAAATATTCCTCTTTGTAATGGAGGATCGGACGCGAATGCGAATGGAGCTATTTGTATCGATCGTTAAGGGGGATCGATGCGATCGTTATCCGGTCGGAGAGCGTGGACGAGCTACAAAGGTTCCGGGCGTTTTTCTAAGAGATTCCTCCGGCATGGCGTGGAGAGGGTGTTATCGGCAGCCGGATAGAGCCGCGGATAAATTCCTCTCGCGGACGTAGATTACAGGTAACCGCACTCCGGCCTGGCATCGATCTATTTCCTGTCCCGTGGCGGCGGCCGGGGCTATGCTAATGCAAAGAATACGTCTCCCGGATACGCCTTATACTTTAATTGAAATGCACTAGCGCCGGAGATTGAGCGGGGCGGATGATAAAATCGGTTAACCGTTCCGCGAATTATCCGGCCAGGTTCGCCGATCCGCCGCCACTTCCACCGGATGCATTTTAACGTTTCTCTTATTGCGCGAAGCGGACGGCGGATTCTCGCCACGCTTGGTTATACGTAAACGAGGTTTCTCGCGGATCTCGACGCTCTCGCCACGCTTCGATCTCCCTTTCCGTATAATCCTGCGTCCTTGGAGAGGAAAAGAAAAGTCGGATACCGGCAATGGATCACGATCGACGACTGGCCTTTCGATTTACGATAATCTACGAATCTGAAAGGAAACCCCGTCGGATATGGAACAAAGCGCGCCGAGTGAACGTCGCTTCGAGGCGGCTTGGAAAAGATCGACTCCCTTCTCGTAATTATTTGTGGATCGATTACGAAGGAAGGGCACCGTTTAAAGCACGCGCGAAGCGTGCGGAAGCGCGAAGGCGTGCGCTCTCATCGACGAGCGTGGTTCTTTGACTCGCGGCGTACGACTCTTCCGGACGGAACGGGAGACGGCGTGGCACAGTTGCGAGCGATCGCGCGGCTGCGAATGCGAATGAGGGATTTCATTATCCAATTGATCTAACGGCGGTGCACATCGGCGCCAACTCGCGCGGAATATCCGCGACGTGCATTTTCGCCCGCGAAACATCCCCGGGACGAGGCCGACATTATCGAAGTGCCGGCGTTACAACGCAGTCACTTTAGCGTACTCGCGCGATCGCGCGGCTTCTCGATAATTTTCAAGAAGCTCGCCGCATAATTTCCTCCCCGGCACTCGGGGGAATTTCAATTCCCGAGGAATCCAAACTCCCGATCCGCGAGGCGACGATTACGATCGTAAATTCGAGCGCTCATTTTCGCCGCTGTCAGGCGCGCCAAAGACCGATGTTCCTCGCGGAGAGGTATCGCGGGATATCGATCGAGAGGCTTTCCGCATCGTCCCTCGAGTCTCGAGGAATTTCCAGGAGCAACTCGTAAGAGCCCTGCGCCCTTTTCCCCCATCGGCCCGATTCTCAGGAGCGGTCCAGGCCAGGAAGCGTGGCAGAAAAAGCTTTGAGCGGAAAAAGCCACGGTTGGCGTTTTGGCAAAAGGGGTCGCGATCCGGAGCGGGTGCTCGGACACACGGCGTATATAAACCGTGTGCGAGCGCAACCTGCTGCGCCGGCCGGATGATTTACGGTGCGGCCGGTGGTCGCGTCCGGAAAGAGAGAAGCCGTGCCGGGTGCATTGCACCTCTTCTCGCGGGCCCTGCACGCGAGCTCACACGCGTGCTCGCTCCCTCCCACCCCCTCCTGCCCTTCCTAATGCCTCACAATGGGAGGAAACACCGAGGAGCAAATTAGACGTAAGCAAGGAAGTTCCCGCGCCCACGGTTAATTAATACAGCGGCCGCTCCTTAATCGCCCTTCCGTTTTGTAACGCGCCCCGGACTTTTCCACGGGAGCTCGCGGAGAAAATTCCGCGAAAATACGGACGATCCTCGTAGCGCCTTTTGGATGGACCGATGGTGGAATCTTTTAGGAGGCTGCTGGGGGATTCTCGCGCGCGTTATTTTATTCGGATTCGCTTGGGTCGCGTAGCCAAAATTATCGAGCTACGTTGGTGTGGTGGATAGAAGCTCGGATTGCAACGCGGTTGGTTGGGGGAAAAAAAAGAAAAAAAGCAAAACGATTACTCCAAATTGGGTCGCGGCTCGAAAAGCTTTGCATCGCTATCCCGGAGGATCGAGTTTTTAACGTATACCAGAACGATAGGCTCGTCGAATTTCTGAAGTAAGGAGGAGAGAAGTATACGACGCGAGTGTCGCCTCGCGAGATGCGCTGGGTAATTCCGCGGTTTCTTCGGAGACGCGTTCGCCTCCTGACCCTGGAGTCATCGAGGCGCGGTTTTCCGACGCGAATGAACAACTGGACCGCCGACGGAAGCGTGTAAGAATTAAGAGCGGTGAGAATTAGCAGCGAGGAGCAGTAGCCGTGCACGTGTAAGCCTCGGTGCCATTGGAATCAGCGACGCGGCTTGCGTCACCGCATCGCTTTTTTTTCTCCGCCTCTCGTTGCGTGCATCGCGAAAAAGCGCATGACTCCGGCACACTCTGCATGCCGCAGTGCATTTCTATTTTTAATGCCGTTTCCGCTGCCATTAATAACGGCTGTAATTACTCGTGACCGTTTGGTAAGGCTGTCCAGGGCCCTTCAACCCGTATTCCCTGATCCACTCTCGCGTCTCTTCCTCCATCCACGGCATTCGATCGACGAGCGTGCTTCCCTTTCGAGAAGTTTCCAATTCCCCCATCAAATTAATTACGGTTACTTGTTAACGATCGCGAATAAAGTGCACCGTGGCACCTGAGATGACGTCCTTCGCGCAATTCCTGCTCGATCCTCCCCCGCATTTTTCACGCATCCTATCGATCTTTGCGGTGCGCGTCCTTGCTCGTAAATCCGCCCGCGCGAGAGTCGCGTTCGAGGCGTTTTAACTTGGCGGCCGTGGCCGAAAATCGGCGCGGTTAACTCCTGCCTTCGATAATTCCCGGAATTCCCCTTTTTTCCCTCGCGCTATTAAATTCAGACGGATAATCCCCCGGTGTTTTCGCCGTTCCCCTGAATAAAAGATCCGTGCGAGTGGCCGCTGAATTCTTTCTACGGTGTAATCGGGTTTTATGACTAAGTAAAGTCCGGGCAGCGTTTAGCCGGTCGCACGTGCGCAGCACTGCCGCCAGCGAGTGACTTTAAACGTACCGCTTTACCTTTAAACGTACCGGTTACAGCAATTTTGCGCAAAGCGAGGCGCGATTAAAGCGTCGGGCCTATTTTCATTTTACCGACGTCTCGGGCTATATTACTTATGTAGACGCGGATAAAATCTTGATGGCCCCCCGCGCGCACGCTCCGGATTATGCCGCGGCTTTAAAGGCCTTCTCTCTGCCGCTCTCGTAAACGCCACAAGCAGAAATAACTAATCGTCTCGATAGCCAAGGATAACCTATTTTCGGTACGTCATGCCGTTCTGCTGGCCGTTCATTAAAGGCTAAGTGACGGTAAATTAAAAATACCGACCGACGCCGTTTCCACGGACGGCTGTCACGTGTATTTTTATTCGAGCGCGCAACTATAAGGCAGGCCGCAACGATTATTCGATTAAGCGCATTTGTCCGCCGGTCCGATCTCCGGCTGCGATTCGTTTTTAATCGTGCCGCGACCCCTCCTAGATTAGCGGCATCGAGGTTATCGATATTCCGGAATCGATATCGCGTTAATCAAAGCCGTGGAGTATTACCTTCTCGGAAATCCCTATCGCGCTCTTCTTCTCGGATCCATCAGGCTCGCCCTCCGTCCAGCGTCCCCGGTATCTCCATCGGAGAAGATCCTTTTGAATCGTAATCACGATCGCGTCTCGAGTCGCTTCGCTCTATAGCGGTACCTCGGAGTTTCGTATACAAGGTATCGTCGTTGTTGAGATGTCTCGAAAGCAGGAAGGTAAATCGAAGCTTGGTTTTTTCGCTCGTTGAAAATTATTTCGAACGCGCTTATCCGGTGTACGAGCTCGTAATCGATGAATAATTGCGATGATTAATGCGGCATTTCGACCACTACGCGCGGCCCTTTTCGAGCTGTACATAAAATATATACGTACGGTAGAATTATCATCGCGTATGGTATAATTATAACGTGGCGGTTGTCCATCGATCTCGAGTGCGTATGCGGAATAAAGGGCACGCTTGAAAAAAGATTAGTATAAATGTTATGCAAATATTCGTGGCGTCGTTACGGCGGCTCGATCTCCAGGGTACGACCCGGCATCGGCCTGGCCCTACCGCCGGCAAAGTGTCGTTGCTTATATCCTCTGAGATATGCGCGACTCGCGTGTCTCGCTTATCACTCGCCAAGATAGCTTGCACTTTGCATACGCAGCATAATTCAACGCCGAACCTAGTCCTCCCCTGCCACTCCCTCGCCTCCACCGCTGCGGGGATAGACATTCGATCCTCTGTCCCTTTGAGAGCCGGGTCTCGAATTTTCAAACAACGACCCGACATTCTACGAAACGAATTTTCCCGGATCCGGCCTGGGGGATCCGACGATTACACGGAGAGCGTAAGATCCTCGAAACTTACCTATTTGTCCGTTAACGCGTGTTTTCTGGGTGGAACTTGGTGGGATGCGGAGGAAAAGAAAGTTACAGGGAGAAAATCCAAGAGAAAAGATAAGAAGCGGAGAAACGGCGTGGCGGGGGGAATGAGCTTATCTCTAATTAAATAGTCGTTTTCCGGTTACAGTCGCTAACCAACGCGGGGAATAACCTGGATGTAAAACGCGCTTTCCTCTCCTTTTGGGACTCCGTGTTTTCCTGGCTTGGGAAATCTGAAAAAGCCTCGACACGACCGAATCTACTTCTCGTATCTCCCGAAAAGTCCACCCTGGTCGAAAGATTGTGCCCGAAATATCGTCCCTAGGTTTCTAGAGGCTGCCTCCGCGCAGACATTGTTCCAGACGCTCTGGATTCCGCTGGAGCCTCTCCCCCCCCCCCCTTCCCGCGGGAATCCTTAATTTAACGGGATTAACCTACATAAAATTCCACCTGTATTTAAATTCCATCGAACGCGGCGCAAAAGTTCGAAGGTATTCAAGATTCTGGGAGGGCGAAGGAGGCTAAAGCCCGGCCAGACTTTCGGGATTGCGGGGCCTTTCGAAGTTTGAATGTCGTTCCTAAGGTGAGCCGGAAGTTCGACCCTTACTGCCTCGAGCAACCTCGCGACTATCCTTGGATCTCGCCCTTTTTTCCACCCCCAGCACCCTCCCGCCTCGACATTTCCTCGCAGTTTTAATCTTGCTCAAAGTACGATTCGAAATTGGAAGGAAAAAGGGATCGGTGCGTTTGATGCAGCGTCGATATTTAGATACCTTATTTCGATCGGGATTACGGCCCAATCATGCTGAATAATCATAAATAAATAAAGGAATGGATAGGCAAATCTTAAAACGCGGATCGAACGTCGCATTTTGAAACGGAGTGGGAAGTCGATATAACGCTGCGCTTTCAGCGGGATAAATTCAGACTTAACTCGGGGAGGAGAGAGACGTTGATGGGTGGCACGCCGGAAGGGTGTCGAGTAAATTGAGTTTCCGACAGGCGACCATTCGCGGATAAAGCAATTCCGTGTAATATCGCGTAAGGAGCACCGGGGTCTTTGACTAATATCAGCTGCCATTTTCTCGGTCCATCGTTGGGCCTGCAGAGTGCAAACGCGGCCAGCAGTTGCCCTCGAAAGCCCACAAACGATTACTAATTCCGGTTTACCGACGTTGTTGGGCGTTGCTCGGCTCGGTTTGATGGTCGCCAAACAGTCCGACACTCGACCTCTCCCTCTGCCTTTGTACCAACATCCTCGATCTCCGCCAGTCGGATCGCTGGCCGGAAAGGGTCGCATTACCATCCGATCATAGAATCACCTTTGGAACGATGAACGTCTCGCTGGATCTGCCGCCTTCTTGCCCGGAATAATATCCGCATTTCCTGGCGATCGTTTCGTTAACTTGGCGGCCGTTCTTCCAATCTACCTCCGTCGCGTCGATCGCGGAGCTTCGCGGTGCGAAAGTCATTTCTTCGTCGCTTTAGCGATGGTATTGAAAGTGGAAGAAATAGCGTCAAGATGGACTTCGCTTATCAATTTGATAAGATTAGAATAGTGGCCGGAAAAAGACAGGGACTGTATCTTTGGAGCCAATCGGGTTATTCGGATTTTAAATAGTCCCATTTCTTAAGCGCTCGGAATAGCAGATTTTTCTTATTATATACAATGAACGTCACAATATCCACGTCGATGCGGATGAATTTTCATGCGATATTCCGTGAGAATAGACGCTTCGGCATCCACGGCCGCGAACGTATCGACGAATCACATCGGCTTATAAATATCGCGATCGAAGCGGAGGGCCAATTTTTCTCGAAGGTCCGTTTAAGAGGAGGAATCGCAATGGGGAGTGGAAAACAGGCTGGCGAACGATAGCGCAACGTTCCTTGAGCGATTAACGGCTCGAGATGATTAAAGTTCCTCGAAGGAGGTGTTAAGAGCGCAGAATGCTGGCGCAGGTACCCGCTTACCTTCTTTATCGGCCAAAGTCTTTTCATCGTTGGGTCGGCGCCTATCGCGAATTCGGTAGCAGGAAGATAGGGGCTCCGGTATCTCCGGGGACAAGTTTAGCGAGGGAAACTTTTGATGCGAGATAAGAGTACGGGTCGATATGAAATTCGTTTCGGTCCTGGATGTTAAATAAATTTATTTCCCGAGAAGTTCCCGGAGATACGAAGGGGGACGAGCGGAGGAAATAGGGATGGCGATGGAAACGAACGGGAAAATATCTCCGATACGCGTTTCATTTCGGTCTTATAAAAAATGCACGGCTACACGAGGACCCTTTAATACTTTATTCGCGACAAACATCGTATCTCGCCTACGAGGTACTCTCGTCGTTTAATTTTATCCGCCTCGATGCGCGATCGAGCACCAAATCTGGAGTCGCGCGCTAAATATCGACCGCTAGATCTCGAAGCTCCGAGGTTCGTCGGCGGTCGAAACGGTCGTCGTGCTCGCTGGAAAGAACGTACGGCACTCGACGGAGTCGGATCTGGCCACTGAGCTGACGTACAGAAATTGCCGCGGACCCACTTTTCTCCCGGAAATTTGCAATTCCGGATAGGAATTGGCACGACGCGAGATCCATTCGCATTGCGGATTTATTTGTCATAAACGAAGACCCGCAAAGAGCAGCGGATGCGAGGGCAATGTATATTACGAACCGATGGGATTAACGGGGCAGGGGAGAGAATGACGTTCGGGCGGGATGCTAGAAGGAATTAAAAATTAATCCCCTCCCCCTCTCCGCCCCGACCTGCCGGATATAGACTCCTGTTCCGCGCTTCTGTTTCATTCCGCTAATTAATATTTCACATTAGCGCCTTGCACTGGGCGCGCGGGCCGGCACTTTAATAAGAGCCCGTTAATTACATCCGAATGTAACAAAGACGCGGGGGGAATTCTCGAAGAAATATTTATGCTTGTTTAACATGGAGCCCCGGGTATGGAGCGGCGTTGATGGAAAACCGGGTAATTTTCCGAGGGGCAAAAACCGCCTCGGTTTTTCAACGGTTATATCTCGCCTTGTATATGGAAAAGTGAATTTTACGCGCCGGCAGTCAAAATAAATACGCCGATATATAGCTCGACGGGGTGTCCCGATTATGGGACGCGTTGTTTGACGAAGCTCTCTGTTTGATTTTCTTTCAACCGACTCTCCTGCCTTTCACGCGACAGCCGTGTTTTTCGAGCGAACCCGGGGCCCGCTGATGGTTTGTTAAATACGTCACTCCTGTGCGGGGATATATCGGTTTCGCGGACAAATATCGCGTCGAAAGGGGGAAAAATGAAGCGAGCGTTGGGTTATTCCTCCTCCCTTTGTATCGTAGCCGCGCTATCCCGAAGGAGGGAGGGCTATCCTCTCGCGCGTACTTCGCGATCGTGCGAGGAGGAAAATTCGAGGCGGCTTCTTTGAGAAGCGCCTCGCGTGTTTAACGCGAGTAATACGGCCAGCGATGCGAATTAAGCAACGGGAAAGGAGCCGCGCATCTTAGTTTTCTAATTAAACGCGAGACGCCGGCTAAGAGAAAGTAATAAATTATGCGAGGGGCGAAGGATTAATCCGCTCGCGTCTCGGACGAATGATCGTTACTTCGGGAACGTTTATCTTGGAATCGAGTTCCGGGATCTGCCACGCGGGGATGAGCAAACAAAGTATATTTTCCACCTAGACTAGCCGAGGATTCTCCGCGCTCCGGCAAAACTCGCCTTTTCAACCTTCTCTCGCTTTCATCCCCCGGGCTTTCCCCGAAAGTCGAATATTTTTCCAGCCACCGTTAGCCGACACTCGTTGGCCCACATGCCCGACGTAGTTTGATTGCAATTTAACTGCCCGTTAGAGGAGCGGCCCGTAATTACATCGAAGTGCGTCGTCCCGTGCTCGAATAGTTACAACAGTTTGGCGTAACCGACTTAGGATGAAATTAAATCGTAAGTTCGACACTTGAGCGGAAGGCCGCCTCGCCCTGGTAGGACGGAGCTTCCGGATCGTAGACCTCCGCTCGAGTATCCTGGCCTCCGCGCGATAACGATACCCCGCTCTCGATGCTTCCACCGCTCCCTCAAAGATGGACCCTAACCCTCCACTCACCCCGACTTGCTTCAAGAAGGACCTCGCGAGTTGCTCGAGCCCTTGGGATCGAACGCGCGTTATTAATATACATCGAAGGAACCTGTCGACGTCCCGGTGCCATCAAAGAGCGATGAAACTTGGACTCGAAGGAGTTAAAGTGGGAGAATCGAGAGGCCACCCAGCGCGATCCGGGTGAGAAGTGAAACGAGTTACGGATTCGTCGAAGCTCGATGATCGACGGAAGAAGACGGGACTTCTTACCGCGACTGGAACACCCACGAAGCCTTTTTTGCCCGAAACCCCTCCGATTCCAGGGACTCTCTCCTCGACTTGCGATCCTAGGCTCGACACTCTGCTGCGACACGGGGGACGTTAATTTACCTTCCTACGGGTTTAATATTGTGGCAGTGCCGTAACGTTAAATACACGAGGTAGAGGATTTTATCCTGGGCGACATACGGAGGGAGAAAAAGCGGGAAGAGAACGAGGAGGAGGCGGAGGAGGAGGAGGAGGAGGAGAGAGGAACGTGGCGAAGATTTGCGCCGCAAGATTAATGTTTCTACCCTGGTGGAACACGGTTGCTACCTTATATCGCTGGCCGCGAGGCTGGTTACCTTGCAAGCTCGTTGTTTTCGATATTTATCTCGTGACGGAGCCTCCGGGAATGTAGGAAAAAACGAATCGGCAGGCTGTATCTACACGCTTGCCGACAGGTTGGAAGATTATCACGGCGGGCGCACTGACGTTTCACTTTTACGCGGATATCCACGCGGGATCTTCTTCCGGTCTATTCTCGGCATGGAGAGCGCGTCTATTTGCCCCGTGAATTATGGCGAGCACCGGGAGCGAGGAAAAACCTGGCCAGTGATCGCGATAAACGGCCAGAGAAATTGGAGGGAGCGAAGGGCGGCTCGGAAAAATAATTAACGAGGAGTAGCGATGCAAATAGAGCGGCTGGATTATTGCGTGTAACGACTGGCGAAGGATATCGAACGTTGCTCCGCGCGAAGCGCGACCAAGTTTTTTCCTCTTTCGGCTTGGCGGCCGTGGCGCGGTTAAAAAATCGAGCCCCGGGACCGAGGCAAATATTAAGCGAGGGGATAATGAAAATAAACGTGGGGCGTCCAATTCTGGAGTCTCCTCGAGGATCTTCCCGTAAGGTGGCCTTAAGTCGGTGACGAACGATGTTTATCCGGAGGCTTTAAGTGGCTCCGGAATACCTGATTTTCCAGCGAAATCTTTCTAACCCGACTGCAACTTTCTCGTGATTAAAGGATAAGCCACTGTTTGGATACGGGCGCAAACTTTCTCCCCCGTGCAAACTTTTTCCAACGTGGACAGATGTAACTGCGTCCCGGCTATCGAGTCCCGACAGCATATTTATTGCCGTTTAATGTTAATCAAACGACAAGCCGCCTCGGCTTGCGCCCCAACTTCCCTGGTTTACGTAATAGGCGGCGTAAAATTTAACGCGATTCTCCCTGCAAATCCTCCGAGATTTGCCCGACTTTAATCCGCATCCCGAGCCCCTCGCTTATTAATAAGTTTGAACCGTTCGGGATGAAAAAAATCATCGACACTTTTTTCCATCGCGATTAATCTTCGATCGACGTTTAAAGGCCGCGGGGCCGAGCGCGAATCGAAAATCCCCGATTCCCAGCGGCTCGAGCGGTTTTGTTTATTTTTCCAAACGAGAAATTGATTAACGATCGGACTTCTTGCCGCGGTAATGAAAGCGCAATGATACGTAAACTTGGAATAAAATGCGGTAAAGTAGCGTGGAATAGGCGGAGTGCTCTGCGAACTTTTCTTTAGATTCTCCATCGGATAATTAAGCGATATAGCTCGAATAGAATTCGACCGAGATTTGTGCAGCGCCGTATTCGCTTATTTCCACGGTATGGACGAGCGTAAATATGACGAACGAGGCGGCAGGAATTGCGTGATAGAATCAAACGGAAAAGCGGAAGAATGGCGGGTCAAAGTGGCACTGGACAAAGGGGGGGTTTTTCGAATTTCGTTTTGAAAGGAGCATCGCGAACGCGGAGCTCGCAGTGCGGCAGTAACGGCGACAAAGGGAACGAAACGTGTCCTCTGACATTTACTTCCTGTTTGTCGTGACACCGGAAAGGCAGAAACTCCCAGTCACCGTGCGATATTCCTGAGAAAACTCTGCGGGCACGTCGCCGTTCGCGGATACGGTTGGCATTACTTGGAAGGGCCGTTCATTAACCGAGTAACCGTCCACGGATCCGTAAGTAGCGCGAGCGAGCTTTCCAACTGCCCAGAATGCGGTATAACGAGGACGGAAAAGTGCGGCATCGGATTTGATATTCGATATTAGCGGATATTACCGGAAAGGACGTTTCTCGTTATCGCCGTGGAGGCTACGAAGCCTGGAAATAACAGAGGACGTTTTCCTATTCGAGAATCGCCGCGGAATTACTCGACATCGATCATATATTTCGGGTAGGAGCGAGGCAATGCGGTTTCTCGAGCGAAAATAACGAAGGTTAATTCTTTAAAGCAAGATCGCCGAGAAGCGCTCCATCTCTCGGGTTGGGTGTGTAAAAATTAAACGTTCTCGAATAGCCAAAATCGGTTTATTATTCCAGCACCAACGCGAACGAGAAACGTACAATTTGCTCGACTTATATTCACTCCGATAATGGTGCAGGAACGAGCTTAGGAGCGTGGAAAGGATGAAAAGCTCGTCGAACGTGCATGCGAGTTTTTCCGTGAAATATACCTGTTGCAGGGTGCATTACTTACGTCGTACCGTGATATTGGTAAACATTTGCGTGGGCAACACGGCCGGCGGTCACATGCAAAGCGAGCATTTATTATTATTCCGAGGAGTATGCTTATAGCGCGGTCCAATATTACTAGAAGTTTGCGTGGGCACCGAAGTCGCAGAGGCCTATATATATACAGCGCGTATTTATTATTCTTCCGAGAAGTACACTAGCCGAGAGCTTCATTACCAATGGCGTGCTCTAACGTTAACAAACGTTTGCGTGGGTACAGCGGGCACTCGTGATTTATATAAGAATAATACTCGTTGAAAATCTCGTGGCCCACGATAGTACGCTCGTACTATCGAATATTTTCAGGAAAGAAAGGCCAATGAATTTACCGAGTGTCTACCCTCGTTCCGTCAGTTTTGCATACCGCCTCTATTGCTTACATTTCAATATACCATATATTCATTGATCTCGCGCAAACCTATATCGCTACGAGCCTTTATTATCTCCCGAATTACGACGCTCCGTACGATCAAAGATTTTTAATAACATGACCGTAGCTGTGGTCTTGACGAGCAGTGTTATTATTTTTTTCTTCGGTCTAATTTTGATCTGATTTTTTATTTCAATCTGTCCTTGAACCGCCATTGAGCGTGGAACAAAACGTTGCTAAATTATGAAGCAAGTGTCCGACGATAATCGACCCGAGTAAGGTTAATTTATTAAGTGCCTCGGCGATGGCGGAGCATAAGTCTCCAATTTCCAATGATTTTCAATAACGACATACCAGAGCGTTTATCCTGCAGACTACTCACGTTCGGCTCGATTTGCCCACAGTCCATCGGGATGAATTTGAGTTGCGAGAGGAAGTATCCGGAGCGCAAAGCTGCATCGGCGGACATCGAGGAACATTGGCGTGGGCAGCGTGCGCGGATGGGCGATAGGGCGATCGGAATGTACGCTGCGAGCGTAGGGCATTCCAGCAGACGTTGCTCACGATTTCATGAATGGAGGGCTCGTAAAAAGCCGGCGGTGGGTCAACTCGTACCAGTTGACTCCGATAATTGCGAGAGGCCGGCCGGAGATCAGAGGGCAAAATGAGCCGGCATTAGCCTGTTAGCCCATTAGTCCGAGTCAGCGCGCCCGCCGCGCTTTTACACGCGGCCAAACCGCGTCGCGAGTCGGCTCGATTTCATCCTACTTCCAACTCTCTTTCAGGGCTTCCATCCCTCGCTATCGACGCCCTTAACCCTTCGACTACGTGGGAACGAACGTGCACGAAAAGGAGGCTGTCTAACACCGATCGTGGTGGTATTTATTTTAGTGCACAGTGACAGCGGTGCAGGTTAGAATTTTATGCATTTCCGCATATAGAAATGCGTTTGTAAAGGCGTTGCTATTTCGCATAAACGACGAAGGCGATTTTCCAATGATGTAGCTAAGGAGTTAGCCCTTTTAGTTTTCCATAAATCCTTGGCATGCATCGCCGCGGGTGTTCGGTCTAGAATCATTCGCTTTGATCTCGATAAACGTTTATCTCGATACGCGGAAAGGCGAGACTGTTGGGACGAAGAGTTTCCAGCGTGCGGCTACGTTTACGCGTCATCCCAAAGTTCCGCGAGAGAGCTCTGGAATTCGCTTCCGGATTGTTGCCGGATGCGCGAATCTCCGACTGCCTTTTGGCCGCGCGGTTTCGCAAGTATTCCTCCCCAAGGGCGAAGGCCTGCGGCCGCGCATCGCAGACGTACGCGTTTACCTTGAATTAAGATTTTCGCATCGTCGAAAGTTCGCCGCGATGCGTTCCAACCGATGCGAGTTCCTCCTGGAAACGGTGCTTTCCTCCTGGAAAGGGGGCGCGATAGTTTCTTCTCGGAAAGTTCGCGGCCAGGGCTGAAAGCGGATAAACGCGCAGCGATATTTTATATTTCCAATTGGCTCGGAGGCGGTTCTCGAGAGTTGGAGGCGCCTTGGCTGGAAGCGCGCAATAAGCGTTTCCGGCTCGCCCTTTTCTCTCGAAGCTTATAACCGCGTTCGCTCGTCTTTTCCCCGTCCACGAGGCGCCCCCTCCCTCAGGCCCCTCCCTCGCGGATTTCTATCCACTCGTCCGGCCCGAACTTACCCTTCCACGGCCACCCTTTCGGCATTCCGCGAGACGAATGCGCTCCTTTCTCTCCAGACACTCGCTCAAACCGCGAAACACCGAGGGCTCGGGAAAACAGTAACTCCACGCACTTGGAAAAAAATACCCCTTCTCCAAGTACTCCAAAATTCGCACGATACCCGTCCCTCTCAAATCAGCTCTGGTAATCAGCATTAGTAATAAAAACACGCGTCAGCGCTAATACCGATACGCAATCGTTATCGAGAGTTCGCGTGTAGATTTCGGTGGGGGCGTGAAATCGGCGACGCGGGAGAAAACAGATTTGCAAGTAATTTTAGATATTCCGGGGTGATATCCAGGTCGAGATTGGAAGTAAACGTGAGGCGAGGCACGCGTGACGGCGTATCAAGAAATCAGGGGTTGGAAGGGAGCGAGCGAGAGCGAGAGAGGGTGGGAGAGGGAGAGGGGAAGGTGGAAAGAGGGAGAGAGGAGGAATCGAGCGGGCAAACCGCCGGCGGTCGTGGGATTTTCCCTTTCGCGTATTACTTTTCCAGGCCCTTTTCCGCCAGCGTAGTTCCCTCGGTATTCCAGGGCCACGCCGGCGCATACGTCGGCTGGAATGTAAGAGTAATTGGGGGAGGGCATTAGGGGGTGACAGGGGCGCCGGAGTAAGCCGCCGGGGGCAAGAATGCGCAGCACGTTCGAACCTACGTCGGCTCGTCCCGCTCACGTTTCTCCTTCTCTCCTCTCCTTCCCTCTCTCTCTTCCTCTCTCTTTCTCTATCCCTTGCTCGCCATTCGTAATCACCAATGTGCGTAACCACGCGGCATTCCGCCGCGTTTTGCCATTGCGCACTCCCGCGACACTGCACAAACGATTGTCTTCCGCCTCGTCGTCATACGAATGCCTCGATGAATTCTAAAATCATTTACGCCCCGACTACGCGTCTAGGTTAATCTTTAGGAAAATCGATGAGGAGTAAGGCTAAGGCCAGCCCATTTTATTTTATCGACCGCGTCGAAGAGATGAAAGTATTCTTCTTCTATACCGTATAGTTGGAAAGGGAATATTTTCGAGCACCTTATCGAGGGTGGAATCGAACAGAGGGATCGACGAGCTACGTTCCTGCTGTTGCCACAGTTGTTGCACTTTATTCGATAAATTTTTCAAAACTTGAGCTTCCGAAAAACCGACGTACCGGACGTTTATCTTCGATAGGTCAACATTTCTACGAATACGTGTTTCGCAACGGAGGAAACTATGCGTTTTCCAGTATTATTTCGGTGCGTCGAAGGGTACGGGGATTAAAACTCGGGGCTGTTTTATGGGGAGGATCGTGGAGGGGGTCGAGGAGGAGATAGAAACGTCGTGATTTCCGATTACGATTCAGGCTCGAAGCAGCGACGCGAGTCGCGCAAGGGTGAAAGAGGGGCGAATCGCGCAAAGGGGAGAGCCTGACGGTCTTCGGCGAGTTTCCACGGCGCGTTATCGATCTACCGAGGATGCCGAGCCCACGAGCGTAATGCTTTTCTCGCCCGTGAATCCAGAAAAACAAGGATTCACCGTCCACGCCTCTGGCTCGCGTCGTTCCGCTCCAAGCCGTCGAAACAAACTCACCTTGCATCCCGGGTCATCCGTTATAATTTACCCAGGAAAAACGGTCCACTCGTAAATCTTCTGGCCGTTGGTGAAATACGGAAAGTATCTCGAATAGTGGGGAATTAAGCAGAACGGAAAATGGCGGAGGGAGGGACAGGGTTGGCGAGTAAACATTTACCCTCCAGATTTCGGTGTTAATGTTCCTACGCCGACTCGTCCTGCTTGGACAATTTAATTTTTCGAGCTGCTGCCCGAGGATGGAGAAAATCCTAGCTATGTCGACCATTTTGACTTCGCTCCGATTTAACGTGAATTTCCCCCCAGTCACGGCATCCTAGGAAATCCATGGTCCGTGCAGGCCCGTCCTTTCTTTTTTTTTCGGAAATTTCCGAGAGGGGCTCGCGGAGGTGGGGAGAAAAATACATGGGCTTCATCTTCGTCGTAGCACGGTATAATTTTCCACGTGCACACGAGTGCAGTGCTTCGAGGCCGTATATCACCGCGAAGCAAACCTGCCTGCAGTGCCAACTGCACATCTGCGACTGCAGGCACCTGGCGAAGGTAGCCAAAGTCTCTTCACCGAGCTGGAGAACCGAATGGCTCGCCATTAGAGTGCCTTTCTCCCTTCGTCTCTGTCCTCCCTTCCGGCCTGGCCTCTTCTTCTTCCGCTTCTTATTTCCTCGAAGGGAACCGGGAGGTACCTACGACATTGCGGCCATTCGTTTCGTTCCTACCCACCGAGCCGGCTTCTGGACCTCCTGGAAAAAGCAGAACGGCGATCTGGATACCGTGTCCTTCCTTAACTGCAACCGACAGCGTGCAGCCTCCCGGATATAAACGTCGTTGCGAAATAGAAATTCTGAACCTCTGCATCACCATTGGCACTTATTCCACGTACCTGGTATCACCTTGAGGAATAGTTCCTCGATGAAACGAGGGTAGGATCGAAGAGGCTAGGATTTACATTTCGATCGTTTGATAGTCCAGTCCTCGCTCTATCTTGGTATCGAGCGGTACGATTATTCAGGAAATATCCATACCAGGTGTACTTCTGTATTTATATCATGTTCATCGTGTACGAAATTCTTCCTGGTGTCTCAATCGTCTCCTGCCTCCCTGGATCTCGATTTAAACGATAGTTTCTCGTTCGAGACGGAAGGAGAATCGTGCACGCCAGCGTACCGCGAGGTCCTTGATATTTTTGGGGAAACTCCTACGTGTGGTCCGCGCGAGCGTAAATGGCCTTCGTGCCTGGTTTTTCCACTGGCGAGATCGAGTGCCGTCATCCTGCGCACGAAGAGAGCTCCAAATTAGGTCCATTTCACGGCAGCTTCATTCGGTGTGTATCTCGGACCATCGTCGGTCGGGTAAACTTTTCGGAGATGTTAGCCGGGATGTCGTTGCATTTGTCAGGCCGCGAAGAAAAAGCGGCGGACGTGACGTACGGGCCGTGACGCGGCTGGCATCCGGGCCGCTGCATGAAAAATTAAGCAATTAACCCTCCCGGAGGGGAGAGCATTAGGGACACCCCTCTCCCTCTTCCTAGATTTTCATGAAACTCGACCGTTCTTCGTGCTTCGGTAATGCCTCGGTTACGAGCTATTTGTTACGAAAACACTGGGTGTCTCAAAAAAGCGTACTCCCTTTTTTTATCGCCATCTCATATATTTAACTTTAAGCGTTTCGAGAGTTTATCGATATAGATACAAGTGTAATGGGATGAATTAAGGATTTAATGGCGTTGTAGAAAACATCGGTCTTTCCCCTTAGTCTAGTTTCCTCTGATAAAGTCCTGGATGTTCCACGGAAGGTTGTCCATCCTTTCAAATATCGAGCGTCGAAAGACCGAGGCTTGACCAAAGACATTATTGGATTCTCGATTTCATTTTACTCGAGCTCGCGAGAGCGCGTCAGTTTGTAATATCCCAGATCTTCCGGAAGCTCTCGTAAAACAGTGCTATTCCGCTCGGGAAGGCTGGCGCATCATCGGCTGGATTTATCCGCCTTAAGCTTTTTGCCCGGGAACCCATGCGCATCAACAAGCGGCTTTGGCCCCTGGAAGTTTTTTCCTCGAGAACCATTGCGCATCAACAAGCGGACTCATCCACCCTGAGCTTCGCGCTCGAGGGCCCTTACGCATCAACGAGCGGACCTAGCCACTCCGAGCCGCTGGTTCGGGAATTGTTGTCCATCGAGGACTTGGCCCTTCCTTTCCTCCGGGCCCCGCGCCTCGTTTTTCGATCGCTTCACGACCTCCCATCGACGCTAAACCCTTTTTCCAAGTTATCCCCAACACCGTGGACCTCGCGCGATTACCTCAAAATCGATGGATGCACGAATCCCGGATCGAGCGCGAACCGTTACGTTTTCTCTCCACGATCGGCCGAGGAACTTTCTGGCAGGAGGGACTGGAAGCTTCTCGTTACAATTTCGAAGTGTAAATCGAAGTTATACGCCGACACGTCGCCTCAATATCCTGGCCAATATCCTAGACGGGTTCGAGTCGCGCGAGGAACCCAGGGTATTTATGGTTTAGCCGCGCTCCTGGAAAATAATTCCAGAAGAGCAGAAGAAGAGGCCGATGACGGCGCCGCGGGAAATTACGGCTTTAATCACCCGGTATTGCATATTTTATTACGTCGGACTTTGGGGCTGGCGGAATGCCATGCATCTAACGCACGACGCCGCGGCGTCTGGCGAACGTGCGCCCGAGTCTCGAGCAATTATCGTTAGAATTTAATCCGCCGGTATCCCGTGCATTTTTCAACTTCTCGAATAACTTCCAGGAAAATTTTAATCGCGCGGGAGGGGAGGGGCTGCGGGGAGGGGAAGCTTCGTTTTTCCGGGATAAACACGGAAGTTGTACCCGCCGGAGGAACTTTGCTCCCGTGGCACTGCATTTGTATGCACGTGCGCGGAAGGGGGAAAAAAGAAGAAATAGGCGAGCGGGGTATCCGAAGCACGAGATTCCACGTCGATCCGGCGTTAGAGCCACGGACGAGCCACCTGGAAACGTCCTTAATGAGGATAAAAAGTATTCGAATAAAGTTACAGCTATGCAGAAGCGTTGTGACGTAACGAATAAGAGCGGCTTTTTTTTTAAACGACGTGGGTCTAATTAAAAAAAAAGGGAGGAGGAGGGGAGGAAAAAATGAACGGATGCTAGTTTCATTTAAACACACTCCCCTTCTTCCGGCATTTATAATACCGCAGCTCTTTCGAAATTGGGCTGTACGCGTTGAAAGAGGAGGAAGAAAATTCGAGGCGTCGGATTCGAAAGACGAGCGACGCGAGGGAAAGCGGCCGACGTTGATGGCTATCGGAATAAATGGCGAGAATAAAAAGCAACGATCGTGCGGAAGAGGAATAACAAGAGTAACGAGGGACGTTTCGATAGGAACGGCCCAGGGTCGCGCGAGCCTCGGCCAATCTCCCGGAGATAATGATAGCTGGGACTAAATAAAGAAGAGCCGTCGAAGCGGCGTGGCCCCGGACGAAAACAGGGCGAAACTAATTGCCAGGAGAATCGGAGTAGGAAGTTTAGCGCCGCGTCAAAAATCAGGGGAGGAATCTTTCGCAGGTGCGAATGGTGGAGCGGCGTAAAGCGGGGAATCGAGTTTGCGCGGCATAATAGCGTCTGTATCGTTGCGCGGTAAACTCGAAAAGTCCCCGAGGCTTCGTTAACTCGATTAGTAATAACGCTCGACGCTTCGCTGACTCCGTAAGGAGCTCCCGAATGGATCCATACGGACCGCCGTGATCGACTCGATTGTACGAGTCTCTCTCTCTCTCTCTCTCTCTCTCGTCCTTCTTCCCGCGCGAACCATTTCTAGAATGTCGGGCACGTTGACGTTTAATTCACGAGAAAATCGCGCCTTTAAGCCAAAGCCCCGGATTCTGATCCCTTAGGCTTACGTGAAGCGCCTTCGAATTCGCGGAGGTAACTCGACGGCCGAAATCTCGGCCCCGGCGCCTAGAGGCAATCGCGAGCCAGGCCATTCCTTCCGATCGTTACGTTTTCGCAGCGCCCGATGAATTTCTCGATCGAACCTTCACGGACCTCCCGGCTTCTCGTGCGCCGCTCCAAGTATGCGCGTCTTCCAGGTTACGACGTGCCGAGTTTCGCGGGGGACCATCAACGACGAGATGGAGGAACGTAATACCATGGCGCTGCGATAAATCTCGGCTCTGGGTTTTTCCCTCTACATACGCTACACTGGTGCGTCCATAGTACCGCGCTGATACTCGACGCGACTTTGGTAATCGATATTCAAAACGAATCGCGGAAGCGCGTACTCGATTTAATCGTGGAACCTTTGTTTTTCTCTTCTTCTTCGAGATATATATATATATATATACAATTACGAGCAAGAAGAGCAGGAAGCACCACGCGTTCGTTTCTTCCTGGAGGAACGATCAGCTCGAATCATCGGGTTCGACGCGACGCCTTTATCGACGACGGGCGCTTCGAGGAACGCCTTTGCGGCGCCGCAGGAAGCCGGTGCGTCTCGAGGGGTTGATCTCGAAGCAGGAGGCGGCGGGAAATCGTCGAGCGGGGACACGATCCTTCCGCTTTGCCACGATTAGCGAGAAAGAGCAAACAGCGGCCTTTCTTCCGGATAAGGTCCAATAACGGGGGCGAGAATGGCTGGTAGGTGGCGGAGGGCCGGGCTACCTGCGGAAAATGCGGTCGCAGGCTAAGGGAGATTTTTATTCCGTCCGCGTGTAACATCAGGCCGGCCGACATTTCGGTCGTAGCCGTGACCAGGGTTTAATAGCGGTCCACGTTGTAACGCCTTAACCCCCACGCCATATACAGTTATACGCGGCGGTGCCTATAAATTTGAGCGGCTTTGTACGTGGAAGAGAGCGCGGATCCGCCCTCCGCCTTTCCAGGGAGGAAAAGTCGGATGGATGAGCCTGCCGTGGCGATAAGCAAACCCCGTCACGGTCGTAGAAGGTTTGCTTAAAGGGTAATAAGATGGAAGGGAGGGAATCTCTCTCTCGGGACGAGTCATTCGACGCGAAGAATTTCTTACTCGCTCGACGATCATCCGTCGGACGTTTCAATTCCATGGGCAGGAAGTGGGTTATGCATATTGGTGAATCATACGCTCGAGTTATGACTAAGAGGTAGAGAGCTCCGGGACGATCGAACGGATAACCGAGTTGTTTCATCGAATTATCGAATTGGGGATGGAGATGGGGATTTTTCGTCGGCGATGTAAACGCGACGATGCTTCGTGCCCTCGCTTCGTACGCGAGGAGTACCAGAGAGAGAGAGGGTATAGGACGAGCAACTCGGCGCGCCTTGGCCAGACCGCGCTCCACCCCGTCTTCCCTGGAAAGATCCGGGAAATGAAACCGATGTTACCACGTTTTTCCTCGCAATCGTCTCGCGCAATCGTCCTTTTCGAGCTAATCGAAGGAAGCGCAAAGGATATTTCCCGCAGACCGTGCAGGGTGCTTGGCGCGGGCCGCGTGGAGGGCGAGCGCGGGAGTTTTACGCAGGGACGCGAGGCGAGATGCGAGAGGGAAGTTGCCCCGGGTTCCTTTTAGGAGTTCCGTACCAAATGAAAATTCTTGGAACGACCCCACGACTTATTCACCGCTCCTCCCTTCCTTATTGGAGCCAATCTCCGAGAGGATTTGGAGGGAAGCGCCGCAGTCGTCGGTGCGGCCAGCGGATGAAAGGTCCGCGCACTAATGGATATTGACTCCACCGTCGTTTCTCCGCACTGCACGGAAATTTCTCGGCCGATTCTCGTATTTTGTCTTTGCCACCGCGGCTGGCCGGCCCACGGGCCACCGAGGGATTTCCCCTTAATTCTATCTTCGACAGAATTTCCGCTTCGTTTCGCCGAATGCCAGGAACTCGGGCCAACTTCCTTCCTCCGCTCCGCTCCGCTCCTCTCCCCCGCGCATCCGGCTCGACCGAGCGAGGAGGACTTTTACGATGATATTTCGCGACAATGCGACCGTACACGCTCGCCCATTGTTTCGAGATTTTTTTCCATCGATACGTTTGGGAACGAGGTTGGAGCGCGGCCATGTACGCTCGAGGAAGATCCTTTGATCCTCGATCCGCTTCGTACGAGTCTTTGCTTTGTCTCCTCGGCCGATTTACAGCCCGTTGTTGTACCGTTTGCTCGATCCACGCTTTTTTCGTGCTTCTGGGCCTCTTCGCGGCACTCGATGATTTTGGAGAAGAGCGGAGGGGCGCGTGAAAGGTGGAAGAGGTTGCGTGGTTTAAATGTCGCGGGGAAGAGCGATAGGTTATAGCGGTTTGCAAGCGCGCTCTCTATTTATTTTATAATTTTTTCCCTCTCGAAAAGTGCGTGCACCGGTGCGAGGGGTCAAAAGGTTCAGCCCCGCGACGAAAAGGTCGCCCAAATTCATACGGGAAAATTTCAAAGGACCCGGGCGTTCTTCCGCGAATAAATTTTTTCCCCCCTGTATTTCCACCATCGCGAAAAGGAAGGGGGAAAAAAAAGAGTTTGGCCCATTTGCCTCTCGCCGCATTCTCGTTGCACCTTTCCGTCGCTTTTACTCCCGGGACTTCCATGCAACTCGCGAAAATGTGCCGAAAAATAACAGCTTCGACGTGGCCTGCCCTTTTGCTCGGTGTAACTCGCGCGCGAAAGGAGGCAAGGGTTTTTTTTTAAACAGAGAGCATTCGCCAGGGACGGAAGGACAGGGGCAAATGCGAGGAAAAAAGCGTCGGCGGCCAGCGGCAGCATTCTTCCCACCTCCCCAGAATGAAAATTTGTCGGCGAACTTTCCTGATTTTTGGCAGCGCTCGTCCCCGGCCTACCCCGAGGAAAGTTTACGATCCAAGAGCGTTTCACCCTTCGAGCTTGAATTTATCAACGTAATATCTTGGCAGCGTTACCTTTGGAAGTTGAACGGTTTTGCTCGTATCGTAAAAGGAAAGCACGGACGAGATGTTCCCTCGGGGCGATGGGGCTCGAAGGGTGAAAAATGTATTTCGAATGAAATTGGAAAAGGTATAAGGATTATTAGTCTCCCATTAAGAGGTTTGCCGCACACCTTGTTCGCTCCCCTCGTTTGTTCTAACTTTTGCCAAGGGAAGGAGAACGAACTTTGTTCGACCGGTTTAATTAGAGGGTATTCTGCCCCGTTGAGGCTGTTTTTGCGAGCATAACTGCATATTGTTTTGCGCACCGTGGCCGGGCTAGTATTTTGTTGTTTATTTTTCCTCGGCACTACGGTAAGTTCTGGAATGAACGTGAGAATGGTGAGCTTTGTCAGGAGACGCGGCAGGTGTTGCGCATCCCTTCCGGCAACTGGGTCAAAATTCTCCTATATCCTTATACGAGTATCCAGTAACGACGCATAGCCGGCGAATAAAAGTATCGTGTATTATCGCCGCGTCTGAAATAGCAGCCGCGTCGTTTTGCTACAACTTTGTCCAGGGTAATTGCTTTCCACCTTCGAGCGACTTCTACCGTCGTGGCGCTGTTAATCAAACCGTCGGGCGGAGACATAAAAAAGCCCAATTTGAATCGTTAATTGCGCCGCGCAGCGGAGGATGGCAAATAATGTACATCGTAAAACGAGAGAAAGGACTCCCTTTATTCTCCGGCGCCGTTTATAAGCGCACAATGAGGAGTTCTTGGGGCAATAAAAAATACGATCTATTTAAATTACGGCGGGGGGTGGGGCGGGGTGGAGCAATGAAAGTGTACTTTTTTAAGGCAACGAGATCCTCGAGTCCATCCTCAAAGCCGATGTTGCTCCACGATATTACGATCAACAAAGACGGAGGGGAGGGCGTCAAACGTTCCTTTGTCGGCTCCTTTCGGGCCTTTGACCGGCGCAAAAATTTGCAGCTCGAAGTTACGAATTAAGCAACGTAGCTTTCGCGGAATGGCCAGGGGGAAAGGGGCGCGGCCTCTGCCGGTGGCCGGCAGCCGGCGGGATAAAATGTAAAATCGAGGAAAATAAACTGGACCGAAAGTTTGTCGTTGATTTTATCCGCCGAATACAAATTTTCGTGCAAACTTTCTCGATTCCCTTTCTCGTTTATTGCTCGCCCTCTTTTCCTTTTCCACTAGGGGAGCCTAGAGCTCCGTACGGTCCCAATTAGCATACTTTGCCGGTATCTTTTATCGACATGAAGGGGTTTGCTCCGAAAACCGCCGGCATAGGTCAATATGAATTTTAATATCGAGCTCCATCCCATCTCTATTCCAAACCTCTGTTCCCCGATTTACATTTTTCGGAATAAAAGCGCGTTACCGAAAAACCATCCCCTAACGCGGACCTACTCGATTCCGACTCGATCCTCATTTTCCAGGGGCCGAACTCGAAGGGCTGGAGCGCGGAGAGGCGCGTTTTCTGGCCTCGATAAATCAATAGGCGGCGGCGCCGATTAAACAGAGAGGGGGATATATAATATGACGTTTCCTCGGAATTCAGTGGAGTATCTTGTCGCGTGAAAAGGCGAACAAAAGGCGCCTTTCCTTCGTGTCAAGGTGCTCGAGGGCGGAAAGGCGAGGGGCGAGGGGAGGGGCGCGGAGGGAGAAAGACGTGTCGAGTGGGGGCGCGGGGCAGGCGGGGGCTGGGGCAGGAGGAAGGGCGGAGATACGACGCTCGTCCTCGACATTCCGCGGGGCGGGTAGACGGATACGTATTGCTTTTCCATTTAACGCCTCCCGCTCTCCGTCTTTCTCCTCCCTTTCTTCCTCGCGCCCGCGGAATGCACGCGATCCTCGTAATTTTCATAACGTCGTCGTGGACGGCCTTCCCCCTGCTTTGCCCGCTTTCTTTTCTTTTTGGCCTCCCCCTGCCCCTGCCCCTGCCCCTGCCCCTGCCCCGACAACGCTACCCAGGAGTAATTGGTGTTCCTCGTCCGCCGGCACGTCGAGGAAATACGAAATAGGAAGGCGTCCACCTCGAGTATCCTGGACGCGCTCGCCCCTGATTATTCCTCGATCAACCCCTTTATGCATATCGACGCCTATCGCTGTTTTATCAACGCCCAGGGATTCGGCATTGGTTCGCATCGAATGCCAGGTTTTTATTCCCTAATCGACTATTTGGAAAGGTACTTCGTCTCCATCGGCATCCTCTCCCTCCTCTCCTTTGGTGTACTTTGGTTCATATTTAAGGGTAGAGATAATCTCGATTTCGATGATCGTAATTTCTCGGTTGGACGAATTCTTATCGCGTACGCTATTCGCTTCGAACGTAAATCTTCGGGCTCGAGGCAATGAAATGTGAAAAGTCGAGGTCGGTGCTTATATCCGCGTGATCTTTGCCAGTACATTTAGGGATTTCGCGGAGGTTGTGAGGACGAAGGGGGGAAGGGGGAAGTTATAAGGACGTGGAAAAATGGAGGTATCAAAATATCGCGGTCGAGCCGAAGGACCATCGTTTCTCGTGCTCGCAATTTTTGTTGGCTAATTAAAGAGAAACAGCCAGGGGGTTTTGTGGAAATTTGTTACGGTGGCTTGGCGGCCTGAAGAACGACGTGGACGTGGTTTTTGTCAGCGAGATACTTTACAAAGGGTGCGGCAAGGAGAAAAGTAAAATTGTGGCGGAAGGGAAAAACGTGCGCGGCGTTTCTTCCGCGGCTTATCCGCGCGGGAGCGAGGCAGCACCGCGAGCATTGCTTTCGGATTACCGCCGCGTGCTTTACAGGGATCACGGCTATTTATTTGGGAGCTCGGCGAAACGTATCGACACCCTCGAAAGTCTGGAGGAACGCAGAGTCGATCGACGCGCGCGTCGTTCCGTGCAGGACCGCCCCCCGTTCGCCATTCGACTCTGCGCACAGTGGAATCCTACTCGCCAAGGACGCGGCCGTGGCCAAAGGGTTAAAGGAGGGAGGATAGGGGCAGAGAGAGAGAGAGAGAGAGGCGCGCGAAAGACGGATGCTTCGGCTCGCGGATGTTTCCAAGGATGCATCTCCGTGGATATTCCGCGACGTCAGATCCAGAGTTACTTCTCGCAGCGCCGAGGACGTCTCGGGCTTTCGCTCCTCTTATTTCGAGAGAGGGCTGGCGGGCCGGCCGAGCAATCCCGGCAGGCGGATTGCAACTTATTGGAGTGCAACCGCGGTTTACATTTGAATTCGTTTAAACGTGCGCCGTCACGGCCGGATCCGCGGCCCCGCCGAGTGAATCTCGAAGGGATCTATTTTCCCGGAGAGAGGCGGCGCCCCGACAATGTTTGTTTTTATCGAGCGGAATTCTTATCGTGCCTTCGCGTGCCTCGAGACCGATGTATACAGCCCGCCTACAGCCGTGTACGTAAAGTCGAGGAGAGAACCCCGTGCACGTTTCACCGCCCTCCCCTTCTACCCTACTTTCCCGCCCCGTTTCTCGCAGCCGGAAGAAAAAGCACCCTTTCGTCGCCCACCGCCTCGATAAGCCGCGTTGCACTTCTCGGATCTGTTTATTGTACGCGCCTCCTCTCGCATTCCCCCTCCTCTCGCGACGGGAGCCTTCCCCCTGGATGGATCACTGTGAAAATCGTAAAATAACTCGCCCGCATTTTGGCACGCGAGCGTGTCTCCCGCAGGATCTCGGGCCTGGCTCCTACTCGGATAACATTCTCGAGATTCTTTGTCGCGCCTCTGCGCGATCCAATTTAACGATCCGTGGGTTATAGTTTGATAAACGAGATGGGGGTACTTTGCGAAGTTGAGTTTCCGCGTTGACACCCGGAGAGGGATTTCGAAGCGTAGGAATTGGATGGCTACCATCCACTCGCGCAATTCATAATTGTATTCGAGGAACAGGATGGGCGTGCCGCGAGTTTGAAGTAATATCGGAGGGTACTTCGGAGTGCTCGAAAACGTGGAAGAGTCCGAACGCGGGGATGCGGGGTTGCCAAGAAAAATTCACGGGCCGCTTAGCCGCGAAAAAATAATCCGTTAATCCATTAGGAGCGGCGTAAATATTATCTTGTTCCCCGGTGGATAGCGCTGGCCGTACAAATTGATGGCGCGTTAGCAGCAGTTTTCAACATCGAGGGCTAATTTAACGTAATTAATTTGGCCCCGCGTAAACAGCCACTTTTATTTAGCGGAGCGTCGAAACGATGATAAACGACGGCTCGTGTTCCCGTAAGAAGTTGCGCTATCGATCAAAAGTTAGCGCGGAAAAATGCCGGGACGATGTTAGCGTACTCCCAAAGCGTTTTTCAAAAGCGATTAATCGGTGCGCGCGCCGCCAAAGCGCGACTTCGTTTCCCAAAGTACCCCCGCCTCTTGATAGATATATCACACCTGCGTAGCATCCGTCGGCTGCGCACGGCCCGTTAAAGAATTCACGCGATCGCATGTTCATCCCGCGCACGAAACTCGGCGCTTAATCCAAGATCCACCGTCGAGACGATGTACAATTTCGAGGACACATCGGATACCGGGGAATATATTCCGCTACAAGCTCCCGATATACCTCGAACACCAGCTCCGCAAATTAGCGGCATCGGTGTTGGTCGGTGCGGAGAAGCCGGACGAAAGTTTCGCGAAATCATTTCCATTTTGCATTAATCGATAAACCAAATATTTCGACGAGCGGCCTGCTCCTCTCGACGATCCTCCGCGTTATTTTAATGGACGACCACTGTCCGCGCCCCGATGAGACTTAGGGCCTTTTATTTTCGAAACGCCCTTCGATCGGGCCGGCAATTTAACGCGGATGAAGAGCGTGACGAAGGGGCAGGTTGTTAGAGGATCCGCGCGGCTCGAGGGCCGCCAATTCGGGGCAGCGTTTTTCACGAAACTCGGCCACGTTCGCCAGCCGCTTTTCCGGGGGTCGAAGGCCCCGAAGAGCCGGTAATCTCGCCCCGAAATCACGGGGCGTATTTACATACGTATCGCGCCGATATATTAAACCGTTAACGTTGCTCGATCTCGGGCTTTTTGCGCTCGTTGCGAACCGTGGCCCGACCTTTCCACAAGGGCTATGCCCACGGTTGACCCTTTGCAGTCGTTTTATCCGACGTCTTATTCCTCTTCGTCGATCACTCGTAATTATCGCGCACGCAAGTGGAATACTCTAGGGTGTTTATCGAAACTCTGCGGCCGTTTTCTCTACCTCTGGTTATTATAAAGACGTCTTTAATCGATATCATCTCGACAACGGTTACACAGTGGGGCGAGCGCCTTGATTGCGAGCTATGCTTCGTCGTTTCCAGCGCCACGCGTGCTCTATATTCCTCGCTTCTCCTATATCGGCCGCGTTATCTGGCCGGAGATATATTCATTTTTCTCTGGCACCGCAATTTTGCGACGACCGATGCATACGTGCTTGGCGCCGAGGGACGCTCATTAGACTCCCGTTAAGAGGATACGTTTATAAAATTACAGGGTGGGATGATTTAGAGGCCGGGCCCGCCTGTCGGTTCCGCGAATGTTTTTAAGTGGCGGCCGGGATAAAAATTTGGCACGCCATACTCGAGGTTTACGAGCCGCCCAATTTTTCAGCGTGAGAACTTTGGGGGATGCACGCGGCCCGGCAGTTATTTCCGTTTTGTTCGGGGGGCCAAAGAAATTGGAGGAATTTCGGGCGAATTTCCCGAGAGGGTTCTTTCGAAACAAGTTCGCGGGCTCTCGCGGCGCGCGCTCGAACATTTCGCCATAGACCGGACTGTATCTCGCCCCGAAGCCGCATTACGAACTACCGGAGTTAATCATCGAGCCGTGCTCCTCTGACCGGCACGTCTTTCGCCCCGCTCAGCTTCCGTCCTCTAATCCCTTCCACGACCGCGCTTCATAAATATGCAACCTTAAACCGCGAGGTCGGCCACCGAGTTTTTACATTGCAAATGTAAAGACTACTTTCTTCGCCCCTCGTTTATTTCATTCTGCAGCTCTGTTTGTTGTACCGTCATTAATCTCTTAAGTCGGCTACGCCACTATAGTGGCTTTCGTGCACGCGTCGCTTGGAACGGTATAGTGGCTCTCGGGCATACGTCATTTGGAATAGTGCCCCACTATTCGCGTATGTCATCGTTTTGAACGGTACTCCGCGTGACGCTGTGTCGTATCTCGTTTTAAAATATATCTCGCAAGAAGACACGTTTCTCCTAACTGTCTTCTCGCTCGGCGCGATGTAAGTAGTTCGCTAAACGGTCTTATCGAGCAGCGGTCCTCTTTACCGCTATCTAAGCTGCTGTGCAAAGTCGTTCAACGAACCACTTATATCTCACTTAAACTCGTGTTATTGATTATTAAAGCCCAGGTGTTTTTATAAAGGGCATTGTAAAAATTAGGAATCCCATGAGGCGCATTGTGGAGATTCGTCGTGTGGTTCGAAGCGGGGAGGCCGGAGAGCGAGCAGGAGACGTGGTCGGCTTTCGGGCAGGTCGGGCAGGTCGGACAGACGCGATTAAGCGAATTCGAATGCGAGCCAGAGACGTGTCCTCGAGCTGACTCCAATCAGGCTGACACGAGTCGCTGGCGCTTCTTTCCTTTCAATTTTAGCATACGCCCACCTCGTCGAGTAAGGCTCGACTCGGCTCTGGCAGAGTTCCAAGCCTCGCTTCCTCGCCTCGTTCCGCTTCCTCGAGCATCGCGCGTGTCAGCACGCAATGCGCGTGTGGATTCGAGCCTCTCCTCCGGAGACACCTCGATCTGTCGACGGCGCGGCGAGGACGACACGTGAACCACCCTCTGAACGGGATGATTTACGAAGGAAAAATCCGGCTTCCTCGAGACATCGGCCAGACTCGGGCTTGGGAATTCCAAGCGTCGGAGATGGCGTCGAATTGGAAAGCTCTTTGGCGCGTTCTTTAAACAAATATCGAGTCGAGTTAAGAGCACGATGGGTAAATCGGTACCGTTTATTCGGCATCCACGCTTTTCTCGCGTATCCTCTCGCATAAAGGGCCGCTCTTTGATCGAGCGTTCGTGCATAGCGCGGAAAACTTCTCTCGGCGTGTTAATTTAAAAAGTAGACGGTGTCGTGCGGTGGGTTCTTTCTAGGAAAAAAAAATCAATTACTCGCGGACAGAGTCGGTATAAATTAAGTCCCCGGGTAAGGAGGCCGGGTGACGGATAATCCGAAATAATGGAGGGCCGGAGGGGCATTCGGCTCCACGAAAATCCCCCGTCGAGTGTCCGACTATTTATATCCCAGTCCGCAATAAAAGTATATATAGCATCCTGCAGGTTTATTCGCGGTCGCGTGGAAGTTGGTGGGCTTAGTTCGAGGCGCCCCTCGGGGTGCACGGCCTCGTCTACCCCTTAACGCGGTTAAGGCGCACATCTTGTTTAACGCCGGCTGAACATAAATTTTCGGGCTTCTGATCCGCCCGTATAAATATCGGGGAAATTATGCCTAGCGTCTTATCTCCTCGCAGGGGAAACCCTTATCCGGATATTAAATTATCCTCCAGCGACTCGCGTATATTCGATCGCGGCTGCACGAGTAATCCGCCACCTTTTTTAATATCTATCCTTAAATTTATCTTCGCTCCTCCTTTCATCGGGAATATAGCGGGGTACGGTAAAACGATTTTTACAAGGAATCCCAAAGCACTGGAAACGCGTTCGAAGATTATCGAAGAATACTCGACATTTCGCAGAAATAGCGAACGACACTGTCGATAATCCTGTCTAAGCGGCAGATCTTCCTTCGAAGGGGACGCAAAAATTGCGTTGAGAATTGCGAAGGATCGCCGGTGTCGCTCTTTAAGCGCACCGCCGACGGGGATGGCCATGCGCGTGTTTCCACGCACAGATTAGAGCTCCAGTTACGTTTGAAACACGAACTGCAATCCCGTGCCACCGCGTCGGCGATTTATCTTTGTCTTACATTACACGTAATATTCGTCTTGACCGCATTACGAGGTCTGCGCCAGACACCACCGGAGGCGTCGGCTGGATGTGCGCGTTTGCATACGCGCTATGGTGCGCGTAGCTTTATTGCGCTCCCCGGTATAAATACCGGGGACTCGACAGGGAATTTCCGAGTGCTATGGTAACCCCCGCGAATTTCGCCATCCGTGGTATTCGTCGCGTACTTAATTACCAAGCTGCCGGGGCCAGGTACCGCGAGACTACCACGGTAAATCCACCGGCTTTGCTTTCTTTCGAATACAGCGGTATCCGAAACGGAGGTCTTCGCTGACCCGCCATCGAGCAGATTTAGGATCTAATAGTATTCTCGGTTATTCGTCGGGTCTTCGAACTTTAACGCTTCGTCTTACACGTAACTCCATCACGGTTTGTATAATTTCTAGCGGGAATCGCGGCTCGCGGATTTGGATACTTTTCCATAAATTATGAGGTATTATTCTCATTGCGGTTGCGCGCTATCTATATCGCATCCTCGCGATTGGAGCTGACGCGACGAAGAAGGTCGCGGATATTTAAGCAAAGCTCCATCGTCGGCTCGAGAAGTAATTTTAACCTCCCACGTGTCACCGAATTCTATTTGCATAAACTCCTGACCCAGGAAAGTAATATGATTTTGACGAGGCTCGTTGAAATTTGCTCTTGTAATCCGGAAGGATCCATATTAGGAGCGGGAGAATTAATTCCAGCATACGGTTTTTATGCCACTTTTAGTTGCGAAACGAGCTGGAACGAGAGTCCACGAGAGTTCGCGATGTACGTGCCCTCTACTTTAACGCGCTTTCGTCGCTCGGCGTTATAAGTAGGATTGCACTGTGAATAGAGCTGAAAATTACGGCCTCCCGCCTTATCGCTTCTATCAATCTGCTTAATATTTCAGCAGAGACCTTAACAAGATCCTCTCGTGCGATTGATCGCGTAGATTGGATAATCGTACCGTGGTTTTGAGTTCTCGCAACGTACGAAAAGCCTCCTCCTCGACGTCCGCGGTGCTCCTCGCGAGGAAAACTCGGGGCTGACGAGGAAAAAAAAGACTCGAGATCGAAGCTCGGTCTTCGGGGGAATTTTAAATTCGCGACGAAAGGTACGTCGCTCATCGCGCGACCATCTCGAGGGAATCGGGACAAATTGTCGCGGTGATTTCGATCGGGAAAGCGCCGAGCGGAGCGCGCTAAAAGCTTCCGCGGTAAACTTACGTAGCGATCTGCAAAAGGCTTCGAAGCACGGCGTCGTTCCTCAGGAACGGAGATAACTTACTAAGTACACGGCTGCCGGGGCCTCGCCCCAGAAACTTTTATCGCGCGCGCGAATCGTGGCCTGTCGCTGGGTGCGAGAAAGAAAAAAGAACCCTCCCCCGCAACCCCCGAGGACGAGGGCGACCCGTTTGCCCGGCGTGCTTTGCAATACGGTTAATATTCCCGCGGACAAACAAAAAGCGTGCATTAACGAATGCAACCCAGTTAATGCAGGCCGGTTAAGTGAATGTAGTTAATATTCCGCGGGGGCAGAGAAAACTTTCGAGGCGCCCGTTGTATCCCGGCATATTGGAGTTGCTCTAGAAAGTTTTATCGGCCTCGCGAATCGTCCGGCGGCCGAGGCCGCGCGGTAAAAAGGACGTGGATTAAGACGAGCTCGAGTGGAAAATCGGCGGGGGTTGGAAATCGGACGAAAGCGAGGCGCCGATTACGAGGGATCATTTGCCAATGCATTTAAACGACGCGTCCTATCCAATCCAGGGATGGTCTTGCAATCAGAGGCAGGAATTCCTCTTCTTCGTTTCCCGCGTGGATCGCACGGTATCTTTCCTCCTAGGAGCCACTATTTTAAACCAACCTCTACACGAACACGATTCGATTCAGCGTCTAGTTCAAGCGTAAATTCCACACCACTTGGACCCACGACGAGCCACACCGCGCGGAACGTTCTCCAGGAGCAGCAGTCCGCTTTCGAACCCAAATTTTCCAGCTGCAGGTCCGCGCCTCCGTTCGTCACGGCGCGGCGCCTCCAGATCGCGCTTGTTCGAGGGAGAATAAATGGTCTGGGCGGGTAAATTTCGCGGGCAAAGCCAGGAATAACCGGGGTGCGCCGCTAATGCGAACGACAAGCAGACGCGTGCGAGGCGCGAGGGGGCGAGCGAGCTAGAAGGGGGCGCCCTAGCTCGTTAGCCAGGAGAGAGGAGAGAGGAGAGAGAGGGGGGGGGGGGCGGGCTAGTAAGTCGGAGTGCAATCGCGGGTGAAACTGGAACGGTTAGCAGCGTGGCGATCGTTTAATCCAGGCCGGTTCATAACTTCCCCGCGAGCCTCGCCTCTTTTTTTCCTTCTCACGGCCGTTTGTCACGGTACGTCAAAGGACACCGGGAGACTTTCCAGCTACTTTGCACGGCCGGGCATGCGAGACCGGCGGGCTTAATTTATTTGCGAGCCGTACAACAGCTGTGCCCTTGCCGCGCCAACCGGACGGATCCGGCAGTTTGGATTAGAAATTGGAGAACGGCGAGGCGGCCAGCCGGCGGTGTGAATAAATTTCGGAAGTTCACCGAATCGAGCGACGAACGCCGCACCGGCGGCTCTTCGATTTAACCCTTGGCGTTATTGCGCGAAGAGCGAGCCTTCGACGCCGCGTTATTTCCTATGCACGCTTCGCGATTATCGCGTATGACGAGAACGTCTAGCTGGAGTTATCGCGAGAGTTTTTTTTTTATAAAGATTTCAGGGTACTTGGAGGAGGAGGCGGTGAAGTTGGGGATGAAATGGTTCGGTCCGCGAGGGGTTGATCCTCGTGTCCCAATGAGGGTTGCAAATTCTAGGAACCGTGCGCAAAAGCGACGTCTCCTTTTCGAGGATCCTTGTACATCTCCGGCATCGCCAAGACTAACAACGACGACTTAATCCACCGACGTTTAAGGATTCATAGTCCTTACACCGTCTGAATAATTCCCCATTGTTGGAACTGGGGCAGTGTGGAGCGCGGAAGCTCGGACTTTCACGCGGAAGATCAGAGTTCAAATCCCGCACTTCGCCTCCGGATAATTTTCCACGCGATGCTGCAACGCCGCTGGCGTCGAGGAGTCCGAGTTAGCGTACGATTTAGAAAAATGCTTCAGCGTCGCTTTTAATCCGTCACGGACGTCCTTCCGCCGTACTCGCGATAATACTCGTTTTCCCTAAATTGGACTCGCGAGGATGAAAAAAGAAAGCGGGTCTCATCCGTGCCTTGGCGAATGCGAAGCGAGCGGTTCGGAACTCGAGCCAAGTTCCTCGACCAAGTAACTCGAGCTCCGAGTATCAAAAAGGAAGTGGACGAATAAACAAATAGGCAAGAGCACGTGAGAGCGGCTCGGAGTGGAGGTTTTCGCGAACGAATCTCGACGAGGCTGGTTAAGAGCGGCGTGAATCGGGCTTAAAGGAAGAAGTGGGAGCGCGGGGGGGATGGTTACTGGCAGCGCGAAGCGCGGAGTAGGGCTGCTCGGGTCGCCGGAGGGCGGAGGAGGGCGGAGGAGGGCGGAGGAGGGCGGAGGAGAGCGGCGGAGGGCGAGTAAGAGCGTAGATCTTGCACGCGAGCTCGCGTGATCCACATTTACGCTCGTTCACGCACACCCGCGAGCCTCTGCACTCGCGCTATTCGCCATTTCCCACTCGCCTCGGCCTCCTCCCTTCGCACGCGCGCTACCTCCGATGCGAGCTTTCCCTCTCGGCCGCCCTCCTCCTCCTCCGCCCCCCCCTCGCTGCCTCTTCGGGCTTTCGACCGCCGCTCTATCCCCCTCTCGCGCCAGCCCGCCTCTCTTCGCCTCTCTTCGCCCCTCTCGCGACACTGCCCGACTCTTCCTCCGTGTCCTCCGTCCGCCTCTCTCTCCCTTCTTCCTCGCCGCCCTCTCGCTCCGCCGGCTCGTACCACCTCCCTCTATCTTCTCGCGTGTCGAGCCGTGGTATCTTATTCTTCGCGCTCCTCTCGTCCTCGTACCTCCCTTTCTCTCCCGCCTGGACCGCATAACACACGCCGAACTCCGCTGTTTTTCTTTCTCGGCCCTGGCTCCCATTCTTTTTTCCTTTTCTCCCTTCCGTCTTTGCCGGCTTACGTTGCCCTCTTATTTCTTCCCCCCTCGTGTCAACCCGCCTCCTTCCTCGCGCTGCTCTCTCCTCCCTTATATTCTTCGCCTCGCCTTTTTTCTCGCGCTCACATCTCCGCGCACACGTCGAACTTTGGCGCTCTTTGTTCTCCCCTCTGGACGCGCTCCTCCCTTTGTCGCCTCTCCTCTTTCGTTAACAGCTTATATTACCCTCCTCTTCGTTCCCCCGCGTCGAAGCATATTTATTGCTCCCGCCGCTCCTGCTCCGTTCCCTCGCCCAAGAGCGTACTGCGTTCAACCTTGTCGATCTTCATCCTTCCAGGCGCTTCTCCTCGGCACCTTCTTCTTGGTTAGCGCACCATACGCTACGCGATACTCGCCGCCGCTATCGCGCATCGGCTTCCTTCTTATCGTACGCGTGCCTCCTCCCAGGCTTCTCTTTCCCGCTCCTTCGCCGCCAAGTCTAGCGCGTTAACCTCCTTCTCGTCGCCCTCAGCCTCGGTCACGTACACCGTCTCTCGCCGCCTCCCCTCTCTCCCTCCTCCCTCTCGTGCCTGGCTTTACACATTTTCCTCCTCCTCCCCCCTCCCCGCCCATTGTTTCAGTCTCCGTACAGTACATTATCTCTCGCCGCTGTCCTCTCCTCTCTCTCTCTCTCTCTCCGCTGCTCGACTCGCCTCTCACTCCCTTGGCCTTTGTCGCGCGGGCCACCTCTTTCTCTCGCTCGTTACAAAGTTCCCTTTCCCTCCCCCTCTCCCCTAACCAGTCCCCCTCACGCACGAAGAGTTTCCAAAATTTTCACCCCTCCTCCTCTCCTCCACACCCTTTCTTACCTCTCCTCCCACGCGATCTCTCTCTCCTTCTCGTAGCAGCCTCGTTCCTCCTTCACCTCCAGCTTTCTCTCCTCGTCTAGCTCTGCCTCATCCATTCACTCGACGTCCCCCCAGATACCTTCGACCGAGCGCCGAGGGGGCGAGGGGCTTCGAGGGGTTGGAGCGGCACTGCGCCCCTCACGTGTAATATAGTAATAACGCGTGGCGAAGCTTTATCGCCGCACCGGTTCCTCTATTTATTATTCACAGTGTGTCGACGCACACGAGGGCGCCGATGCGGCGCACACCGCCCGGCGGACGCCTCGTACGTGCAGCCTGGTTTTCTTTCCTCCTCTCCCCGGAAAGAAGGGCGGTCTTCCGGGGGAGGGCGGGGGCGCGAGGAAGGCGCGCAGGCCGGGTATCCGTCTGCCAGGGGGTTTGCTCGGGGGAGAACCGCCTCCCTCCTCTCGCAGCGTTCATTTACGCGCCGGCTTCGCACCGCGCGTTACTCCCGAAGCCGCGGACCGTGGCATTTTAATTTCCACCTGGTCGGGGAGACCGTGGATTATTTTCATAATTCAGGCCAGCGACGCTCGTTGCGTGCCTCTGTCTCTCTCTCTCTCTCTCTCTCTCTCTCTCTCTTTCTCCTCGCTCCCTCGCTCCCTCCCCCGCTGTCTCCCCTCCTCGCGCCCCTTTCCAGTCGGCTGACTCACCCCCGGGACGAGTGGCCCTCGTTGCGGGGGTGCAAACGTCGCACGAGACGATCGAGCGCCCTCGATGCCTCCTGGAAGATCGTGCCTAGGGTGCATATCGCCCCCATATCGCGAAAGCAGATTTGTTTAGGGAGGAAGCTTGCCTCGTGCAACTTTGGAAGACAATCACGGGGCTCCGGGAACACGGCTGGCCTCGGAGATAGCGCGGAGGCTGAACGATCCCGGAGATCGAAGTTAATTGGCGGTTTACCGATGGCTGGAAACGGAAAAGCAGGGTTCGTTCGTTTAAACGCGCGACCCTTTTGCGCGGGGCTTTCTTTTCCGGTTTCCCAGCGGGGCGGGCTTTTTATTCCGCAAGTTTTTAGGTCGATGCTTTGGCTACCTCTCGCTCCAGATGCGCGGCACGGTCGGTTTTAACTCGCGTCCGAAAAATTTGGAGAATATCACCTTGGCGCGGCAGCTCGTTTTTATACAATCGGTCGTTTCGTAGGTGCGCGCGTCCCATTGCATTAACTCGCCCCGTGGATTTTTAAAGCGCGCCGCGAGAAAAACGTCGAACTTACCCTCGAATTTATTTTGCCGGTTTATTCGCGAAATGACTGGCGGCCCGATGTGGACACGGCGCCGTAATTTGCATCCGCGCCACCGCCGGCCCCCTCCCCCGCGTCTGTCTCATATTTTAAAACTACCGTCTCCCGAAAAAGAGAGAGAAAAAAAATCCGGGGACTAAATTGCGATAAAAAATTCATCAAGAGCGAAGCGCGAGGCTCTCGAAAAACCAGGATCCTAAAGAGCGTAAGCGTTAAAAATTCACCAGGCCGACAAACCCGGAGAGGCGCTCGCGGCCTCCTCGCGGAAGCGTCTTTTAAATCATCGAGGCTCCTCCGATCGTTTCGTTTCGAAGCTCGCGCTTTCGAGCGCCTCTTCTCTCTCCGCGATCGAGAGAAGTCACGTTCGAAAGATCGCTCGGCGAGGAGTTGCGCGTAATTAAAGTCCTCGCCTCCCTTCCGGCTCGACGAGCAGCGCGGCCATTCGATTCCGATGGAAGTCGAGGGTTTCGCGCTCGAACTTTCCCAGAGATATTTCACGCATCGATCTTAGCTCGCTGCGAATTGGAAATTCCGCGGAGCTGACCCGCGGCGTCTAATTGGGCGGAAAACGTTTCTCGGTACGATCCAAGGCGCAATTCAAATTTCCTACCTCCGCCGACAGCCGGCGATTTAATTTGACGCTAAAGAATTTATATAACTCGCCGGGAGTTTTTCAGCCGGCGGCCAATGTCCGGCCTCCCCCGAGGCAGGCCGCTGCCGGACGTGGGAATAAATACGCTCGGGCCGCGCTATCGTTTGGGAACGCGCTCGATATACTAACGAGGCCGCCACTACGTTTTCTTGCCTTTCCAGGGAATGTACTTTCTCCTCCCGCTTTTTCCTGGGCGTGGTGCGTAAATGCGCCGTATCCGCGGCTGCTCGTTTCGCCAAAGCAGCGAGCGGAGCTTCGCGAAGGCGGCTCGCGAATAACGTTGCCGCCTCGTCGATCGACCGACCGTATTTCCCATTAGTCCTGCCGGCTGACTAAGAGGAACTACCCCCTCCGTGGGGAGCTTGGAAGAGGGCGACCCCCGTGACGCACCGCTCCAGCGATACGCGCGTCGATCGTTTCCACCCTCGAAACAATGGCGTTTTACAGCGCGTATTAGGATCGCGTCGTTATCGCAGCGATGTCGATGCTTCGAGGATAAAGTCGATAGCCCTTTGCATCCCATTTCCTTCCGCGTTTACTTAGAGACTTCGCGTGTGGCTATCGCGTTCCTCTTCTTCCTCCTCGTTTTTTCTTTCCCTACACGAGCGCACTTGGCGCGCCCGTAGTTTCGTGGGCACGTTCTACCGCCTTGGAGGAGGCTTTTCTTTTTTTCGCGATCAACCTCGCAGTCCCCGTCCCCCGCTCGGTCCTCCTTCCTCGGGGCGCGTACTCTCGGTTTATGGGCTAAGTAAGGACGTGCATAGTCGGGCCGCGTAAGACGCGGGCCTCGAACTTTTTTAACGATCGAACCCTGCGCCAGTGTCTGCGCCCTCCTCCCTCCTGTTATTTGGATTACGCCCCGGTACTTCCGGCCGTAGTCATCTTATTTTTACGAGCGTCGCGATAAAAGATCACTGCGGAGTATACAGCGACGGGTTTTCTCTCCCCGTTTGGAATTCCGTCGCTCGCCCCTTCGCAGCGCGCGGACGAGCGCCGTTTATGACGAGGATCGTTAAAAACGATGGAATCTTGCTCTTGGAAATTGCCACGAGACTGCGGCCCGAATACGTGCCAACTCCATTGGCCGCGCGCACACCCGTGCCCGCTTGTATTATTAAATCAGCATCCGGTGTCGCGTTAGCGCGAGTCCGAGTCGCGCCATTACATCGGTATTATCGGAGGCCCCCGGTGGTTACGAGTCGCGAGATCGACGCGTCGATCCTCCCGCTCCGCTCCTCGCGGAATTACCGCGGGCCTCGAATACGCGCGGACGCGCCATTAAGCCGAGACGATCTTCAAAAACAATGGAAGGAAGCGGGAGGATGGAATTAGAGTCCTGGATCCGCCTCGGAATTATGGCGAGGCCGCGATTAAGCGTGCTCCGGTCGGACATTATCCTTAATCGCGGAAAGTTAGGGTAATTAGGAAAAAGATCGTGGAAATCGCGAGGAGGGGAAAGTCCATGGGAATCGAGAACAACGAGGGGCCCATCGGAATTTCGTTTCGGTCGTTAGCCCCTCGCTTATTCGATATAACGACTTCTCCGAGGGCTCGTATTTTCCTCCCGACTTCCCGAATCCGCTCCACGATCCTTCGAGTTCCTCGGATTTTTTCACCATCGCCCGGATTTCTGCCAGCTCGAACCCTTCGAGCGTCTCGATACCGCGAGGAGAAGGGCGATAAAGTCCGCGGGGCTGGGAGTTATCGGGCGTAAAGAGCGAAAGAATATCGGGTCGCCGTTCGAGATTCGGTGGCTCGATCGAATCCAGGCGGAATGGCCGAAAGCCACGGGCGGTGGCTCCGGAACTCGACTGGATTTTGAAGCGCGGCGCGCTCCTCGAGAATGCCAGGAGTGCGGAGCTACCGGGGCTCCGGGCTTTCGATCTAAGTTCATTGGCTCCGCGCCGCGGTGAATGGCGGCGCGGCAAAGGCGATTGCGCGGAAAGGCGCCGTAATATCTCGGCTTAAAACACGAATCGGCCAGGCGGATTCCTCGCGGACCCTACGTCCTTCCTCCCTTCCACCCTCCCCGACGCGATCCCACGGAGAGATCCTGCACCCCGCCGACCCATTTTTCGAGCACGTTCTTTATAACCCTCGTTTCAAAGCCACCGACGGACGAAGCTTGGGAATAACTGAATTTCCTTCCAGCCCGTACGAGAACTCGCCACGTCGCATTATTCGCACCCCCTTCGATATACTCTCCGTACGATTTAATTTACGCCCATCCCGCCGACCTCTTTTCCTCCGGGCCACGTTTCTTATTGGCGAGAGTACGGTGTCGGGGGGAATAATCGAATTTCCCTTGGCGGTATTCACCGGCACACGAGCCGCGTCATTTTTATCCCTCGGTGCACTTTATCCGGGGACTTTCCTCCTGGCTCCCTCGCTCCCCGCGCGCGGAATCGCATCTACGCGACTGGATACGCGTAATCTTGCGCATGGAAAGGTAAGCAAAGTATTAACGCGTTGTAAGGATCGAGAAACTCCTGACCCTTGGTGCCCAAAGTTTCTCTCAAAGAGGTTCCTTGAATCTCGACTTTGGCCGGCTGCTACTTTGCAGCGGCATTTGCGAGGTTTCGTGGGGAGGCAAGGGGCAGGAGATTTCTCTCGGTCGGCGGCGAACGCGTTAAAGCGTTAACGATGGTCCGAGGGAAACTGGTAGGCGGCTCGTCGCCGGCGCGAGGGACACCATTATCGGCGGATCGATCACCGATCCGCGGAATTCCCGATGCAGGAGCGCCTCGATGTCTGCGAAGAAAGGTCCCCGGCGAGCTGCCGGCGGATTCCTCGCGGTATTTCACCGTGGCTTTGATAAACGGCGGCCCGATCGACGCGTCTCCGGGCACCGCGGTTATTATATTCGGATCGTATATCTCGCGGATCTCACGACAAGCACCTCATTTCCCGGCCGCCCCCTCCAGGAATTCTAATGCAGCGATATATCCCGACGCATTATCCGGGGCATTTGTCGAGGCCCGGCAAAAACCGCCTCGAGGCGCGACGTCCTCCTCCTCGCTGCTTAAATCGCCAGGACCCCTTCCAGGATCGATCCCGTATTCCGGCGATCGAAGGAGGAGGCGGCCCGCGAAAGGAGCACTCTGTTCCTGGCTTTATCGAGGAAAAAAGCTCGCGTAATTTACGTTTGAAAAATCCGCAAAGTACGGAAGAACAGCGCGGCGGAGAGAGCGGCGCGCAGTAGTAGTGGAGAGTACCGGGCGGACGTGGAAGAGTGGAAGAGTGGAAGTGGAAAAGAGCGGGCGGACGGGAGGCTGGCGATGAAGGAGGAAGCGCGGAGAAGCGAAGGAGGAGGAAGAGGCTCGGCGAAAGAGGGTCGGGTGTAAATGGCGGAGGGAGGGAGCGAGGCGCGGAGAGGGAGCGAAAGATCGAGGTGGACCGGGGAAGGAGAGTGGCGAGAGGGTCGAGCGAGAGGGAGAGGAAGTCGAACGGAGAGGAAAGCCGGTTTGACTCGACTTCGCATTCAGCGGAATACGGCCCTCGTACGTGTTTACAGCCGCGACTGTGTGGAGCTCGCAGTGTACACGAGGAAAACAAGGCAATTCGTGACAGCGCGACGGTTCAGTGCCGCACGAGCCTCGTTCTCTCCTCTCTCCTTTGGCCCTTCTCTCTCTCTCTCTCTCTCTCCCTTTCTCTCTCTCTCTCCCTTTCTCTCTCTCCTCCTGCCTCGGTGTCTCCCTCGGCACGTTCCGGGGTCCTGTGCCGACATCACGGGCCACGATTCCATAGGCAACCGTGCCCTCCTCCCTCTCCCTCCCCCGCAAAGCCCCTCCGTCCCTCTCGATCGGTGCGCCAGGAATACCGATAACATTGCGGCAGAGCCAATAAACGCCTTGATTCTTCACTGGCCTTCCTTCAAATAATGCCGAGGGTATGACAGCGCCGGCAAGAATCCAGGAGCATCCTCCGGAAGGAACGTCGATGGAAAGTGCAAATAAAAAGCGAAGGGGCGCTGAAAAAAAATTGGTTGTTTCTCGAATCAAGAGGCGAACGATGTCGGCGATTTTCCCTCGGCCGGCATCGGTTTTCGATATCGACTCTCGAGGGTGCTGGAAAATTGTATAATTCCCACTCGGAGGCCGCGGAGATTTATTTGGACGAGTGGTGGCACGTATTTTCGGAGGCGTTTACCTTCCTTTTCGTGGCCAGCACTGGCCTGGTATCGCGGGGATGTCGGCAAGCCGGTGGCGTTTCCTCGAGTTCCGCTGACCGGAGATCCGATCGAGGATTCCATCGATCGCCGTTCCGCCTCGCGATCTTCTACCTGGAGAACGAGCTTTCCACGTCGTAACCGCCGCGGTTTCTCGCCGGCAATGCATCCAGGCCATTGACCCTAACGTAACAAAACGTCGGATCCCGAGGTAACGACGCGCTCTTGCTCCATTCACGTTTGCCGGGCGTTTTTCCAGCCTCTTCCTCGCCCTCCACCTTCTCCTCCTTCACCTCCTCCTTCTCCTCCTCCTCCTCCTCCCACGGTGCGCTAAGCTTCCGCGCGTCCGTCCGTGTGCTCTGCGGTTCCACGCCGACACGGCTCTGCAGCAAGGTTTCGCGAGCCAGTGTCTCTCTCTCCACCCCCGGCCGCACCGATTTACATAAGACACGCTATCGCGACGCCCCTGAGCCAGAAATTTCCCCTGAACATAACGAGAGCTTATCAAAACGTACACGAGCCTCTTGGTCAATTTTTGTCGCGCTTACCGGGAGCCAGTGCGATTCCCCCGGCTTCGCCAGCCTCGAGGCTGGGATGTATCATTCCCATTAAAGTAGCCCGAGCTTGGAGCGCGCTTAAAAAAGCTATCGCGTCGGAATTATCCGATAAACATAGAGGTCCACGTCCCCGCGATACAGGCCGGTACCTTCGATATGGAAACGTCTTTCGCGCCAGGATGAAACGTTTTCCTCTGGGTAAGAAACTTATCGCGTACCCTACGTGGGAAGGGTGGATAAATTCGGGTGTAAAATTGTTTCGGGGGCCTATATTTCTCGCGTTATGGAGCCGCGCTACATGGATATGCCTCCAGTCCGAAGGAGAACTCGGCTTCGAGACGAGGGAAGGTAAGGAAATGGGTGCAAGAAACGCAAGGCGAGGCGATAGGTCGTGAATGGCCCGTGGGGACGTCGTGGAGTCGAAGTCGCCGGATGGAAGGGCATGGAAGGGACAGTCTGCGAGGGCAGAGCACACTGCGGGAGAGGGGCGAGGCGGTGGACGAGACGGGGAGAGGAGAGGAGAGGAGAGAGAGAGAGAGAGCGAGAAGGAGAGCTCGGTGAATCATCGGGTCACGCGACCAAGGAGAACCCCCTTTGCGCCACCGGTACCAACCGGTGCCACTCTCCCTTAACCTATCCTAAGCCGACGATGGAGACGGAAACCTGCGACGACCCTTCTCTCTCACCGTTCACCTTCTACCCCTCCACTCCTTCTGTCCTGCCCTTTAACTTCTACCTTATTCCCTCCCTCCCTCTCCCTCTCTCTCTCCTTCTCGCTTCTCGCTCATGACCGATAGTCGTCCGAACCTTTCGCGTCACGATCGAGCGGTTTTCTCGAACCCCGCAGCGCTCGCACTTCCGAATACAGCGTGAAGGATCGCGTGGAACGATATTGGTCGAGTATCCACTTTAAAAGTGAGGGTTTAAACGAGGGACAGGTTTTTTTTATGGAAGAAATGGTCCTGGTGAGCGGTTGTCGCTGGTAATGCCAACCGGTAGTGCTAAATACGACTGCTCGCGAGGATTATTTGGTTAATTTATATACGCTCGGAGCGCTAGGAGAGCGAGGAGTAATTACGTCGAGTACATATTTTATCAAGAGTCGTTCGAGTAAGTTTTATTCGTTCGCAGAGAAGTGGCTCGTCGAATACGTTTGGCGCGAATCAGTATCGGTGATATTAGACGGGAAGCGACGATCGCTTTGCACGCTCGACTTCATCCGGGCAGAGGAGGTTTAAAGCGGTGTACGGAGCGAGTGAATTTTTCTCGAGCGTAAACTTGTCCCGTTCTTCGCCTCCTCGGGCTCTTTAGCGAGTCGCTCGCACGCTCTTCCCTTCGCTCTCTCGTCCGTCGAATAATCGATAGGCGGGATTCGAGAGGTGATATTTGTACGCACAGGTTGAGACAAAGGCCGCGGAGGGGCAAGAAGCGTGGGTAATGGCCGGCGTACGAGGAGGAGCGCCGATACAACGTCCGGATAATCGATCCGGGTCCACGTACACGCGATAATCCGGTTGTTCTTTGCCCGATGCGACACGTGGCCGTGCATAATGGCCGGAAACCCGCTGATGGGCAGGACTAATTACTTTCTCGTACCGCCCATAACCTCGGCCGCTACTTGTACGGCCGTGCCAATTTATAACGCCGCGAGGAAACGTACGGGCGCAAATGGCCATTGTGCCGGCGTTATTCATACCGCCAGGAGTGAGCCCGCGATGATGTAATTAGCGGCGTAATTAGCGCCTTTGTCGGCCGGAATTAATAATCGAACGACAATGCGCCCGATTTCGTCACGGACCTTCGGGAGATCCCCTTTTGTCGAGACGTCGGCGCCTTCCCGCTCGCCACGTCCAACAGCCGGACTCTCAGGCTCGTAGAGGCGCTCTCTCTCTCTCTCTCTCTCTCTCTCTCTCTCTCTCTCTCTCGGACGATCCAAACCTCACCTCGAGAGCCTCCTCGATCTTTCTCTCTCTCTCGCACCACGAGTCCTCGATCTTTGGATTTTCCGGCGGAAAGTGGGAGACTTTTTTTATGCTCTTAACCTATTATGGGGAAAGCTTTGCGCGTTGCGTAAACTTTGCGCGAGTCGGGCCCTCGTAGTTCTCTGTTTGCAAGGAGAGATTCGAAAAGCGAGTCAAAGGTAGGCTCTGGTATATCTCTGGCTTCGCGCGCGGTTTTCGCGAGGAGACGCTCGCGTAAAATGCGCGAAGCCCGCTTTAAACGGCGTGGCTCTTTGAGGAGACGCGTAAATAGGACGATCGATTTTTGAAACACGGAGCGCGATGCCGACGAGGAAGCCAAGGAAAGTGAGTCGCGGTATCGCGCGGATGTCTGCCTCCCGAAATCCCAAGGTGGGATCCTCGAGGGTGTTCTCGAAACCGGCCTGTTCTTCCGCTCCTCGAATAATCTCGCGATAAAAAGCGCGATGAAATCGTGGATAGTGTTAACGAATATGCTCGATAGCGTCGATCGTTCGATATCGACGAGCCGCGAACGTTTCCACGTTATTTCCCTTCCGTTTTTGCTTTCTGGATCGTCGATTATTCAGCGGCGCATATTTCCTTGTTTATGAGCCCCGCAAAACGATCCGCCAGCCTCCCCCCCCCTTTTTATATTTTTCTTTCATCGAAAGCGCGGCGATTGTGTAATTTGGGCCGATCGAGCGAGAGAGCGCTAATTAAAAGTTATAACCGAAATTTACAACGCACCTAGCCGCGTACGGTTCGGCAAAGTTTGCTCCCTGCCAGGAGCGTTTATAAAGAGCGTAACGCCATGCATACCTCGGGAATTCATCGGCGTCCTCCACGATTTATGGGCCGCCTTTGTTTCACCGCGGAAACGTGGCCTTTTATAATGACCCGTAACCACAGAGCCAAGGTACGGAGTCAGCCTGGAAGACACCTTTAATTATTCCCGAACTCCGTGGAAAATCCCTTTTAGCCTTCAACTTTGGAATTACGGCCCATCCGCGAATCGTATTATTGCCCGCTCTAAGCTGCGTAGAAAAAGCGGTCACGGATGAAGATAGACGAGCTCGCGTGTGCGGAATCGCCCTTTAAGATAGCACGGAACGATGGACTGGAGAGAACGTAAAACTAGCCGCGATATACCGCGGAATGTTCGACCATTATTTTTGCCCGAAAGCTTAAACGCGAGGTTACATCCTCCTCCTCTAAACTGCTGAATTCTCTCCCTCTCCGCGCGTCGCGATTAGTGTCCTTCCAGAGGAGTAAAAGAGGGAGGGGAGTGTATATCGCCGTTCCATTGCGATTTGCTTCTAACGCGTGTCCTGCGATTTTTACATTCGGTAAGAAACATTTCCTTTTTAATCCTTCGTTTTCCAAAGAAAATTCTAAACAGCCCGAGTGAAGAGTTCAGCGCGCGAACGCTTTAAGCCGACGAAATCGCGCTCCTGAATCATCCCTCGCGTTCCTTTCGTGGCTTCTCCTCGCGGAGGCTTTCCGGCAGCGTCGAAAATCTTCCATCCTGAGGCAGTCGTTGTATCAATTTCCAAGAGGTGTCCGCCGAGAATCGCGTCAGGAGAGCTTAGCCGCGCGAACGAGTCCGCTTCTCGGATTAAAAAACCGGGGATTAAAGAATGTAGGAGAGCCGTGGCTTGCCCTCGGTTCCAAAGAGGCGGACTCTCTCGCTTCCGCCAACGCTCCCGCCTCGTCCTCCGGCTCCGACAACATTCTTTTACGGTATACTCAAGAATTCATTGCGACTAGTGTCCGCTTTCGAGCGATGCCTCCCGAGGGACTTTATTCCGGGCTACCCCGTGTGTACAGTGGGTAATCTATGCGAGGATTTGCCTCGAGAGACATTTCGAACGAGCGGACAAATTCCACGGCTACCCTGGAACCCTCGCGGCTCATTCGTGGCTGGTATGTTTGTTCGTCCCGATCTAATTGCGAGGAAACGATAAACGTAGCACTTTGCACGGTGCTGTACACGGCAAACTTTGCTCCCAAGAAGATCCTTGATTAATGTAGCGGGAGATTTTGTAACGGGGTGAGCGTTATGCCGAATAAGATTCGATCGCGCTGTGTCCGATTTTATCCGTGCCTTTTTCTTGTTTGCCATTTTATTTAATTCTGAAATTGAATAAACCTTAATTGTTTTACCGAGCCACGCATTAGTGGTCAAAATTGCCCAACTTTCTCTCGCATCACGATGTCCTTTTGTCGACAGAGAGATTCTAACTCCGACAAACCGGATGGAGAATGTAGAATTATTAAGTGTGAGATTTAGGATGTCCGGAAAAACCACTAAAATCGACGATCGTTTTAAAATTCGATAGATTCGACGGACCAAACGTCGGTTGTCGTCGATGTCTCGAAGCTACGCCGCGCGATCGAAGCTTTAACCCAGGAATCCTTTCTTCCCTAATTAAAATAAGTATGGTTTCCCAGAGCAAAGGAATCCTTCCATCCTGGACAATGAACACGGTTAGATTTCCTTTCCCTAGGGGTCCCTTAATGAGACCGTGGATAATCCGCGTAGATTTATTATCTGGGAGCCACGAGATTAACAGGACGCGAGATTAAATGTGTCCGGAAAATTAATTTCGCTCCCGTGTCACGTTTATAGGCCGTTTCCAAGAATTCTCCCGGCATTCTTTCAGGGACATGCTAGAGAATTCATTGCGGACGGTGTCCCACTGTGAAAGCCATCGAGCTCTCGCCGGATGCTACTTCTCCTTTTATACGCCTACGAGCGGCTTGTCGCGAGAGCGGGAGACTTAGGGGGCAACATATTTCTCCGGACGATACGTTATATTTTTTCGTTTAACGTCGAAAACGATAGCTCGTAACTTTGTACCGCGAGCCTTGGCGAGCGGAGAAGCGCGTCCTTCGAAAAACCTTTCCGATACCTCGATCGAATCAGCCTGGCTCTTCTCGAGAGAACGCAAACCTCATCTCGATCGAACGAGGAGCGACTTTTGACTCGATCGCGTTCGCAATTATGCGTAACAGTTCTCGAGGAGCGTCGTCGCTTTTGGGCCTTGGAGGGAAGCGTGACCGAGGCAAATGTAGTCGAACCGCGATCAATGATATTGCCTTGAATACTACGGGAATACCAGTGCCTGTTCCTCGATACATCGCTCCTGGCCTCCGCGATGCACGTAAATACCGTATCTACCGACTTGAGTAAATAGCGCGTTTATCCCGTTAGACTGGATGATTCACGGAAATAACACCTACGCGGTGCAACCGGTCGGTAGCTCAGTTCTTCCTAAAAAGCTGTTGCGGGTATTTCGCAAAAAGGAGGGGAAGTGTCCTGGGCGGATAATCGGTAAATCGTACATTCCGACAAGGACGCGCGTTCGTATGCCGATGCCGCGACGATGCGAGATAGTGGAAAGAGATACTTGCGCTTGAAATTCATGAGATGAGCGCGCTTGTTAAACGGGGATTACTCGGATAGATTTATTAGCGAGGAATCAAAATAAAACGCTGAAACGTGACGAGCACTTTTGTCGGGAAATACTTTGAAACGTTTGACGGCACGGCTTTCCTCTCGAAACGACAGATACGATTACTCTGGGGAAAGTCAGATATTGTGCCTTCAGCGATTGAACCTCCTCTTCCGCGCGATCGATGGGCATCGGAAAAAAAAAGAGTTCCCATCCGTGGAAGTGACGGCAGAACCAGCGATACGAATTTGCGTAGCGCTCATATTTGCCCCTGCGACGATTTATTGCGATTTTTTCCCGTAATCGCGCTTTAATCGATTTCCCCCCTCGCGGATCCAACCTTTCGTTATCGCCCGTCTCGAAGATCAAAGTATCGCGGCGGAAAAAGGGCCGTGGATCGATCGAGAAAAAGGGCAATTTGTAGATGCGCGAGTATTTACCGTATATATGTACCGATAAACCATTCGCTCTTATTCCCAAGAATCGTCGATCGACGATTAAATCCGACGCGCTTCCGGCTGAAATATTCGAGCTTGAATTTCCTTCGACATAGCCAAAGGGACACGAGAGGCGGAAGAATTAGATTCTTCTCGAAGAAGACAGCGGCCAAGCGGATCTCGTCGATGTCTTTATACAACATCGCGCTCGCGTTTTGCAACATTCGATCCACGATCCAGGCCCGCCAAGATTCCCTCGCTCGATCGCTCGATCGTTCGATCGTCGATCCGACGAGACGTGGACGATGAAGAAATAGCGAGGGTGCAAATTCGCAGAGAATAGCGGAGATTCGTGGCAAGGCAAGACCGATCGGTCGGGAGGAGGCGGTGGAGGACGGTAACCGGATACAAACGCCTCGAATAGCTAGCCCTGAGGGCAACCAGAGGGAACGGATTACCATACCCGCGACGTCGACCCCATTGACGTGCACCGCACGCGGTGCCAAACGAGGGAAACCACGAGGCGACGGGAGAACTCCAAGAAACAAGTATAAGTTCAAACTTGGAAACTTCGCGCTCTCCGAAGAGTGGAAAAAGGAGGATCAAAGGTGGAAATGATTTCTCGGTTGTATCGGACAGGTCTTTAGAACCGTACGAATCGACCCGACACCGATCGCTTTAATCGGTTAATCCTCGATATATATTTAATTCTTCTTCGTGTTCGATCCAGCCGGGAGATACGAGTATATGCCACGATATATATATATAACGCTACTGCGAAATAATGGAGGTAAAGTAAATGTGCGGTTGGAGGTAGACGGACAAGTAAAAGAGGTGAGGAGATAAAGCGGGGAACAAAATCGTAGAGGTAGGAAATAATTGATAAGATAAAGGTTGGGAGGTATGCCGGGTGGAAAATGGGTACGTATATAGAACTGAAATGAGGAGGGGAGGGATGTACACCTCTCCTCGGTGAGGCAAGGAATTAAATTTTGTTCGTCGCTCGCCGCCGTGTATAACCGCGGAAAGTCAATCGACGATTTCATCCTGCGGTCGTTAAATATTTAATTTTTCTGGCCCGTTAGCTTTAGCCTATTACCGATGATAGCGTAAATAAATAACTAAAACCGTTTTCGGCGACAGCCTTTTTGCGATATAAATGCGTAATGTGCCCTGTGTTTTCGCATCGTAAGGGAGTATCTATACCGCGAGGAATGGAGCCCCGTTAAATATTAAACGGACAATTAACGTTCGCGAAACGGTCATACTAATTTCTTCGGGCTAACCTTTTAGGACGAGATCGCTTAGAACCGGCGCCGTCTAATCCTCATTAAAGCGTGAAGTCCCGAAATTGAAATAAATTTTGCAAAGCAGAGTTGTCCTTTCGATCCCAGAAGAGGTTGGAGGGACGAGGGAGGGTGGACGGAAAGGAGTGATTTAATGGTTAAACATAGCTCGGTCCTCCGGAGAGCGGCGCCAACCGACGAGAGATAGAACGTAATGAAAGTTTTATTTTTCATCGTCCCTCCGTTACACTGCAATTACGGTTTTTCGAAAAAGGAATTCGCGATTGACACAACTCGGATAAATGAAAATCACGCGGCTGCATTGTCGATGCCAACGTTATCATCGAACGCGGGGTTAACGCGCGATGCTCGATTTTTGGCAAACGCGCACCGCGATACGTACATTATCGTTATTTAGTTTTTCCGCTAATACAGAAATACCGGCTGCAGGGAAAAATTTGCGGTTAAACGAATAAATAAGTGGGCTCGTCGTTATTAACCGTAGACAGAGAGCATTTTCCGTAAGCCGCGGAGCAGGTATTTTTAAATAAAACGGGGCGAAACTTTATCGCGCTTGGCGGAATCGCATTCTTCGAGGGCGATACCTTTAGCGAGTGCGCGATGGAAAATCTAATTTCAATTTAAAAGGAAGTACGAATTATTACGAGAGGTAACTTTTGCGAGGAAAAGTGTGTCAGCCGCGGTGGACACGAAGCGGAGGGTTGAATGTTAATTCGTTAAAATTAACGACGAGGCGAAAGTTAAGTCGACGTGTTTACCCTTAGCTCTTCGGAATCTGCTCTCCGGTACGTCGTAAAACCCGGTAAAATTCTATGACTAATTCTCCACTGGCATTTCACCACGACGAGTACCGCATAGAAGGTCTATTTTCCTCTTGGGCGTACGAGAATGCGCGGAAATCGCCTCGTGCCTTTCAAGCTTCCGCTTTCAAAATTCACGACGAGTATACGTGGATTATTTCCGTCCCGCGGCATTAAAAGACCTTGGAAGCACGAGATGGTCATCGTACCGTTTGCCGATCCTTCCTCCCGATCGAAGCCAATGTCCAAGGAGTCGCATATATTACCACGGGCTTTTTCCTCTTTCCGTATAAACCTCCTCGTATGTAAAATGCACCTGTACATCGTGCGCTTCCTCTCCTCCTTTTTCATGAGTGCCCCGCAGGACGGAACGCGTGTCGCTCCGCTCTTTCTATTTTCCTCCGCGACTATTAATATTCTCGATCGCGCAAAAATCACACACCGTTTTCTTCCTCCTTTTTTCGCGCTCGCGCGGTCTGCTTTTATAAACGTTCGCGCAGCCACCAAACGGACATTATTCCATTTCTCGTTTCCTCTCGATCGTTCGGAAACTCGAGGACATTGCTCCGCCTTTTTGCTACCCGGAAAATCGGACATTTACACGCACAATCGGTTTTCCTTCTCTCTTTCTCTTTCTCTCTCTCTCTCTCTCTCTCTCTCTCCTCCCTTTCCTCGATATCCTGGAAGTAATCGAGCAAAGCCCCACTCCCTTTGGCCCTCCACGTTGGACATATCGGTCGATCGACGCCGATGGAAGCCTAGAAAACTACGTCTCGAAGTTCCACGCGAAATTAGAAGCCCGTGTTTTGCCCTCTCGTCATTTCCTCCCGACGGAGACACCGGCATCGCCGACAAACTCTCCTCTCTATTTCTGTTTTACTCGGAAAATCGGGCGCTCGCGTACACATCCGGGAAGGAATGGAGATGGACCGTGAAGGAAAGCGGGTAAACCGTTTTTCCCCTTCAGCTTTTTCGATACCGCGCCCGCCCGTCGATTGGCAGCGACGGCCAGCCGAGGTTTTGGTCGTCACGTCGGGCCGGATAACCTCCGTTCCCCCATGCAATTCGAAATCAGGGCTCGGGCTTCCGCTCAGCTCGCCTCTTTCTTATCCGAGCAGCTTCTTTGTCGCGCCCCTTTGTGCCCCTCTAGCCATTGTGCTTGCTCAGCCCCTCCCCCTCTCCCCATTCGTTTGTTCCACGGCTCTTTATTTCTCTTTCGTTCTCGCTGACCGTAAAGCAAAGTTTGATCGGCGCAGTTGCGTGCCGCGTACCTACGCCAGGCTTTGTCGGGCCGATCGCATCGATTCGACGGGGGATGAACCCGAAAACTCATCCCTACCCGGCGCTGGCCCTGGCCGCTCGAGGGCCGGAAAGGGGTGCAAATCCTACGCGGAGGATTTAACCTCGCCCGAGCGAGACTTTGGCCGTTCATCGGCACGATGAACGATCGATAGCGCCATGTCCCTCCGCGCATCCTTTTTTTTATTCCCGACACCGCCGCTCCCATGAAATTCTCCTTATCGCACTCGCGATGCGAACAAGAGGCGGACAAACGAGGATTCCACCGCTGGAGGTGCGCCTTCGGAGTGGAGAATAACCGATATGAAATTTGTACCGAGGATATTGGCACTGCGGATCGATGGACCGATCGTTCGCTCCCGCTGCCTCGAGGGGAAAAGCAGGGAGGATCGATGCGAGGAGGAAGGAGAAGGAACTCTGGAGGGCGCTGCCCTTGGTGGTCGGCTCGATTTTTCAGTGGGTCGAGAAAAAGCGAGGTCCGCCTCGGTGCTATCGCGGTGATTCTTATTGTGTAGACGACAGCCACGTCAGGGCCGTGAAATCGAGTTTCGAACTTCGATGGAGAATAATTTCTCCTCCGTGGGCTTTTATTCAAATGAACTGTCGCCTCTAGGATTCACGGCGCGTCCCCTTCGCGTTCGCGATTTTTGATGCCCCATTTGGGGAAAGTTGGGCGATACGTTTGGAAAGTTGAATCCACGGTGGCCGCTGCCAAACCGCTGGCCGAATCGTATTGTGCTTCCCGACCGCGGACGACGTTCACGGTTTATCTTCGCCAACTTAATGCCCCTCGCGCGTTATTTAATACTTTCGGCCTCGCGTCTTCCGTTTATCGCGGCCGGCCTTGTTTGCCTCAACGCGATCGATTCTTCGCTCCTTCGTAAATCCGCAGGTGTATTCGCGTGGAATTATTCCGCTCTCGCTGCTTTTGGATTAAGCGGGAAACACTCGGAACGTGCTCGGTGTCCGTAAGTATTAAAAGAACGCTCCGCGCTGTCCCGACATTCGGAATTCTCGATCGAGGGATAAGACGGAGTTTGCGAGTGACATTATTGAAATCCCTGATCAACGTTTACGAGGATGTTTATTTACGAGGGTATCGCGGCAATCCTGGCAACGCTCGCTTCTCCCAGGCTCGGATACGCGATAAGTTTGGATTCGTTCGAGTTTCGCTAAGAGGCCAACCGCGTGTTTCCCACGCGTATGATAATAACCCGAATTTCTCCCATTACGGGCCACTCGAATGGTTGCGCCAAAGTTCCTCGGAAATTATCGTTTTATCGCGGCCCCTCTCCGGCTGTTTGTATGCTTTACCGTTACGGTTATTTTATTCATCTCTTCGGTAGCGGCGACGTTGCGTCAGAGGCGAACGCAGCCGGCGATAACTTTTTAATACCACGGCCAACTTTTGAACCAAACTTTTTAATACCTTTTTAACGCCCCGCCGGCAGCTTTGAGCTGCAAACCTTCGCATTGTATTTATTCCTTTCGCGATGGTCGACGCCGATGTTACGACCGAATTTAATTCCCCCCCGACCCGTGCCTCCACTCGTTACGCAGCGTACTCAGTTTCAAAGCGCCGGATAATATCCAGCGTACAAATAAAGATAAACACCCCGAGCAACGAAGAGCGACCTGCATCCTGCAATTTCCTCAAATTCCTCGAACAAAGTCGGAGAATATCGATCCGTCCCTCCTGAAATATGCAGCGCGAAGTTGTCCTCGATTATGCTCCTATCCTCCTCAATAATGCGTTCCAGTGTTGGCGGAATTCGAACTCCGATCTCCAGCCTCCGTCCTCTACGCTCTCCGAACTTTTTCGATCGCCCAGCCCTCAGAGGGAAAGAATAAACGTCTCCCACCTCGCTTTCGAGATCATCGCACTCCTCGAGCGTGGACCTGGGGGAGGAGAGGGGGGCTTCTCCCTTTTGAGATTCAGCAGCCAAGGTGGCTCGAGTTTGGCAGCGTAACGTCGCGATTTATCGCTCGTCGGAAGGAGGCTGGCGTTTGGCGCGGAAGCGAGAAGAGGCCGCCCCGTTTAAAGATCCGTTTGAGGGGACGAGCGCGAGCGGCTGATGGAGGAGGGCGGAGGGGCCGCTAGGGGGAGGAATGATGGACACCTCGAGCACCCTTTTGAGGGAGGGAGAGGCTCTGGAAAAACGCGGGAATGGCGACGCGGCCGTTGCAAAGCTTTGTGCTAAATTCGCGGGAGAGCGGCGCCGGCTTCCAGGCGCGTTGAAAGCTCAAGTATCAGCGGTGCGCCCGCTTCCGCGGCCGCTTCCAGGAGGGCAAGGGACGCCGGTTCCGAATCGATGAACCGCTTTGAGCGCCGACCGTCTCCGGGGATCCTCGATGCCGATTACTCCGCCAAGCCGGGGATGTCCTCCTCGTCTTCGGCCTGCTCAGCTTCTGGGAGCGACGAATTTACCGTCTACTCGCGGGAACTCGCGTCTTTGCGCCGCTGATTATTTTGATAAACCGCGGCGGCTCGCGGGACTTGTATCGAGATTAAAGCTTTCCAGATAATGCCACTGGGCATCGTTCGCGTAAGCTGCTTCTACCAATCGAGTACTTCTCGAACGTCTTCGGTTCGTGAGATTTTTCCAAGAAATATTCTCGATAGAGACAAGCGAGTGGCTGCGTCGGTCGATCGCGCGGAGGATCGGAGAATTCCTGGATCATCGTTTCGGAGGAATACGCGAGGAAATGTTCTCGCGCGTTATGCCCGATTCGCGGATAAGTGGAAATGCGTAATCAAATCTGTCTCTCGAGTCCCGCTCGAGTTAGAGAATTTATTCCGGTCACGTAGATAAGAAGGCTGCTTAGCAGGAGCCGGGGAGGGGAGAAGGTGGTGGCTGCGGCTGCGAATATCGCGATATCGCGGTGCGCCCGCGGGGAATTCGATGCAATTAAATTTTATCGTACGAATTTCAGTCGCGCCAGGAACAGAGGTATGAAACATATGATAAATAGAAATATATTTCGTGGTCACAAAGGGCGGTAACGAAGTTGATTCCTTTGTGGCTCGGGAGGAATATTCTATATTTTTGCGCCGCGCGGAGTTCGCGATGCAATTATTCTGGCCTACTTAACGTGTTTGCATACGGTATCAAACGATGCGCGCCGTGTCCTAGGTACAGCTGCGACCAGGAGCTCCCGATTTAATTACGGTTTACGAGCAGCCTCCGTCATATCGCGTCGAGGTACTTGGCGAACCAAAGCGTATCCTCGAATTCCGCGGACGCTCCTCCGATTACGACTCGCCACCATTCTTCCTCGTTCGCTTCCTCAAAAACACGTTGATTCCTTATAAATAATTAACGACGCATCGAGCGCGCCTCTCAAACCTACGCGCAACGACGTTACCATATTCCGCCACATTCGAGGTTTCGTTCGATCGATTTCGCCATCAGAATTTTCAACGGCGTCCGTCCATCCAAGTTGAAACTCGTTTCCTCTTTAGCCGTGACGCGCGCGGCTCTGTCGCCGCGAATGCGGAGAATCGGGCACGTATAAGCTCGATCTCGATCCGGATATCCGCTCAAAGGGAATCGTTAAGAGCGTCCAGCCCCGCGCGCCCCCACGCCGATCCGATGGATCTCGATAGTTTAGTGTTAATGGAATTGAATCGCGGGGGATCTCATCCGTCTTCCAGGGCGGAGCGCCGACGTGACCCGTCCTTGATTGCTCGAAGGACCTTGCGAGGGCCGTATTTCTCGTCCTACACCGGATTCGTTACCTTCCGGGCATTCGTTCTTTCCGCCTGTCCCTCGATTAACACGCTTTTTCCACGCTCCTGCTTCGCCGAACACGCGCCGTTACTGTCGATCGTTACTTTCTTTTTCGCGCGGCACACGTGCTCGCCCCTATTCGCGATCCGGCCGTGCAACATCCTCTCGCGACTTAATTCGCTGGGAGACGAGTATCGCGTGTCTCGTCGGAGTTTTTGCCAAAGGCCGAAAAATCGAAAGAGATCGGAGGGACGTTTCGATAGGATAAAAGGACTGTACGTTTAGCGGACTACAACGTCGTTCGCTCTTGCAATTGGCATCGCTCGGGGAGGAGGGAGGACGGGGGCTCGTTGGAGAATATCGACCCTGCGGGGGCGGAGATAAATAGAGGAAAAGGTAGCTCCTGTATAATGGATACACTAACGACTAACGTGGGATTAATCCCCATTTCCTATTCCCCCTAAAAGATCCTGATCTATTCACGCTCATCGGCGAAACTTCGGACGTGCGCGTTTAGAGCGACGTCTCGCGCATAATTCACGGAGCCGTGCTCGATCCAGGGCCGAGGATCGAAGCGCTCGTCAAAATTGCGCGCCGACAACGGGCGAAACCCTCATGGAAATTTCACGGGAATAGTGGCGGAAAACAGGGCCACTTACGCGGAGGGTCTAATATCTGCCGATAATGGAATCGAATCGGCAAGCCCCTGCGGAGGGGCCTTCGATTTATCCCCCGCCCTCGATTGCTCGCCGGAACGATTTCCCTTCCAGCCCTTTGCGCCTTTGGCCACTCCGGCACTCGTTCGCTTCGAATCCGCCATTCCAGTTTCGACGCTCTCCAGCCTCGATGTCTTCGTGTCTCGATGCCTCGATGAGTCGCGACACGCTCCAGAGACGTTATAATCGAGACACACCGGATATTGCCTCCCTCGGCTTATTATTCTCGCCGTTACCCTCGTCCTTACTGCAGCCGTTATTGTTCCCGGTGCCGTGTCGCGCTGCCTCCCATTATCGGCCCTGATTGTCGTCCGCGTTTAACGCAGACGCCGCCGGTCGAGCTCCTCCGCTCGTCCTACACGATGCCAACACCCTGGGATTTCGAGTTTCGACTCTGCACGCGCGCTTCGAAGCGAGAGCCTTGTTTTTAATGGAATCAAAGTGCAGAGCGAATAGCTGGGCGCACTTGCGGAGTTATCGATGCGGTACGTGTGGATTTTAGGAGCCGCGGTTTACACGGTGGGAGTCCATACATTGTTCCAAGATCGATCTCTTTATCGCCAAGCCAGCTTTCGCTCCCTGTTTATTATTATCGTCTAGTGCAAGGGCCGCAGCGCCGTAAATAAATGAGCGAATAGCCGAATAAGTTCGATCCACGGATACCTCCTGGAAATCGACGAACGTCCCCAATTCTATCGAGGCCACGGCTCGTGAATTTATAACCATCGTCAAACGTGCCCGATCCCTCGTCCCTCCTATTAGAGAAACTTTCCACTCGTTATTTCCCGTAACGAGTGTACCACCGTTTTCGGTCCTAGCCGAGCGAAACGTCGCCCTCCCGCCTCCTCTTACGAGGGATCCCTCCTCTTGGCTGCTCGCGACTCCGGTTCCTCAAATCCACTCTAACGGATGGGAGGAAGGCCCCGTCTCCATCCGGGAAAAGGGGAGAAACCCGCGCGATCGCTGCTCCATTGTACGGATAATCGCTCTGTGCGTCTAAGATCTCGAGCAAAAGTTAGTTCGACGGTGCATCACAGGGACTCTGGTTTTAATGAACGAGCCTGCCTGTAGCGAGAGGCATTCGATATTGGCTCCTTGGGTACACGCGCGGGGATTAGGTTGCGGGGGTTAAGTAAATCCGGGCTCCGCGTTGCTCCGCGTTGCTCCGCGAACAAAGCGCAGGTGGAAAATAGCTCGGAGCTATCCGTCCGCGGTTTTCTTCCCGATCGATCCTCCCCAAACGGCCGCGGCTTGACTCGATTACCCCGCGCTCGCCGGATCGGCGGACAGGCGGCGAGAGCCTCGAGGGTGGACCGCCCCACGAATTCTGCGGGCCGCCCCGGGAATATTAGGGACGATCGAGAGTGCTGAGTAAATTTCATCTTGCGCCCTCCCGGCCTGCTAAGCTCTTAAGAGCGGCATACGTCCTCTGCTGGCGCGGAGGGAAAAAAATGGGAACGGGGGAGGAGGAGGGGCGCTCGGAGGAGCGACCGCCCTGAGTAATGCCGCCCTGGTTATAATAAGCCAATATAAATGTAAATGCGGGAGAGTGGGTATATCTCGTATTTAGTGGCTTAAGTGAAATAACGCGGTGAAGTTATGTGGGGTTCTATTAGCGGGCCGCAAAAAGTCGCGGGACGACGAGGTACGCGAGTGGCATCGCCTAATTGGACCGAAGGTCTCTCCTACGGTCACCCGGAGCGCGCCTCGCGGATTTCTTATCTTTCTCGCGCTGCCGCGAGCGAGCGAGCGAGCGAGCGAGGAGGGGCGAGAGCTCCTCGAAGTTTCCCCAAATTCGAGAGATCGATCGCCGGGTGTGAGCTACTTCTCGATCGTTTCGCGATATCCGTCCAACTTGCGGAAAAATTGAAGAGGAAACTTTACTTGTTATTAGATACGATAAAACGCGCGGTAGATCGCCGTGGGTTACGATTTATTTCTTCGAGGGTAGCCAGCGGAAAGTTCGAGAGGAAGGAAAAGGGTTTTTTAAACTGGAGCGTCGATGGTCGAACGAGGGGAGTTCGGTATTTTTGCTCGAGCTGCGATCCCTCGAACGTTGGGGTTAAATTTGTGTCGATATATAATCTCGATGAAGATCATTTCCACGAATGGCCAATTATTTTATTTTGAAAGCCAAAATTGAGCGTGGAAGTTGGACGAGAGTATTTCCAACTCGTACGCCGGTAGCGAAAAAAATGTGCGATTCGTCAAAAATGCAACGCGCCCGTTTCTGTCTCTCGTGGAAACGATCTTCGAATTCCATTTTACCCTCCGTGCGCTCGGACGATCGGTGTTTTTGGCCGCTTGGACTTCAATATTCATTCGTTTAAACGCGAGAGCTGGAATATGATTCTCCCGGACAAGGAGCGGAGATTTCGGGGAATCAAATATATTCGGGCGCGGAGGAAAAATTCCGCTTTTCACATTCTGTCGGCCGAGGATTAGCCGTTACGACGACGATGAATTCCCTCGTGGCTGTTCATAATTAAACTATTTCCCGCAAACGGAAACTATCCTCGTACTTTCCGCGCCGGCAACAAACGCTGGAACATCGGCGATGGGACCAAAAACGCGCTGGAATTATTTAAATTAAGAGCTCCGCCCTGCCGACCGCCCCATCCGTGCGAGGAAAGTTAAATGAACTTTCAGAAATATTCCGAATCCCGACCAGAACGAAATCCAACCCACGTAATTTCTCGTATCGGCCGTATCGGTCGTTCCTCGAAAACCAATTGTTTTTGGCTTTTGATGCCGGTTATTAATCCCCGAAAAAACGAGAGGGAGATTTGGCGCATCAGCGGTTTTCAGAGATTTAACCAATAGCGCACAAAAAACGATCGCGGGCTGGAATTTTTTTTCAAATCAACGCCACTGGGTCAACCGACGAGGATAAGAAAAACTCGAAAGTCGTCGCAATATCGTGCATCCCAAAGGAAGTCTTCGAAATTAATACATCCCGGAAACGAAGTGGCTAAACCGGCTGATCTACTTAAATCTAACCTGCTTAAGCCGCCTTAAGCTCCGGAGAAGTTAACCGACGGAAAACTACGGCGTAAAAATTAAACGGGTCCTGGCTCGGGATTAAGAGGACAACGTTGAAAAATAGAATCGAGCAGGAATCTCGCTACGATCATCGCCATTCGGCGGATTATAACTCAAAAGATCATCTCGCTGCTCCCCAAGGAATTCACGCTCCGCATCTCAACACTCGCCTCGAACCGCGCAAACTCAAGACGCCAAAGACGCGCTCGGGTACGAATAGACTCGAGCCCAAATCCTTCTTCTTCCCGATAACTTTCCTCCGCTAAAACAATACCACGCACGAAGCGGTTATCGATGGCCTTTGAAATAATCCCACGCACCGAGGATCCAAAATCTCCATCGAGGATAAAACGAGCGTGAAAAACAAATTCTTGAAGATACCTACAACGAGCGAGGGGTCGAGGAGCGTACGTATGAATACGCGTATAAATCGCTTAAATCCAGTCAGAGGCGCGCCGAAGGTCGGTGGAGGCAGTCGAGGCTGGTGCGATGCACGGTAGCGCTGGAAGTCGAGGACGAGGATGAATAGGTAAAAATGAAATTAAGACACGGCGGAAGCGTGTCGGCGTGGATCGAGGGGCCTGGGTGTTCCCGAGGGGAGGGTGGGAAGATCGATCGTTATTCGCATCGGTCGCGTGTCTAGGAGAGGCGGCGACGACGTCGGGAATAAGAAATGACGGTGTAAGAGGCTGGCGCGTGCCGAACCCACCGGCTGTATGCGGCCGCATCCATATGCATCGCGCCGGCTCGTAAAGAACAACGGTGGCGAAATTAACGGTGCCGACGAGGAGGCTCGTCGAGGCCCTTGCAAATGGCTTAGAAAGTTTCCTTCGCTTCCACTCCCCGGTCTCCGCCCCCGGTTTCCATTCGGTTACGTCTCAATGCCGGGATCCAGCCAAGCCGCTTTTTAGCCCCGAGGAAATTCGTAAGATCGCAGGAATCCTGCTTAACTAGGAGCGAACCAGGTTCTATCTGCGTCGTTCTTATAGAGTACGGAGGTTTTTTTTTTCGAGAGACAAAACGCGATGATTGGAAAACACCATCGTTAGAGCTATGGTAGTGTAATGGATGGAAGCTCGGATTTCCACGCGGGAGATCCGGGTTCGAATCCCACCTCGAACAGCAGATCCTGGGCCAAATAACCTGAACAGTCGGCGTTGAAAATGAATTAAAAAAAAACAGAACCGCTGTTTTTTTTAACCCCGTTGCGGTCGATCAAATATTCGTCCATCCATTATATTCGATACGAGCGTCGCTGTATCCGAGTTGTGCCTCGAAATACACGCTGGAAAGGGGAAGATATTTTTTAAGGGAACGATTTCGATAGGAATAGCGATACGAGTCTGAGCGTTTAATTATGTATCCAACGGCTATACTGGGATAACATACGAGGAGGGTCGGCGATAAATCAAGCCTGCAAATCGGCACGGTTCCACGATAGTGCCGTTTTAGATTTGGCTTTCCGCTCCTAGCGCTGAAAAACTTTGGCTCGTTACGCCGCGCGATCCATCCAACGCGAGTACGAGCGCCGAGTGGTCGTACTGGTTGGCGGAAATTTACCGCAACTAACGGGCCGAATACCCAACGTAATTCTCCGCCAGTCGAGCTAACCTTCGGCCTAGCCGCCGGAAAATTTCTCGAAGAGGGATATCTGAAATATAAGTTCGGTTCGCTCTCCCAACTGGGTCACTGACTTTCGAACGAGACGCAGGCATTTCGCGTATCCCTCGAAAGGGATCTTATAAAGGACTCGCTTCGCTTCCTGGAAAACATTTTGTCGCTCGAAAATTCCCATATCTTTGGCTCGTCGCATGGAGAACCGTCGATTCGCGGAGCAGGATCGCGCAATATCCACACCGATACGACCGTACGCTCTCTCTCTCTCTCTCTCTCTCTCTCCCTCGTTATTAAAATCAGTAAGCGAGCAGGATTTCGAGAAGCGAATTGGCCGCAAAAATCGGATAAGAAAAGCACGAGCGAGAGAAGGCGCGCGCTGTTCATTCGCAGCACGGTTGGCGAGACAGAGCAAAGACCGGGAAAGATCCAAGGCGGCTGAGCGTAAAGCCCCCGCCGCGAGTTTACTCGACGGGACGAATCGGTGATTGGGGAGGCAGGAAAAAGTGGCAATGAGTACGGTGGGTAAAGCCAGCGGACAAGGTTCAGCTTCCGCGCGCTATTGGGGGAAATGAAATCGAAAAAAGCTGGCGCCTGGGGGAGAGGGAGGCGCGCACGAGTGCGGGCCGGGCGTTGCTCGGTAAGCCGTAGCCTCGTTTACACGGCCATAATCCGATCGAGGCGATTAAACGTCGGCGGCGCGCCACCGCGATCGTCCATTCAGTAAATTCCACGGGACTTTTCCCCCCTTACGATCCATCGAGATTGCCCGAGCAGTGGCACGCGTGTGCTCGCCGGATCGTAAAGCGGCGCGCGGAGCGAAATCAATCGGGCAGGAAGCTTCCACGTTCGATCGGCCGCCTCTGTCGCGCGACTATCCGTGTCGAGCATCGGAAAGTTTAGCGGTGTAGAAGAGCGGCTGGAGGTTGATAAAAAGGAGGACCGAGAGGGGAAGAGCCGTGGGATCGTAATGAGCGCTGCCGCGCGCCCTTTTGGATCGAGCTCGGTCGACGCGAATCGCATCGACGACCCAAAAATGTCGAAGGCTCGCGTGTATGGTAGGGCGAGAAGGCAAGAAGCCGTCCGTATTGCGTCCTCGTTTGAAAATTCGCCACTGGCAAGAATCCGTGGGCGATGCTCCTGTGCATTACGGGATCGTAAAGTGCATCGCGCCGGAATTAATGGGCGGCGGGCACGTGAAGCGCAGAAAAATGAGGCCCCCGATACCGGGATAAATGTACGGGAAATCGAATAGGCTAACATACCCATCCATTGGCTTCTCCCTCCTCTCCCTGGAAGCCAATAACCGTAACGATAGGGAGCTATCTTGCCGTAATGGATAAAGACTCGGATTTTCACCTGGAAGATACGACTTCGAAATTCGTCCGTCGCCCCTGAATAATTTACGATACGATGTTTGCACGATAGATTTCGTGATCGAGTAAGAGGATCGGGTTCGGGTCGAGTGACTCGCGCGATCGATGTCGGGAATGGAAAAAAATTAGAGGAAGGATCGATAATGGGTGCCGAGATTGACGTTTGAAATTACGGTCCAGCTCCTATACCGCCACTCTGGATTAGGATAAATACGAATGGTGGAAATATCGCGTCGCGAAGCGTCGCTGCAAAAAATTGTCCTACGAGGTTTTGCGACGCGACACGGCGCTTGTTAAAAATCATAAGCTTTCGGATATCGCTTAACCAAATGGATCCATCGGCTCTCGCATTTCGAACCGGCCGTGCGTTTCGACCACCCTGTCGACCGATTATTAATGTATGCTAAAACGATCGTTCGTCGTTCGTTCTTTGCCATTCGTTCGACATGAATTTCATGCATCGATATCAACGGCAACGCGATGATCGTTCCCGAATGCGTGGTCGGCCGATCGATCCGATTAATCATGTAGGAGACGTACTTGCATTTTACAGAAACGCGATAGAGCATTGCGGCGACGATTTTTCGAGCGTCGTTCGCATCGCGGAAGGCCAACGTGGAGTTAACATTGCGCCAGCCCGGCCGATTGAATTTCTTATGAAGGAAAATGCGCCGTTAAATCTCGGCGTTGATAAGAAGCAAAGCTTTACTTAACGTATATCATCGTTTATTAAGACCCAGCCTCCACCGACTCCTTCAATTTTTCACGTTCCTCGCCCGGGTAATCGCATTTCCTACCCTCCGTCCGAGGAAAATCATTCCGCTTGCCTCTCCGATGGAAAACAGGAATCACGGTCTCACGCGATTACCGCGGAGCTCGACTCTTGGATCTTTCGCGTCCTACAAATCCAGCAAGCGCCGTTGGAGGAGATCGCGGATCGAATGGGGTTCGAAGCGAAATAAATGGCATCGATCTCCGTCGGGTGTAAAAATATTTACCCATTAATCCCAGCTTATTTTCGTGTCGAATGCACGACAAATATTGGCATCGACACGCACGTCCACGCGAACGAATCGATCCGGTTTCGTCCGGTCATCGGCGTAGGACGACGTTGCGTCGCGTCGAGATTTCGGACGAGCCACGCCTCGATGTTATTCAAGCTCGGGAGCTTTGCAGGGGCTTTGCCTTCCGCTTTGAGGCGCGAAAAAATTTGGGTGGACGAGAGGAAACGAGGCCAGGGTGGGGGGAAGTGGAAAATCTTTCGGGGTACGAGAGGCTTTGTGAGAGGCTACGTCGGGGGGCGAGGCGGGGAGGGCCTAAAGTCTTTGGGGCTGGCGGCGGCCGCAAAGTAGGCGCGGCGCTTTATCGTCGGCTAAAGAGTCCAAGAGACCTCCCCCTTTACACCCTCTTACGCGCTTCTCCATCCACCGGCCCATTCTTACCCCAGCTTTGGCCCGCTTTTTCCACTCCTGCTTCCCTGCGGCTCTGGATCTTCCTCCGGTCTTCCTCTCCTGCCTGCCCTCCTTCGTCTTTTCCTCCCTCCCGCGGCCCCTCTCACCCTCTCTCGCCTCCTCCCCTCTCGCCACTACTCGGCCATTTATCGTCGACCAAGGAGACCAAGGGACTCGCTCCCTCTATTTCTGTTCGTCTCAAACTCCATTAGGCGTGCTTCCATTCACCTCTTCGCCTCCCCTCCAGTCTCCACCCCCTCTCGCTCTTCCCATCGTTTTTCCCTCCGCGGAGATTCTCCTCGAACTTCCTCCCCCCACTCCGATCCCCTTTTTCCCTCGTACTTCGTGCATCGACGAACTTCGAGTTTTTCCTCCCACGCTTCCCGCCTTTCTTCTTATCTCGGTCAATCATCTCCGTTCCTCGCCCTCTCCCCACCTCGCTCCTTATCTTATAAAGTTCACGGTATTCCAGATACCGTTTTCCATTCGATTCTCGCCTCGCTTTTCTTCCCCGGCCGATCCTCGCTCGATCCGGCCACTCCGATATTTCTCCCGCTCATTTTCTTCCTCCTTCCATAATCCCTTCGTTATCCATCTTCCGCCCCCGTTTTGGTCGGCCCTCCTCCACCTCCTCGCCCTTATCGGCCGCCTTCTCGGCCGTAACAAGTTCTTCTTCCGGTGCGTCGACGTGCACCCACGTACGCCCATCTGCCGCATAAATCCAGGCACGTGGGCGGAAGGAAAGATAATGTATATGGCTAAAATCCATTCACGTGAGAGCCGCGAGTACGCGGCCAGATGCCGGCCAAGAGTTTTCCCGTGGAGGACGTTTTACATTAGATATAAAGCATCTCGAGCGTGGTCACTTTTGCGGACCTCTCCTCTCTCCCTTTCCCTCTTCCCTTTTTAATGTCCCCGAGCGACGCGATGCTATCGCTCCTTCCACAATGCCCCGAGTGGATTTATACGCGCATCGTGTCGAAGTTTAGCGGTACATCGTACCAAAGGTACGCGACTCGATGGGGGAGGGAGGGTAGAGTACTTTGGATCGTTTAAATCAAACATCGAATTCCGATGGAAATTCCTCGTTCGAGCCATCGGCGATGTCTTCGCGTCGATCACGATTGCGCCGCCTCGTTAGGAATACCGTGGATATCGTTATCCTCGGCCTCTCATTATCCAGGCTCCTTACATCGAGGCGGCGCGATATCCGATAATAAGGAGATACACGCTCGTAAGAAGAGTGGCGCAGCCTCGACGCCGAGAAACTTCTCCCCCGTTACCGCCTCTCGATCGGCCGACTTTACGAGGAAACTTGCGATATCGCGTACAAAAGAGTTGTATACAGGAGGGAGGGTGAAATATAAAATAACGAAAGATCGTTTCTCGATGTTACAGGCGAGGTGATCGGCCAGCGGTTCCTCGGGAATGAGAGCCACGTGGAGCACTTCAAGCTCCTGGAGCGTGCGACTACTTCCATCCTGATTGGCGCCAGGTAATTGTTGCGCGATTCGATTCCTTCGCGGACGTCGAGCTGTCCCGCGAATCCGGTTTTAAAAAGACCCAGCCTTTTCTTTTAATTCGCCTCGCGCCATTTGGCACGATAATTGTATCCGCCGATATCACCAAGGTACCTTTTAACGGAGACGAGGGCAGCGGTTCGTTTTCATAATTCCCTTTATCGATCTCGAGGGCATCGAGAGAAGTCCTCCGATCGGCCGAGCGTTCTTTTCTATTTCACGTTTATCGCTTTTCTCGCGATAGATTCGCGCTTTGAAACGCTCGTTGCGTGGACGATGGAAAAAAAAAATCACGTTCTAAAGGCCTGCCGAGAAGAAGGGCGCGAGGTGACAAAAACGGTTAATCGATTTAACGAATTTCCGGTGCAATCGATTAAACGACGCAGTCGATTACCCGGTTAACCGCGAGACAGCAGCGTCAGAGGAGGGCACAAAAGCCGCCGTTGTCCTGGACGCATAAATCCTCCCGGCCCCGCTGTTTTAATTCGAATTGGGAGACTTTATTTTTTATTATCAAGGGTACTTTCTGACACGGCGCCGCTCGTGGATAAGGCCGCCCTTTTGTTCCGCTGATATACGGCGCCGGACCCGCTACGATTTTTCCTCCAATTAAAACGCCATACCGCCGCCTTGTTTATCAGCCTTTTTTCACTCCCGGCCCCTTGTTCCTACATTACGAATACCGTGGAAAATATTCGCTCAGCCAGAATACCTCGCAAATCACGTAACCAATAGGATTTTAAGCGCACTAAGGGGATTTATGTACGGTTAGAATATTCGCTCTCGCCTCTCGAAATACCAGTGGGGGCGCACAGTACGAATTTAGTCGAACGTCCTTTAAAGCGGTACGGTTTTGCGAGAGAGAGAGAGAGAGAGAGAGAGAGAGAGAGAGAGAGAGAGAGAGAGAGAGAGAGTGAGAGAGAGAATTCATTCTTCTTTGACCTCGGCCCAGGCTTCATTCGGGCGCGCAGATGCGAGAAAAAGCATTCGGTTTGGAGGAAACTTTACGCGCGAGGGAGGGAGGGAGAGAGAAGGAGCACTTTGTTCCGTCAGCTTTGTCGCCTTCCACCAACGTAATTACTAATGCTTATCCGTGTTTTAGTCCGGATCGTCGGATGGGAAAGGCGGGCAGAGATTACGGTCGGGATTTATGGGAAGGACTTAACGCTCCCGTTTCGTTTTTCAGGAACGCCATTTACAACATAAGTCTGCACGACCTGACGGAGATCATCGACCAGGTGAGTGGCCACGGCCTTCCCATATCCGCGCTCCTTATCCGGCCGCTTCGATAAGGACGCGATTTAAGTCGAAGCCGCGATACCCCGGTGACGCCGCTTCGCCGGGTTATTTATGGCGGCATTCCTCGACGGCGTACACCGCCCTCCGGGATTTCGAAACGTCCCTTCGGTCGGCTTCTTTATCGCGCCCAACTTTGCGAGCCTTTTGACCCAGATCAAATTTCCACGATGGGGACTCTCTCCTTTCTTCCCCCTTTTCGAGGAATTCTCCCGAGCGAGAATACGTCCGGATCCTCGACGCCTCGCTCCCACCTAACCCGCTTCGCCTTATCGCGGAACGCTGCCAAGGGTATTGATCTCTCGTACCTCTCGCGATATCTACATCCTCGCCCGGCCTTTAATCCTCCAGGATCGACCCTGCCGATCCATCGCTCACGAAACGTCGAGGCCCGACGAAAATCCGTGCATTCGTCGCCGCGTCTTTTCTATTCCTCTCCGAAATCTCGATCCACGGAGCGAACATCGATGTCCTCTCGACGAGGATTTAATTCCACCTTCGCTCTGTTCCCCTCGCGCTTCGATCCTACGGGCTCCCCTTATTCCGTCGTTATCCAGAAAACGGAATAGTTTCCTCTCGAGCGAGCGAGCGAGCAAGAGAGAGAGAGAGAGAGAGACGAGGGAGGAGTGAATCGGAAAGGAAAAGTTTCCCCGAGAAAATGCGCATTACGGCTCGGTCATTAGCGGGTCCATTGGATTCTGGGGGCGCCAAAGAATCGGTTGGATGCGAGCAGCGGAGGGGGGTGGCGGCGCGATGGCCATTAGCGGTGGCCAAAATGAAGAATTAAAATCCGGGGTAACCGATAGCGCACCCTCGCACCTTCCCCATCCGCGAGTTTTCTATTACCCCCTCGCTCTATCTGGCGCTCGTCGATCGATCAAAAGGGGAGAGAAGTAGCGGAGGGGAGGGAGGAATTACCGATCCCGGTAATGACTCCTGAGGGAAGCTCGGTATCTCACCTTGGAGCGGCCAGAAGGAAGCAAGAATCGCAAACTCGATATTGATCCCGCTGGAACCGCTGTAAGCCGCGATGCTATATACGGGATTCCAGGGTGGAGCGAGTGAGGGTGGAGGGACGGGGGGAGGAATAGACACGGTCGCTTGGACCGCAGCGATAAGACACGCGTTCGCTCGAAAATGAGCCGTGGAGAGGCCTACGGGGACTTTGGAGCAAAGCGCCACCCTTGGCCGACCCTTTAGCGGGATATCGTTATTCATCGTTTATCCACGAATGAAAGCGGCGCGTAAGAAACAAATGTTGAAGTGGTGAAAAAAAGCCTCTTGGATATTTCGAGAAATAACAACGATCCCAGCATCCGTCCTAGCTCGAGCGATCTTCGAAGCTCGGTATTTGGAAAGTCTCGGTGAGACAAAACTCCGGAGGAGCGGAGGATCGATCGAAGACGAGTCACGGGGCCGTAAGGTTCTTGGCCAGAATGGAATCGTAAAATTCACCGAGCTCGCCTTATCCTTATGGCACGTTCCCTATATCAGCCCCCGGTCGGTGGCCCAAATCGAGCCCTATTTGCAAGATTCGACCGTTACGGAAATGAAACAGCGTCGCCCGTCGTTTTATCCTTCCGGATGCTTCCTCGAGCGGGAGAAGCTTCCTGCCCGGCAAGAAGCTCGGACTTTATCGCGCTCGCAACATTGATAATCAGCCCTCTCCGTCCGCGTACTTCGATCAAAGCCACCGATCGCGTTAAACGTCGATGGTCCGTCGGCGATGAAAACGATCGAGTGGCCATAGCGGTGAATTTATGCGAATAATCGGACGGAACTACGAATGGAACGTTCTGCCCGTATCTAGCCTCCATTTGCGCTAATGACCGCTCGATTTTGGCGAGGCGATATTTCCTTTAGCGGGTATCGGGCCTGTCCCAAACGACACCCTTGTTTCGCCTTCCGCGCTGTGCGCCGCGATAATCAAACGCGCGTCGATCGTAATTGTCTCGTAATAAGGCTGAAATTAAGCTGCCCGGTTAGGTGATCGAACCTAGGAGCCGACAAGGGCCAAAGACGTTCGACGGAGTCCTCTCTTTGGCGGAGACTTCGCCTCCCGTACGTCGATCCAGAATCCATTTTCCCCCTCGAGTATTCTACGAGGCTGTGTACAGGAACGTTTCCATTTTGGAATATCAAGGTGGACGAAAATATTAATGCCTTTGGAAGAATAAGAATCGAATTCCTCCCGTACCTAAGATTACTTCCAAGATTTCTCCAAGTTCGCTCGCTATCCGAATTTTCTCGTCCATTCATTCTCAACGCTCCACTCCCTTTCTTTCGTGTTACCCAAACGACTTTAACGCGTCATTCAGGGTATTTAACGTAAGAAGGAGCGTTCAAAGAAAAGGCTTGGCCGCGTTACATTTATGGACTTTATTGGTCGTTCATCCGTAGGTGTAGAGGGTAGCCAGGATGGTTGATCTGGTCGATCCACGGACCTATCTCAACGTCGTGAGTGCGGAAAAGATCGGGGCGATGAATCTTCGCTCTCCCTCGTCTTCCGAGACGTCAATCCCGCCGGCTGGTTCGGCCTTAATATAAATAACCCGTGGGGAAAGAGGCGGCCAGCCTATTCCTAGGGACAATACAATGCGATCGTCGCTTGGAATCGCGCGGCTCCTCGTACGGCCGCGCCTATCTGGGTTATTTCGTCGATCTTCCGCGTTCCGCGCTGTCCCGCCTCGCAAGAAAGTCCCCCTTCCTGGACGTAGGAGGGTGAGGAACGATTCGACGAAGGGGTTTTGGGAGGAAAGGCGGAGAGAGGCGTTCGATTGGATCCAAGAGAGCGGCGACGATGCGAGCCAAAGACGAGGACGATCTTTTTCCGGAGACCAGGAAAAGGGATCTAGGAAAAAGATCGCTGAATTTCACGCGAGGTGTGAGCCATCGATTCGTAAGGACATCCGCAGTATCTAATACCAAGTCGAGGCGCCGAGAGGGAATGCAAATAAAACGAAGTCTGACCCTCGAGACGAATTCTTTCGAGCGGATGGAATAGATTCGAAGCGGAAACAATGTCTCTGCCTAAATACGCATCGACTCTGTCTCCCTGCTCTCGAAAAATTGCGTTTGAATTCGTCCGTGTTTTCACGGCCGGCGCTGTTGCGATACGACGCTTTGATATCGAATCTCGATTGGGGATTTACCTTGGATCCGATTCGGTCGCCGATGAAAGTCGGGGGTAAGTTTTCCGGGAAGATATCCGTAATCGTCCGCGGCTTCTCGGTTAAATCGATCGGAGCGAAGGAGGAAGTTAAGCGTTACCGAAACTCGAGTTGTACATCACCGAAATCCAATTAACTTAACTTTGCATGCCGCCAAGGAGGGAGAAGGGGCCGAGGAAACGATCGGTAGGTTTAATCGATTACGATTATCGTCGCTTGACCCCTCGCCATCTTCGACGGAACCTTATCCTTCGTAGAAACGGGAAGTACTGATCGTAGAAAAAACGAGTAATTTTTTTTCTAGAGAAAAAGAACTTAAATAAAACTTTTAAAAAAATTTTAAAAAAGATAAACATTCATACGTCGCGTTGGCCATCGATCAAAGTCCGTGCTTTTTTATTACGTACGTCAACCTCAGAGTGCCTGGCCGTCCTTCGAGGTTCAAGAGCGATCGGATGCAAATATTCGAGAGTGCTCGGGTTACGAGAGGCGGGATTTCTTTTTCGTTCGAGCGGAACAATCGAAGGAGGACCGTTAACCGTCCAGGGACGATCGATCTGCTCGAACGCGACCAATTTAACTATCCGCCCGAGTCGCAAAATCGTTCCGAGCTGCAACGTGGCTCGTCTCCGCCGATCTTCCGCGTTCCGCGCCGACACGGATGAAAGTTGAGGCACGAATGGACGAGGAAGACGGATAGGAATAGCCTGCCAGCCGGCCGTCTCGATTCCCCGCGGATTGTCCCCGATTTATGACGCCTGGTCGCGGACCACCCTCGCCTCTTTACGTCGATTCTAAAAAAACGAGGATCACGAGGGCGATAAACGTTGCGTCGTTACGAGCACACGCGGAATTTACACCGTGGATACGACGTTCCATTTTGAGCCAAGTCACGGAAACGTCGGGCTTCAAAAGCTTCGCGAGGAGGACTGTAACGAGAATTAAATCCGGCGTGAAATTAGTATTAATATTCTCAAACGTGGGAAGAGAAAGGGCGGAAGGGAGATAACTTAAAGTTACCATCGCCCGAAAGAACTCTCGGGTTAACGATATATATTTATCTCCTCTCCTCTCCTCTCCAGCCCAACGATGCCACTCGGCATTATCCCTATAATCCGCTTCTACTAATCGAATACCTCTAAATTCCTTTCCTTCCCAATTCAATTTCCTCGCTAAAAAAAATAATAATTTGGGCTGGAGAGGGTCAAATCTCGTGGCAAAGTCCGCACGATAAGAGATCCACGTTGCTTCCAGGACGTAATTCGTGGCCCTCGTAATTTCCTTGAGTTTCGCACCTCGACGTCGATAACGGTGAGCCTCGTTAAAGGGAATCCAAAGTCAGCAAGATCCGGCGGTAGCTCCTGTCGCTCGCTTCGCGGAGGAACGCCGGCAAAACCGATTATCGATTATCTTATATACCGGAGGCTGCGATCCCTCCTTTAGGAATGCATACCTAGGACTGCTGGAACCGGCAAAACTGGCGTCGCAGATTAATGGACGGGACGTAGCCCGCTCCAGCGATCCGACCCGATGTCCAGGGCTCGTATCCGCGATGCATACAAATGCGACGTCATATCTTGGGTATAAACGTCCGGAGGAAGAAGCTTTGGAAACTCGTATAAAATTGCCCTCTTCCAGGACGCACTCGGATATCTCGGCTGGCAATTTCGAAGCTCGGCCATTCTGACGGCGCCAGGGAGACCGGGAGGGTTTATTTCCTTCCTTGATTTCCGACACAGATTGCCAAGGCTATTTAGTCCACGACCCACTGTTCCAAGATGGGTCCTAAACCGTCCGACGTATGGCGTAACTATCGCCCGACAAACGATCGGGATTTGATGCATGGGATTTCAACACCGACCGCCCGCTTTTCCACGGGATTTTTGGGGAACGGCGTTGGTGGGAATTTCGAAGATCGGCGCTACCGCGCGCCATTTAGGTCCGCAATTTTGCTCGAGCAAGAAGGGCGCTGTTGACGTCGTAATCCCGGGGCAAAACTTTCCTCCGGGCTAATTGAGTCCGCGAACGCCCCGACGCCTCTCGCACGTCCCGCTCTTCCCTCGACGAACTTTTGTCACCCCCTCTCCGAGCGCTGCCCTTGTTTTCGCCGATGATAAGGAGAAGATAACGAAGGCATCGATCCCGCGCCGCCGGAAAAATCTACTCCGCTCGCCCAATTTGCGGTGCAACTTCGAGCACCGCGAATGACCCAGTGAGCTTCTTTCGTAACGCCGGGCTAATTCCTCTTAAAACGGTACGCTCTTTTATTTTGCGCGTACCACGATGTTATATGTAACATTTGTTAAGTGCACGGAAGCGTAGACCGATCCGCGTAATAATTAAAGTCACTCTGGGCGAGTCTGGCCGCTGCACCGGGCAGGAATAAAAAGGTCCTCGCGGTGCTAAGAAGAAAGTTTGATCGCGGTAGAACAAATGTTCGCTGGATAAATTTATTCATGATTCATCCAACTTCTTGATACCTCTCTCGTGAGAACGGTTAAACTTGCGGCGGGGAAAACCGTCCGGCGGATAGCCGTGGCAGAGAGCGGTGATGAGCTCGTCTCGAATCACCATGAACGTATGCAGAAAATTCCCGCGCGGCTCCGATGCGCCAAGTTGAAAACCGTCGAGGCGGGCCTTGGAGGATGGGAATTTCTCGAAGCCCTTGAAAACCGCAGAGGCGCGTGGACGATCGGTCATTGTATCCATTCTTACGAATCCTTCCCACGATTCTCGAGACTCGCGAGACACTCCGCCATTTCCGGATTTTAGTCGTTCTCAACACTCTCTCGAACTTCGAACCCGGAGGCTTCGATATTCCTCCCGTGGAAAGCCGCGAAACGGTGATAATCTTCCGGGCAAGATATTTTGGGGTACGCATTATACCACTCGAAACAGATTACCACCTTAACACTAATTTCCAGCGCAATAGAGAAGCTAATAGCTCTGCTTGGCTATCAAATAAGCCGGGGATAATGCCGGTATCGGCTAATTGGCACTAGATGGAACCGATATTAATACATTCAGCTTCTAGCCATTCAACGTGTTAAATTCCCTTATATACCCAGCCCATTATTCCGTAAACACTGTATCGCTCCGCCAAAGGTCTTCGTTCCTCAACTTCACGCTTACTCGGCTAACGACTCAAACCGCTATCCAAATCCGAATCTTAAATCAGCAGGACGCGGTCCGAGGGACCTCGAGGATTTCCCCAAAATTCAACAAACGCGAGAAGCAGAGTTTCAGGGCTGTCGAGGATGGATGCTGCACAAGTGTCCGTGGTGGAAAAAGGTACGAGGGGTAAAATCGGTCGAAAGTGCTCGTATCCGCTCTCGGGCTGCATAAGTCGAGCACGAGCCAGGGATGCGCCGGTGTTTGATATCGGTAGATTTCCTCCGCTCTCTCGCCTTAAGCGCTTAAGCTTTTCCGTGTGGAATAGCCTTCAAGGCTCGGGATGCCGGCTGAATCCAGAGGCGGGCCGAGGGCGGAAAAACAAGCAATACATTCCTTATGGAAACGCGCGCCTCGAATACATATGGAGCCGGCGTTGAATGGAGCCGAAGGAAATTGAAAAATTTCACCCAAGGATGGAATGAATAACGTAAGCCTCCCCCTGGCCGACCCTCCGCAGGGATGCAGCCGTACGCGGTTAGCTCGCTTCCCTAACTGCGCCGGACTTCCTCCCGGAAAACCGATCCCAGCAACTCCTTTTCCGACCGCATTTATCCGGACTATTTTCCGCCACTACCCTTGTAAATCATGGACCGGACCCGCTTCCCCTCCATCGCTATTTATTAACCATTCGCGATCCTCCCTCGAGCGCGACACGCCATGCGTTATTCTCCTTCGATACTCCGCGGATATGAATCGAGCGTGCTCTCCGTCTGTTCCACCTCTAATTATCGGCTCAACGTGAGCAGCGATCTAAGTATGTTGGTGCGAAACGAATGAAATCGCCTTGACCGCGATGCTTCCTGCTTCCCCGTGGCACCTCATCTAATCGGTGCACAGTGACGCGATGAAGATCGAGTGCTGATCCAAGAAATCCAGGGAAATTCCTAGCGATTTTCCATCGATCCAAATATACCTTCGCCTTCTACACCCGGGACAAGTTCGTGGAGCTTGCATTTAATATACCAGAGCTCGATCAGTACCCGAGGGGCGCTATCGAAGTAGGAGGAGGATCGTGGGCGAGGCGCGATATTCGCGAAGTTAAAAGGCGAGTCGATATCGGCGTTGGTGGGATCATTAGGCGAACTGGCGCAAAAAGGGGGTGGGTGGCCTCGAAATATCGAAAGGGCCGAACGAGGGGTGGCTGGGGCTGGTGGCGGAGCAGGAGGGTTGTTTTCTGGCCGGAGGGGGAGGCGTCCAACGCGCTTTAGTGTGCACGTCGCCTAATGCGAGCGGGCACGTTGCAGCCGAGCGACTGCATCGCTCGATTCTCTCTCTATCTTCCGGCCGGCGGCGGCGAGAGGAGGAGACGCCGGCGGAGGAGGAAGCGAGAGGGAGAGGGAGAGAGAGAGGCGGCTATGACCGGTCATTCACTCGGGGAGGCCGCGTAAAAACTTGCCGCTACCTTCTATGCGGCTATCCCCGTGTGTACTTTATTCTACACGTACCTACGCCGCTTCGAGGAAGAGAGAGAGAGAGAGAGGGAGAGAGACTGGGAGAGGTTGAAGGGAGAGGAAGGAGGGAGCGGGAGCTCGAGTTTCCGCGCGTGTTTTCGGTACGAGACAAATCGCCCGCTCGAGCACCGACACCGTATCTCGCCGCCCCCTTTCTCGTCGCTTTTTCACCCCACGGCCTCGAGCCACGCTGCCGTGATCAAAGGTGCGACGTTTGCTCGGTTTTGGCCAAAAACCCGCCGCTCGCTGGTACAACGTTAAGATTTAGTTGCTCGAAATCGATAAAGAGACTCCCGGAAATGAGCGAAAAAAAGTTGGCCGACCGTGCCGCGGTAAGAGCGTATTCCGGGTTTAAAATTCCGGTGGTAGAAAGAAGTACGGGGACTCGAGGTGGAACTTACGATAACTTCCTCTTCTCTCCATCTCGAAGCTCTCCTAGGTGGCGATACCTGGGAATCGCGGTGCTTGGAACTCAAATTCCAGAGAAGGTACTACCTTATCCCCGATGGTTTTTCCCTCGATAATGCACGTGGTAGCTCTTACCCTAAATGGTCGCAAGAAACGATACCGGGAGGGATCTTGGAGGGACGCGAGACCTTGGCGATAATCGAGCTTCTCCACCTCCGGCACGTAATGGAGCCGTAATCTGTCCGGAAAATCCGATCGAACGGCTCTATGGTGGAAAGAATTTTCGTTTAGCTCGCGAGCGGTAGGAATAATAGGATACATCAAAGTCTCGGGCATTCGGACTCATATCCGCGATGTGCCACTACGCTTCAGCGCTTCGCCGCGCTACATGCGGCGAATTTCCTTTTCCGGCTAGCTACACGTACTTAACGGCCATCCAACCGCGAGGAACGAATCTCATAAAGCACATTACATAACGTTGCGTATTATCAACATCGGAATGAGTTTTCACGAGTGGGGCAAAAAGGACCAAATTCGAATCCCTCCAAAATTCGATTCTTTCACGGCCCAAGAGACTTCCTACGCTTTATCGGCTCGAGCCGTAGCTTACGTCCGAGTTATATTTCGAAATACACGGCGGAGGATCGGGGAGATTTTATAAAGGCGCATTTCCAATAGGGACAAATAAAGAAGCACTCCGGAATCTATCGGGATCTCGCGTAGGAGCCTTGTGGGGCGTGGATAGTATAAAATACGATGTCGATCCGTGCCCGACAAGAAATCCCACGGGGTTAATCCAGGCGATTCCAAAGATCGCCAACTTCCTCGCGACTCATCGAAGTTCGAGGGCAGAAACCGAAGTTTCCCCCGGCTCATCCGCAATTCGAATACTCGGCAAGCCTGTCTCGTGGCCCTTTGAATAATCCCCTGGCGCGAATTAACGTTAATTAGATTGGTCGAGCAAACGTTTTCGGCGGTGAGACGCGGTTTTCGGTCCGTGCGAGTCGTTCCGGGTCGGCTAACAATTTGCATCGGCCTTCGTTCTTCATTGCCGGAGATTTACGACGAGAGACAAATTGCTGGACGAACACTCCACTCGGTACGCGAGTTCGTTTTAATCTTTAAGGAGCAATCCTTCCCCACGCCTCTTTTCGTACTAATATTCATCGATCTTCATTAATATCAGAGAAAGACAATTTTTACCAATACTGGAATCAAATTCGTCAACTTACAACTTATTTGTACAATATACAACTTATACACCGCCGAGCTAGAAAACGCTTAGGAGTAATATGTCTTATTCAATTCGTATGCTTTGGAATCAAAGCCAAGCACCGAGCGGAGAATATAAAACGAATTCTTAAATATACCGAGAACCAGCGAGGGATTTAGGGGTGTATACGTATATATGTAGAAATTGTTCCGGTCGGACGACGACACCGTGTCCCACCCTACCAATTCTCCCCGTATTCATGAGTCCACCAGACAGCCCGGCCGGCCTGACAATCCGTAATGAAAAATTGCTGGCAACGTCTATTCGCTTCGACAACGATTTTCCACCCCTCTACCAGGGACGGGACAATGCCACGTCGATGGAACTGCCGGACGATAAAGAAATACCACCGCGCTGCTGCAAAGCGGAGTCGCCAGTGATTTTTAATCGGAACCTACGAAAATCGCTCGACGTCTTTGAGCCTCGCTTCCTGCGCCTTTCGAAGGGAATCCTTTACAACTACGCTTCTATGGGATGCTTCGCAAAGACATCTTCGAGAAATCCAGCTAATATCCATCCCCAAGTTGGGAAGGCTGAAGAATTACGAGGAGCCGTCGGGGAGGAATTTTTCCGTGTATACGAAAAGCTTCTCGAGCTGGACGAAATTTAGTAAAATTTCCTCGTCACGCGTATATCATCTTCTTCACGCGCACTCGTGTGTCCTTCGGGAGGATTCTTGGGCAACCATAAATCCTTTGGGCCGGCGGTGGCGGGGAAAAAGGAAGAAGAGCTCGAGAGCCGGCCGCCCGATTTGACGTTAAGTCTCCGTGAGATATCGACTTTCGCGGAATATAATGGGGACGCCCCTCGGAGTAATCTGCCCCGACGCTATAGATTCCACGATCCGATTCCTCGCCACCGAGTTTCCTCCGCGCTTAAAGTTCCACGGAATAATTCAGCAGCGGCTGGCTCCCTCGAAGTCCTTCGAATCTTAATTACGCACGCCTCGATATGTATCGTCGAGGAGCGTCGAACGATAAAGGTACATCCTCGTCGCCGAGGAAGGATCGAAGGCCTCGGAAAATACCATAAACTCTCTACTCGATCGCGCAATTTCCTTCGTCCGTCGAAACTTTCGCGGAGACGAACGAGTCGAAGGTCGAAAGGAATCGAGGAGGATCTCGAGGGTTCTCTCGTTTCTCCCGGATTGGACGGGGATCGACTTCGCGAAAGGCGGACGTCGCGCATCGATCGAAACTACCGTATCGTTCGCGATCGTCGAAGAGCCGGCGTTGGAGCAACGAGGATCGTTCGTGAGCGAGTCATTAGCGATTATCTTGGATATCGCATCGAGGTCTGTCGGACGTGGTTGGCGAAGAAAGCGGAAAGACTTCCCGCAGACGTGTGCGCGCCGATCCCGCGGAGATCGCCGCTCGATACTCGCGCGGTAATCGAGATTGGCACGAGGCCGCGGGTCCTGCCGATTTCCACGAAATAAAGAGCCTGCCGAGCCACCTGTGGCTTTAACATCGAGTGACGGTGAGCGTTATGAAAGTTTAAAGTCGCGAGTTCCGCGCTCCTGAGTTACTAACGCGGCCATAACAAGACCTCGAGACCGGAAAATTCGCCGCGTTGCTCGCGGAAACTTCTCCTATTTTTGCGCGCGAAAACTACGACGAGCCACCGCGGAGTCCGGGCATTTTTTCCGCCAGCCGGCGCTCCGCTCGAAATGAGTTTCTTTATCGCCTCTACCCGCGCGTATCTCGCGGCTAATTGCGGGAATTACCGAGGTACGCTGATTGCCAGGATTTTTACGATGACGCGCCGCTCCCCGCGACATTCCTCCAACGACTCTCGAGATTCACCCGCGACTGCATTATATTTTTGCCCTTTTTCCTCGTCCCGCTTATAATACGCTTCTATCTCTCTCGCATTTTCCGAGAAAGCTCCCCGAGCGTTTATGAAAGTCGATCTTTATTAACGTATAAACGCGGAGCTCTCTCCAGACCGTTAGATCCAGTTACCGCGGACCCTCCTAGAAATTTTCTATATCCGCTACTCGCTCCGTGGATTTATGGGAGGACGCCAGACTTTTGACAAATTTATACCCAAATTTGCGCGGCAAAGTGGCTCGATTATGCCTATTAAGGATCCTTATTAAAGTTTACCTCGCTCTACCCAACTCCCGCTCGTCCCTCCAACCTATCCACCGGTGTATCGGATTTATACTCGAAAGCAGGATCGAATCGTAAGAGGCAAGTTGGTTCGGTCGGTTGGATGGCGGAGGAGGGAGAGACTCGTCGTGCACCCGGAGGAGGATCCTTTGGGGAGAATAGTTGGGTAAAGAAGTAGCGCGGGCCGCAAAGGGAGAACGACAAATATTATTTCCGGCTCCTGTTTTGATCCGAGATGTAACTCTTTCCGGGGACTAGGACGTCGGACGTTTCCCTCTTTGTCTCTTATTCCGGGGCTCTCCGCCTCGTGCGCCGGGTATCCATAAGTCTGCGGGACAGGCGGCCCCGACTTCGTAGTCCATAGAAATCTCCCGAGTGATATTCACTCAAGCCGACACGGCGAGTCCGCTCCTAAGATATCGAACTTTCGCGAAATAAAATACGCGACCGCCTCAGGCAGGAAATTCGCCGCGACAGTGACGGCGTCGACACGTTTTCCCGAAACCCGGAATATTCCCCCGGAAATCTTGACGGCCTTCGTGAGAAAAAAAAAAAGAGAACCTTTAGAGAAACGAGACGTTTCGATCGTTCTCGATCGACCCCGCGAAAAAGCGCGGTGCGGAAGCTTTCGACGCTCCTCTCCTTTGAACGTCACCTCCCAAACGGGCCACCGCAATTGCTCGTTGGTCGATTCGGCTCGTCGTCGGAGAGCGGAGAACACGCGAGGGCGGAAAACGAGGAGCGCCGCAGGTCGCCGCGTCGAGCGATGAAACCGCGCGGCCTGGAAATCCGTTTCGTCGGTTACGCGGTTGTTAGGCGCAAAGTGGGGATTCTACACAGCTCTTCCGCGCACTCTCCCTCCCTTTTTTCGTCTCCTCGTGCGAGGGATAGCCCCGACCATGGGATTATCTCGTTAGGAGGCGGAATGAAAACATCAGCGCGGGGTAACGCACTTGTTCCCTCGTGAGCGTCGTTAAAAATGTGGATTTTTCTGACGCGGCTGAAGGGAAATAGGGACGGAATCGTTTACCGCACCTGGGACTGCACCGAGCCGCGCGGTCCAACTTTCCCTTTCTCCCCCTCTCCGCCTTGTTTGCCTCTCCCTCTCTCTCCCTCTCTCTCTCTCTCTCTCTCTCTCTCTCTCTCTCTCTCTCTTTCCCCTATTTTTCTCTTATTTTCCTTTTTTCCCTCCGAGAAAGTGGCCGATTCGGCGGCGTAACTTCTCCTTTAGCGCGGGCCCCAGGTGCTCCAAGTTTTCACTCTCGTTTTTCCACGCTTCCTAATGGCGGTGTTTCGGAAAATTACCCCCATTACCCGAGCCGCCGGCTCTGCGGATTTTCACTTGGATCAAAGTTACGGAGATTCCGCGAACGCGTCGTCGCTCCGAGTTACGGACATTACTGCACCGAGGCTGGTGAACTTGGGGTCATTTTGAGGATCGTTCCCTTACCCGGAAACCTCCCTGTTTATCGTACCGCTGAAAACGGAATCGAGCTTTTGTCTCGGAGTCGTACCACGCCGCTGACGAATGGAACACTCTTGGAACCCTCGTACGTTTATCACAGACCGTCGGGTGAATGATACGAGGCTCTTGCCTTGGAATCCCTCTATTCATGGTTCTATCCAAAGAACGAGTATTTCTGGCGGTACTTATATTGTACTCGAGCATCATCGAATCGAGTGAACGACACTCCGAATAAAACGACGATTCGCGGGTCAACCAACTCGACTTCGCGGTGAGAATAATTCCTTCCGCTATTGGAAAACGTATTTTGGATGCTACTTGTACTTCGTTTAACCGTCATCGTCCCGGGTAAATGATATATACGACGAGCGATGCTCGCGGGTCGGCGAATTCGAAGTCCCAGTGAGAATAATCCGAGTCCACCGATCGAGAGAGCCGCGGATACGCGCGGAGAGGAGACGCGTTTCTGAAATACGAAGGATCCTCGATGGAAACAAAGGCGGTTACGAAGGAGCGGAGGAACAAAGGGCATTTCGCCCGAGGGAAGCTGAGAAAAAAAGAGGAGCGAGAACGGGCAAGACATACTTGTCTATCGAGGGAGAAGCGCGGCAGTGTCTCGTATTTCGAAAACAATTCGCGGACCGGATGGAGGAGGTTCGAGAATCGAGGCGAGGGCGGGCCACGAAGAAAGGCCGAGGAAAGTTACACGCTTGCTCGCGCCGTTCCACGAGAGAATCCGGGAGGCCGAAGATAAATCGCCGGATCTGTCGGTGGAATTGGGGAAAAAATCGGGAAAGAAAGACGTATCGAGCCGCGGCACTTTCTGCAAATCGAACATCGACGAAGAACCGACGATCTTCTCGGTTTCTTTCGCGACATTGCCTCGATTAAATCGACTCTATTGGCGTTTACCAGTGTCCTTAACCCCCGACACCGCGCTCGCCTCGCGCTCGGATCGAGAGTAGAATTCGCGATCCGTCGACATCCTTTTATTCGCGATATTCGCGTTTTATTCGCGCGTCATCGTAGGGGTATCCGATCGCGGAGTGCATTAAAAGAGATTTAACGTGCTTTTCAGCGGCAACACGGCACTGGAGAATCGGCCGAGAGACGAATATAACATCGGGGAGGATCGATCCATAAATCGCGCGGAAATAGGTAGGCGGGCGAGGCATAGGATAAAAATGGCCAGGCGAATGGAATTTTGGGTTATTCGGGAGGGGCGGTTTGGGCGCATTTCAGGGATATTCGCGGTGGCGGAAAATCGCCGCGGAATTTTTCAGCGGCCGCAGAAAGGTTTTTCCGGAAGGCCGTCCCTCGTTCGCGCGTTGCCTCGGCATTTCGGCAACAGCCGGCCGCAGAAATGAAAATCAGCGCGAGGCCACCGTGGAATTCGTTGGGCCGGCGAAACACAGGGGCGTAGGCGGAAAATAGCGGAGGTCGATGGAAATTGGCCGATCGATTGTCCGGCTCGTTACGTCCAGTTTCCGCGGTGCAGCCGGGTGCCCGCATCGCGGTCGCGACAAAAGGACTCGCCTTTGCGGCCCCGCGACTACGGCTCCCGCAATACCAACCGATTTCCCTCCCGATCGTCTCTGCAAAAAAACTATAAACTACGGCGGAACCTCGCGACCCTTAACCCCCGCGAAGACCCTAAAAGGCCTCGCGGAACCTTAAGGATCCCGCCTAAAGATTTTACGCGATGAAACGAGAGTGTCGAGTGTCTTTAGGGGACGAGACACGGCCAAGATGAACTGTCGGCGCTAAAAATGGACTAAAAACAAAGTGTGCAGTACCAAATTCGTGAGGAGGCGGTAGATCCTTTATTGGCGGATTCCTAACTCGATTCCCCTCTTACGGTTAGAAATTATTTCCGGAAAGGAGGGACTTAACTCTTCATAATCCCACGTGGCGCCCGAGCGATCGTCCCCGGTAAGTGGATTACCAGGGAAACTTGCTCGCGAGCCAGGCTGGTGGTCCGAGAGCAAAAGCTCCGTGGAATAGGACGAAACAAATCGGCGCTCTGGGCCCGCTGCTCCCGGAGAACATAAGAGCGACGGACGCTGGAGGGAAAAGGGTTCGATCCGAGTCTCTCCTGACGGATCGCACCGTGGAAAAGAGGATTCGAGGCAGAGGTAGGGCCAGCCAGGTGGATATACGGCGGGGCTGAGGATGGATAGGGATATCCATAGATATCCAGTCCGACTGGCTTGATATGAAGATACGGCTTCCACCCTAGGACCGTTTACATCGCCTCCAGCCACCCTTCGCCTTTTCACCCCGAGTTTTCTGCCTTCGAGGGAACGTCCTTGCCCGGGGGAAACCATAGCCTGCGAATTTTCTAGCAGCGGCTCGCGACTGTTCGAATTGCGAGGAGGCCCAAAGAGGACGGGCTTGATTAATCCTTCGTGGATCCGCGTCACGTTCAGTGGCACGTCGCCGTCTAAACTCCTCCGCTGCAACCGGAGATACGTCCTCGAGGAAGGAGCGGGTACTTGTTGCGCGACGTCCCATCCTGAAGTAAATTTAAAAGCGACGGGAAGATTCGAGGAAGTCGGGACCGAGTGCTTTGATGGTTACGATTCTTTTTAGCGAGCTACGCACCCTTAAGGACGTACCGGGTTCTTTAAGCGCAGAGGTCAAGGTTCGAAAGGAAAATCGAGGAGTTTTAGATTTCGTACTAAAATCACGCTCGACCCTTTTTTTCCTCGCACGCTCCCGGTGTTCGTCTTTTTCCCTCTCGCAGCATCCCTTCGTTCCCCGCACCGATTTTCCCTCTCGTTCTTCTCGATTCTCCCTCTCTCATCCTCCGCTCGACGAAGTCGCTCGCCATTCTCGGCCATTCTTCACCCCACGCCCCCCATCCCTGGCCTACCTCGCGACCGTCTGGACTCTATTCTGGTCAGCCGATCGATCCGTGGGAGCTTTAAACGGTTAACGACCATCGAAAAGTTTCTCGCGTATCGCCAGTCGGCGACGATCCGTTAAAAGTGCAGCCAAGGTATCGTGAACCGCGAATTATTCACCCACCTTTTGCCCGACGATTCGCGGTGGCCCTCCACGGCCCACGTATTCCTCCAAATTTTAAAGCCCCGACCGTATCTCGAGCGAAAACTTTTTTAATCTCGCGCGAGAAGAAAAAGACCGGCGGATATAAGGAGTTCGTTGGATAATCACAGGGTGGCCGATGGCCTTAGAATAATCCGTACATTCCAAAAGAATCGACGACGGTCTATTTGCGCCGAAACTCCGCTCGAAACTTATCGCGGCGTGGAAAGTTAATTCGCAGTGACCGATCGGCGTCCAGTCACGCTCGTTAACGTCGAACGCGCGTCGATGCACGCGAAAGACGCAAATAAACCCTTCCGCGACGTACGCGAAAGTCGATATAACCGTAACATTTTATTCCACCTACTGTTGTACATCGAGGGCCGTAACCGTCGGCTTTAGGGAATTACCGATAATAAATAAATGGCCGCGGGTGCCGAAAACAAGCAGAAATATATTTTCTCCGGCCAGGACCCTCCCAGTTTCTGTTTACCATAGAAACACAATCGTAAATTCGATCGCTCGACGCTCACTGTATTCCGGCCTCGGGGTAATCCCCTTTACAGCCCTCCTCGCATGCCGACGGTTATTTTGGATCGCGATATCCTGGAATTTGATCCCAAAATCACGCGGCGGACGTGCGCAGCCTCTGGGAGGGCTTTTGGGGCGCTTCATCATCGTTTCCGATCCAACGATCGCCGATCGATGAAGAATCGCACCGGGGATCGAGTGGAAATCACCCGCCTAATCGACCACCGAAGGACCTCCGCGAGTTCTCCGTGAATCTGGGCAACCGACCTACATTCCCCAACGCCGGAAAACTATCCTTTTCGCCCCCCTCCCTCCTCTCTCTTTATCGCTCTCCCTCTTTGCTTCCCTCTCGCCCTTCCCGCGAAACAGCGGCAGGATCGGAGAATGGGCCAAATAACTGGAACATTCCGGGAGCAGCCACCGAGTACTTGGAAATACCCTTAAGCCAGCTTTGCTTTAAACTGCTGCGTTTTTCCGCCGCCAGGTACGCGGTGCCGCTCGTACGAGTCCCCGTGTGCGCGCCCGTCAGCGTTATCCGCTAGTCGGCCTTTTTTAAGTACACGACACTCGGCAAATATCCCTACTCGATATTTTTGCGCCGATATTTTTTCCCTTTGCGAGAGACCGGAATGCGATGTCGATGCGAGGCGGATGGAAGTCGTAGATTAAGGTTGAGGTGGGTGAAAATTTACGATCCACGGACGAGCGGGGCTTCGAACATTATCGACAAAAATCTGGAGCGAGCGATGGAGTGGCATTTGGGTTGCACGGGGCGGAATTTGGGATTAACGACGATGTAGCGAGAGATGGAGAGGAGGAGAAAGGGGAAGAGAGAGAGAGGGGGGTATAAAACGCAGGGCCAGGCGGTTCTCTTCTTTAAAAATATCTGGCTTTACCTCCGCGTGACGCTCGGCGTTTCGCCGCTTTTCGTTGCATAAATAAACGATGCCACGGGCTTACGGCGTACTTAAAGAACCGCCGAGTACAGCGCGGTAAAAATTTTTTCGCCGCTCCGCAGAAAGCAGGATTTCCGCCCGTATGGCCGGCCTCGATCGGGATTTACGAGCTGCTCGGGCTTGCGGCCGAGAAGCCTGGATCAGGAGGACGACGATTGACAGCCTTCGGTTAAGGCGCCTCCCTCGAATCCATCTTCCAAGGGGGATTCGCGCGGAAATCGAAAGATACTACCGATTTGCCGGAACGTTATTGCGACGTCTGCCATCCTTAGCCCTGGGATTGTTTAGGAAATCTTTCGTATTTTCCCGGCACCGGGATATATTCTTTTTTTTTTATATAAGTACCTGTCCGTATACCTTCGTACGTTCGTGTATTCGCACCAGAGCCAGCGCTGGCGAAGAAGATGCTCGAGGGGCGGAAGAAGGCGAATACAACGTTAGACCGTAGGAGCATCGTTACGAGCTTCGTTTCATCATGAAAATTCTACTACATCCTCCTCGCCCTGCGTAATTTTGCTTATGAATCCTCATTATAAACGTAGACACCGCGCTTCCGCAATGTAGATCACGATGCCGGCGCGAAGATAGGCGCGAATACGATGCTGCATCGCAGAGTCGATCTCTCGGAAAATTCGCCCCGCGTCATCCTCGCGGAGTTTCTCGCGCTGCTTAATCAGATCGGTGATCGTATCGTCGATTTAGCTTAAAATCCTCCACGACCTCCAATGTTCACCTCCGATCTTCGTTTTTTAAAAGCCTCGCGCGATCGACGATCGTTTGGCCTTTTTCCCCGCGACAGAAGAGGCGCGAGGGGGTGTCTTATCGTTCCGCGCGCAGAGATCTATTTGGACTTCCTCCTCGCTGCGGCCGCGCTTATTATCGAAATCGTAATTGCGGCCGCTTCTCGGAAGTAAATCATCGGATCCGCCTCGTGCAGCAGGGTGACTCGTCCGAGATAAGTGCGAACGAAGGTCGGCGTCTTATCGCGCTCGAGTCACTCGGCGCTCCGCGGGCAAGGTAGGGAATCATATCGCGATAAGGGGACAATTATACTCGCGGAAGCGAGGCTATTTCTTTGATTGCGCAATACACGCTTCCTTACATAACAGGACTGGTGTGCCACGTTAAAATAGATACGGCGATTCAAGCGCCAAACCGGTTCCCGAGTCGCGTACCGGTACACGCGCGCTATCATTGTGCGCCTTTGCGGATGGCACCTTTTATTCGCCCCGAGTTTCTTCACCGCGCTTCCTTTGAATCGAGATAAATCGCGCGGCACCGCGCCAGAGGGACGTCGCTCGCTCACCGCTCGACGGAAAGCGATCCAAACGAGTTCGTTATATCCGCGTGGACCACGTGGCTTTTAGCCGCGATCGAGGGGCACGAGTGAAAGATGCGGCGAGGGAGATTTCGACGGAAGATCTTCAGAACCGGAGGAGCGGGGAACGAAAGGAAGAACTCCAGACAAACGTTGGTTTGCGCGAACGATCCGAGAACGAACTTCGCATCCAGGAGAGGAGGATCCGGGAGAAAAAGCGGGGAAGCGCGTCTACCTTGGCGTAGGTCGCGTGCCATCCATCTATTTCCGCTTAACGCACCGTCCAAAGAGGGGCGGGCGAGGAGGGGCGAATTTAATCTATTTATCGCAGGTTCCAACGCTCTTCCCCGCTCGCGCGTCCTCCCCCGGCGCCTTCTCCCTCGGCTCGTGCGCCGCCACTCGAGCCAGCCCTCGCCTCCCCTCGGCGTGGCTCCCTTCGCCCACGACCACCCTGCCGCCGGCAGACCCTCCTATCCAGGGGCACCTACGTGTACTGCAGGCGGCACAATTAGCGCGCGCCATTAGTCAGCAGCCTTTTCCTCCTACGTACAAAATTGTGCCTCGCTAAAGGCGCCTCTGTGTCTGCCCCGAGGGAGAAAGGGTAGATAATACGTACGTGCGAGGCAGCCCTCCTTCGAGCGGCCCGACGCTGGCCAGGGGGAGGGGGACTTTTAACGGGAAAGGACCTACCGGTGCTCGAGCAAATGTTGTTGGAGCAGCGTTTGGGCAGCCTTCTTTGACGGGGACCCGGCTTTTTCCCTCTTCTGGATCTCTTTTCGCGCGTCTCTCTCTGTCCTCTCCGCGCCCCTGTCTCCTCTATTACGGGGATGCACTCGTTGGGTGCTGGATGCTCTCCGGTGGACCGATCGTCCACCGCAGACTCCCTACGGAGGCCCCTTTTTTGCTCCCGCAGTTGGGGCTGAGGGAATATTAATCTGGATGCGATCCTTGGCGATCCGAGGGTTGGTGGGCCTGCGATGGACGAGGGTGGTGTAGTGGATAGAGCCCATCACCCATGGTCTTTTCACGCAATACGTGCACCGTAGCTCTGGCTGTTTAGAAAATGAATTAAAGGAAATACTTGCACATTCTAACACGCCTTCTCGTGGGCGGGTACGAATATACACGAACGATGAATTATCGGCAAAGGAAATAAAGGCAAGGCGCGATGGTAGAGGAAGAGGGAGATCGGTCCGGTATCTTCGACGATGCGGTCGGTGCGCGACAGGGTGTTTCCAAGGGTTATGGCATTTTTTCCGCGACGCGGTGTCCCCGGATCGTCTGCTGGCGGAGTAATAAAAGGTTCTTCAAAGCGCACAAAGAGCCGGGGCCCCTCTCTCTGGCATTTTACAAAGCGGCTTTCGCGCATCGGGAGGACGGAGAGGTTCGGTAATACGCGCATGCAAAGCGCATCCTTTGCAAACCGCGGCGGCAAAGGGGACGGCGCTTAGTACGGAGGAGGGGGCGGGGGCAGAGTAACCGTACGAGAATTTCAGAATCCATTCTCCGCGGTTTGGGAAGGGTAAGGGGCCGCGGACTCCGGTAAGAACGTTATCGTCCTCCTTTCGCCGCATCCGGGAAAGCTGTTCCCTTGTAAACATACCGTTAACCTCCCCTAACCGACGTTTCTTCCGAATCTAGAGGCGAGAACTTCTCTTCCATGCAAGAAGCCCGCTATCCCACCGCGCTGCTATTACGGAGGACGAATTTCCCTGAATCTATCCAAAGAGTCTTATATAAGGAATCCTTCGTGAACCCCGATAATCGAAGCGCCGATATTCTCCAAGCTGAAGTCAAACCGCGGGTTCCTACAGACTTTATACCTGTCCTCTGGAAAATGTCTCCCCATCCGTGCAAAGTCTTCCCTAATTATAGTCTCCAGGAATATCCTTGGGCCTGTCCAAGTGGAGGGAAGTTTATCGCAAAGGCGCAAAGGCGAGAAGAATTCGTTACGCTCGGCCAGCCGGAGAACTGGGAATATTTGCAGGTGCCGGAAGATACGTCTCGTCCGGCACGGAGGATACGGATGGCGGCGACTTATCTCGATCGAAGAGCGATCTGAGCGCGGAATCATGCAAAGTGGGCAGGCGGTTCCCCCGGCAGCGGGGCCGCGGTTTCGCGATTTCCAGGGCGCGCGGCGGTTTTACGGTGGTTCGAGGGGACGGACGATTGGCGAGGCATCGAGTCGTTAGGATGCTCTGGTAGAGGCTTGCGAGAGGAGGGGAGAATCGGTGGGCGAGGGGCGGGTAGGCGAGCTCGAAGGTTGGAAGAAGGCGGAAAAGGTTGCATTTGGGCGGTGGCTGCGCCATTCCTCGCGTGCTGCCGTGAGAGTCGCATTGCGAAGTAACGAGTCTGGAGTGGAGTGCCACTCGGCCCGTCACTTCGAAGTGCCCTCGAAACGGCTAAAACACCTAAAACGTCCTTCCCTGCGCTATTTATGCCCGGCCAGGGCCGCGTATTTACCTTAAACTGCCGCGCCCAGGCTTTCGTCCCCCGCCGTCAACCCTGTCGACCCTCCTCCGCCTCTGCCCCCGACGTTTTGTCCATTTCCTGCACGGATCTAGTCCGATTCATCTGGAATTCAGGCCCCACCGCTGCCTCGGAATTAACCGGACCGTCGCGATACTCCGAGCTTCGATCGCTGGAGTATCGAAGTCGAGATAATTGCGCGCATTCGTGCGTCGGCATGGAATTTTGAACCCTGGACACGCGGAGAGCGCGCACTGTACGATACCTTTTCCTGTCTCTGTTCATCGAGGGATTGTCGCGAGACAAGCTTCGAGGGCGACTCTTTGAATATCCAAGGACCTCAAACGGAAACTGGATGGAATTTGTAAAAATCACTCCGACATCGCGAAGCGCCGGAAGGCCAATTTCCTTATCCGCTCGCTCCTCGAGCCCTTCGATCGGGATTAAAACGGCTCGTCTAGGTGGAGATTCCTGCGAGATTAAGCGGCTATTCCTATAAATCTTGGGACAAACGAAGGCGGCCGAGGATCGAGGCGTCGTTAGGAGTCCCGGCGCGGGGGTGGCGATCGATCGATCGCGAGATTCATCGGCGGTACATTCCCAATCGGGCAGCCGCCAGGCCCGCTCTTCCTCGCGAAATTGAAAAAAGCAGACTGTCATATTTCTTGCCGGCTCGCCGGAGATTAAATTAGAAAAGGAGGATCCCCTCGATTCCTTCCGTAAATCGCATTCCGATTCCACGGCTCTGCCTCTCCTCTATGCATGTATTCCAAAGGCCCCCGCCGATTCGTATTCCTCCTCCCGCCTAATAAATAGATTATCATTTCGATAATACCGCGGAGAAATCGAGAGCGGCCCCTTTATAATGGAAACCCCGGGAATTACATTATAAAAGGAAAATATCCTCGCCCCGCCTCGCCTCTCCTTCCGTCCTCCTTAAATCCAGAGCCGGGAGAGAAATGCTCCTCGCGACTCGCGATTTATTAGCCGTTTGCGTTAAAGGTAAGACGATTCTTTCGAGGAAAACATCGAGCAAAGCCCCGCGCTGTCCGCTCGCTCGATCAGAGATCGTCGCCTCGACGAGTCGTGCGTAACTTTATCGAAACGATATCCATAGCGCGGAGGTTCAGGAAGATTAAATCGAGATATCCGTTCGACGATTCCTCCTCCTTTTTCCCCAGAAAAGTACCGGGCCGTATCGCGAGCGGGGTAATTAATCCACGTCGGGCATGTGCCGCGAGAGACCGAGAAACCCTCGCCCTTTCCTCCATTTCGCGGCTGATTATATTAGCAAAGGGGTGCTATCTTCGATCGGCATCCCGTCCTCGTCTCGCGCTCCGCCTCTCCCCTCGAATTCCATCCACCGACCGGTCGCTCGTAAATCGCTAATTATCCCAACGGCCTCGAGGCGCGCGTCAAAAATCAGCCGAAAAAAGTCTCTCTCCCGACTCCGCTAGAAACGTCCTTTGTGCGCCTCGGCTGCAACTTTCGCGGAGGAGACGCGGTTTGGCAAGGCGCGCGCTTAGCTGGACACCTCGCGTTTATTTTCGGGAGGCCGTCCACGGCTTCGCTCTCTGGATTCCGGGCACGCTCACTTTTTCCTCCATCGGCGTTATTTGCTCGGCTCCGCTGGCGCGCGCATTGCGCTTATTTCCTCGCGGAAACGTAGCGCTCGTGAGAAAGTCGCGGTGGAAGGTTGCGGTTTGGGGTCCACGGAGTTTCGATGGGCACCTCACGTTGGTAGCGTTCATCGATGCTCGGAATACGGTTTGGCGCACGAGACCGACGTACATGGCCCGAGTACATGCTCCTGGCGCATACATACATTTGCCTCGCAAGTTCCAAACCTTCCGTATCGTTATTCTTCCGTAGCTTTTCTTCCTCGCCCGGCCCACCGGGTATTTCTCCCCGGAATTAGGAAAGTTCCGGCCGGAACTATGGGGAAACTTGCCAAAAAAGTTTCCTACGAGCCGCCTGATGACCATCGCGAATTTATCCGAAGGGTTAAACCCAGCTGTCGCTCCTGGGAGATTGAAGGAGAAAAGAAGCGCCGATGGCTTTCTCGTTCGATCGGAACCCGATCCGAGAATCAATCTTCGCCGATGACATCTTTATTGCCGGGACATCAGCCTCGATCGAATCTGTCCTCGTCCCCCTCGGCCGCGCCCTTGGCTCCTCAACTCCGCGATACTTCCTTTCTTCCCCCAAAATTCTAACCCTCTTCTTCGCGCGCGCTTACTCGAGCACTCGGAAGAGCGATCCATTACGAATGTGGTTCGGAGGAGGAGGTCGAATATTGTTTCATCGTGATGGAAGGGAAAGAATTAACGTAACCACGGTTGGATGGTGGGTCAAGTATTAGTTTGAAGCGATTCGGGCAGTTCTGACACCGCACGTCACGGCGTTTCTGATTCGGAGGCGCGCTCAAGGATAAATCGAACCGAAATCCCTGGCGAGACTAATAACGAGACGGGCATGGATATTAATACCGGCCAGACGAGGCGAAAAGTTTCGGTTCGAACCGACGGACGCGGTAGTCCGCTCGCAAATGGAATAAGGTAGAGGAGGGGAGTAAAAAAAGGGTTGATGTCCGTCGAAGCCACAATGGCTCGCCGAGAGCGATGCACGCGAGGAAGCGAAGGGCTCATCGCGTTCAATGGAAACTTGTATATTCGGTCACGGTAAATGAGAGTGGCGAATGGCACGAGGGGATTTAACTCGCGAAAGCTTCAAAACGAAGGGAATCTAGATCGAAAGTTTTCATTCCCCCTCGCTTACGTGCGCCTCCCGGAGCCGTGGAAATTCTTCGCTCCTTTTTCCGCACGATTCGCGGGAGAGGAACGGTCTGTGTAAACGCGAATGAAGATCGATGCGCGGGTATAGATCTAAATAAATCCCGATCCTGCTCGCCTCGCGAGCTCTCCTCCTCGCCGATGCCAAATTAGATTTTCAGTACGCCGCGGTACGTCGCTCGAAAGGGAGACCCTTCAAAAGCGTCTCGAAAGTAAGCGTTTTGCATAAAAATTCGGAAAATAATACCGCGAGAGATGGAAAAACTCGCGCGACCTTTCGGTGGCTACTACTTACCTGGGGGAGAATTTCGCGGGAGGAACGTTTCGCCGGTATAATAAACCGATTTAATAAAAAAAAAAGAAAAAAAATACCCCACCGGCATTTCTTGGCGGAATTTTTCCCCTATCATTTCTCGTTGTTCCCCGTGTTTAATTTTCATTATAGCCGCAAATTTGAATACAATCTTCCGAGGCTGGTTCCGTCCAAGGCGCGGCCCGTCGTTTTGCACGTGCAATTTCCGGCCTGGGCCTTTGCAGAGTTTAAAACCCGCGGGGAAGCCGCTTAATTAATTGTTTCGGCGGCTCCATATGCATGAGGACGTTGCTAACATCGCTCGATGCGCCGCCGCGCCGATATCTTCGGGGTTAATCCGCGGGCCTCGGTCCGGGGAAATTTACATGCCAACTAATAACTCATCGAGCCGCGCTACAGTCGGCGCTTACGCCTGGAAATTTCTCTCGGAGAATTGCAAGGCTGAAAAATACCCGTGCTCCTCCTTGGCTCTACCGAGAGACTCTCCTCCCTCCTCTCCCGTTCCTTCGCTACGCGGGTTGTCTTGCAGCGCGAATAGCCCGGGCTTTTCTTCGAGCCGCCGCGAATAGCTTTTGAAGGTTCGAGGAAGGAGGAAGGAGTCCAAACGTCCCGTTAATCCGACGAATCGTCGCGCCGTTTTTATCCGCTTGATCGACGAGGATCGACGAGGGGGAGAGAGGAGGTACGATCGTTTGGAGGATGTTTTAACGAAAGCCTTTTAACCAATTACCCCGTGCCGTGCCGTAATATCATTACGCGGCTATTACGGGACATTGCAATAACCGTGTAAAATGTTTATCTTGTAATGGCCATTGGAGCGACTCGAAGGACCCGCCCGCTGGTTTCGATGCTCGCTTTAAACGACCCCGCCTTAACTCCGCGTCCATTCCCTTTGAAGCGCGGGGCAAAAACGGCGCTTTGGAAAAATTAATATCGGGGCATTACGAACGACGCAAATGTCAAACGTGGTATTAACTAGCCGTCGATGGCTCGTACTTTCCGGGAGAGCCCTGTCGGTGGTGAGGAATATCCTTTCGGTGATTCGGCTCCACGGTGCGTTCGCGCAACTCCCCTGGGAGCTTTCGCGAATATTCGAGCCCTTTTTTCGCGTGCAACCTGCATCGAACCACGGACGTGACGTCATCAGCCGTTTTTCCGCACGGAACTCTTGATTAACCCGCGATTCTTGCCACGTGTACACGAAGAGACGTGACGCGCGGATCCCGTGCCGCGCTCCACTAAACCGTTTACGAGCTAATCCGCGGATTAAATTTACCCGTCGGCCTACAAATCGAAAGGCGCATACATTTCCCCGCTCTTCGTCAATTCTGCCGGGGAAAAAACCTCGCGAAACCCTTCTCGTCCCCTTTTTGCGACTAGACGGAGGAGCCAGGCCGATTAATTATCGTTCCCGGTCGATCTCGATCGAGGATAACCATCGCGAGCGTTGCCATCTTAAACCAGTTTTTGCCAACATTGCCTACGCGCGGCTCGAAAGGAAATATTTTTCTTCCAGCGGGTTTCTCGAGCGATAAACCTTATTTTCACCATCTCGCGAGAGAATGCATTATATCGTTGCGTGGATATTAATCTCGTCGTAATTCCTTCTCCTTCGTCGCTTTCGTTATTTTTCAACGCGGCTCGAACGAGCGATTCCATGGAATTTGGCCAATTTACGTTGGCGAGTGGAAGCAATGAGCAAGCTCCCCTGCCTCTCATCTTCGCGCGACGATGGCGGAGAATCTCTGTGACGAGCCATAACTTTTTCGCGCCGGCACGCGCTGACATTGATCGTCGATCGCTCGAGCCGCGCGCCCTCGATATTTCACGCACGTTTTACCAGCCGTCATCCCCCCTCGCCTCCACCCCCTCGACGGATCCCGCGTAATTAATTCCAGCGCGCGGATCCGAACGGGCCGGGGATTTCTATGATTCCGGGATAATTTTTGGGCGGCGGGAGGCTCGGAAAATTAGCCGATGGATCGAATAATTAGGGGTGCATTGGTATTCGGGGCGGCGGCCTCGACGTAGCATCGCGAAGTCCCCAAATTATTCTCGGGCCATGCCAAAGCCCGCCCGCCCTCGGTTCTTCCCTTTAAATTCCAAGTTATTCAATTCACGCCCTTTTGTCCCCCCGGTTGCACCTGCCGGGAATTATTAAGCCGCCGATGTGGGAGAGGAAGGGGGAGAAAAGGAGGCGGAATCAGAATTCGCGGTCGGTATCTAAAGCTGCGGGGGGAGATTAATTGCGGGACGCGCGTTAAATGCCCGGAGAAGTACGACAAAGGTAGACGCTCAAAATTTGCCATGCAAATCGGTGAGGTGCCGTCGCAAAATTTTGCGCTTAACGGCAGATGTTTAAACGCCATATGTTTATTCACGAGCGATGCATTTAACGGCCGGACGGCCGCGGTGTCTCCCGGCCGAGGATTTTCAGTAACGAAGTCGAGAAAACGCGGCTTTTCGAAGCACTTACGGCCGCGTATCCCGCGTCATCCTCGAAATATCCAAAAACACGGACCATGTATATTCATGCTCGGTCGCGAGACTTTGCGAAATCTCCGCGTACGGACCGGGCGCCGTTAAAGTTGCTTTAATCCCTTAATCTCCCAGCTTTTTACAAAGAACACAGCCCTTTCTCGGAAGCGGTTACACATCAAAAGACTCCCCGATCCCTTTGAACCAAGACCAATGCCAACTTCAGCGGTGTAAATTCTAATTAAAACCTTCGAGAAAGAACCTCGGTGGCGGTCCTGGTGGCTTTGGATGATTATACACACCGTATATTGTCCGAGAGCCCGTCTACCGAAGCACCGTTTTCTCCGGACCATCCGCGAGGTCTTTGCGAGGTCGGCAGAGGATTTATCTCCGCGAAACCGAAAACAAATTCGAGGAGGGCGGCGCTCTTTTCGATCGCCGAGGCGTGTAATCAACGACGTGGGATTATTCCAGCGTTAAAATCGGAACGAACGATTCTCGCGGTGGAGTCTCGTGGCTGGAAAATATGTCGTTCGAGTTAAGTTCGATCGAGGTCGGAACGTGCGCCGCGCTCGTGCGGGAAAAAAAAAGGGAGTACATTTTGCCGGACACCGGGACGAGCGATGTCGCTGCTCGAATTCATTTGCGAGTTGGAGCGTAAAACCAGCTCCGCTTAGAATCTGTATTCACCGTCATCTGTGCCGGGCATTAAAAATACCGGCGCAATTCAGCGTGCTTTTTCCCGATGCTCGCGCAAATGTTTTACAAAAAACATTCCTCGATAGCCGGACGATCGCACCGCGAATGATATCGAATCGCAAGGTCGTGCGGGAAATTTCCCATCGACGCGAATTACGAGTATCAGAATTTTTGTCCCGGCCACGGAGCCTGGAATGCTCGCGCGCTCGATGACCCGACAAGCTCGGGACGGAAACCGAGTTGATGGGTATAAATAAAGTCTGGGATACTCCGCTATTAGTATTGCTCGTAAACCTATGCCACGGTTACGCTATTTCTAGCGCGTCAAGCTTCGTGCATAGCGTCATATTTAGATTCCTCGAGCGCAAAGCGCCGGGGCAATTAACGAGTCCGGGGTAATCGATCTCTATTGCAAGACGCGACAAAGCTCGCGAGGAGATCCATTCCGCGCGCGTATTTCGTTCTTAGCCGCGGCGCATCGGGAATAATCCCTTTCGCGGCGATGCCTTCGCGGGCCGCGAATTAGCGGGGCAAAGAAAAGTTGGCACGCTCCGCGGAAAACGGCGCGCTTCTATCTCGAAGCGGGCTGTACATTATCGTGGCGGCGCGAGAGTTATCGCGTCAGAATTAATTCCGATTCCCAGGAACACGGGCCGCCGAGGGGGAATAAAAAACGATCCGAGGACCCGGTGTCGAATCGAGGCGCGGGTCGGGGCGGAAAAGCGGAGGCCCGAAACTGTGAAATCGTATTACCCGATGAATATGCAGCGTGATTTTGCGGCCAAAACTTTTCCCACCGGCCTGTAACCCACTTCCCCGCCAGGATCTCCGGACCTATTCTAATTAGTACAAAAACCGGGATACACGGCCCTTCCTAAATCACGCCCCGCCGAAATCTGGCCGGGGCGGATTAACTCTTTGCGGCCCCAGCCTCGGCCCAGACGCCTACTTTGCGCCGGGAGAAACGTCCGACCGCGCCTCGCTTCCGTTGCCAGACTTTGAAACGACCTGTCGCCACCTCCGAGACACTTCCCGAATCCTTAGAACGACTTCTCGGCCGCCTATCTTATCCGCCGCGCTCGCAAACTCCTCGCTCGCTCGGGCCTGGAGGAACTCGCCGTTCCACCTCGAGAAATCTTTTCCCTACTTCGAACCATTTTCCCAGCGGATCGATCGTCTCGCTTCGAAACTTGCCGCATTTTAATTGCGCGCGCTTCGAGACCTCGCGCAGCTCACCTGGCTCGACGTACTTCTCGCACCTTTGGAGACAACTTTGAGCCAGCGCGCGCGCTTGGCGCTGGGCGCGAATACATCGCGAATATCGATACGCGAGTTAACTTCCTCCCGCTGAAACTTTGCGACGATCCTGCGCTCGCTGCTAACGAGCAGTCGGATGTAGCGCCTGTACCGCTTCCAAAGATGCCCCAGGATCCTGCCGCGAATCCACCGCCTATTATACCGCGGAAGTCGAATCCTCCCGCGAACGCGATCTCGGCTGCTTTGCGCGACGGTTAACGGAACGACGCGGTGTTCCTTACGCGATTTCGCGAGTTTGCGCCTCGAGGATGGAAGGAGACGCGGGCCGGGGACGATTCTCGAGGGATAAATCGGGTGGAAGAAGTCGGCCCGCGGCTGGGAATTAATTAGACATCGGGATAGGGGATACGTTAAATCGCGGTTAATTGGTTTATTTAATCCGCGAAAGTCGATCCGCGGACTCGACGATCCCCGCGGTGGCTTACCAAGGAGAGCTCCCTTTATAAGGAAGTAATTGCCTCTCGCAAATTGCCCTTCGCCCCTTCCCATCCTCGAGAGCCGATCTTTAACCGACTAATTAAGTAGCGGGAAATAAAGTCGGGCGTCGCGCGCGAGCGGCAAAACGGGCGAGTCGCCTCTCGATCTCCGCGCGCTCTCGCGCATGTTTCGCCGCTGGAAACTCGAAATCATCGAAATATTCGCACAGGCTCGCCTTGGATCCGATTACTTTCTCGTCGTTGATTGGAAGGTGGATATTAATCCGGGGGAAAAATCCTCGCGAAAGGCCGCGAAATATCGTCCCCGATAATTCTGCCGGACCGAGGGGGGATCTCGTATTAGGTTCCAGGATTCGATCGCGCCAAATACCCGGCTAACTCTCCGCCATCGGGTAATTCGATTCCACGGGAAATAATTTGCTTTTCCATCGCGCCGAAGTGCCGCCCTGCCAGGAGGAATATCGGGAATGAATTTTTCGCGGCCCGGTTTGGTAACCGAAATCCGCGGCGAACTTTGAAAATAGAGGGAAAATAAAAGGCGAACGAGGGAGAATGGAGAGAAAGCGAGAAGGAGCGAGGGAATGGGAGAGAGATAAAAAGAAACAAGGGGAGTACCGGCCGTTTCGACGAATAGAATTCCAACGCTAAACCTACCAGCCACTTTCTGGACATATTTATTTATATATATATACCTCGTACATCCGTAAAAAAATAAACTATAAGAAGAGATCGATAGAACGATTCACGCTCCACCATGGAATCATGGGGAAGTCTCAAAAAATGCCCGACTAGAAAGCACTCCATTTTTTCCAAGAGACCCAAGTTCTCGCTGTCCTAAATAAAAATGAACACCGTCTACGCTCTTTAACCCTTTCCAAAACACCGTGTACCAGAAGGAGGTCTAAGAAGCGCAGAGGATGTTACGATTACCAATGACGAGCCCCCATATCAACCGCATCTCAACTCCTTCCGTCTGCTCCCGGTTTCTATTTTTCTTCCACAATTTAACTTTACCCTCGAGTTTCCACGTAAGTTTAGCTAACCACCCTTCGCGTCGCAAGCGTGGCATCGCCATTATCTCGAAATTAATTCGAAGCGAAACGTCGAGCCAGACGGGAGATGGGGCGAAGGAGCGCAGTAGTCGCGGAGACGAATGTTTACGCGGATTACAGGAGCGAAATGCGCTCTCGGATAAAGTCTAGGGGTAACGAGATCCAGGAGAGGCATCTGATCGCCGGGAAAAATGCATCCACGGTAGGTAGCCACCGATAAGATTTACTCGGGCCCGCCCCATCGTCTGGCGCTCCCGAAATTATCGAGGAAACAGGAATCTCGGTGGCGAGCGTGGGAGCTCGTAAAAAGATAACGGGCAGAAATGGCCCCGATAGGGAAGAGGAACGAGGGAAGTTGACGGTTAGGAGGGTAGACGCTTAGAATTAGAATAACACGCGTACGAGGGGTTGTATCTCCCTCGAATCGCCCGGAAGCACCCTTGTAATTCCTCCACGATGACACGGTCCTATCGACGATTAACGTTCGAGGCGACTGGATCTCTCGTAGGACCACCCTTCGCCCTCTCCATCCTTATAAAGGGCGCTCGGCCGCTTCCTCTCCTCCTCCGACGATCTGTAAACAAACTACTTTATCAGGGCGCAGCGCTTCGAAACTCTCTCGGCTTACATTCTCCTCGCAAACGCAGCGCAGTCCTCGAGAACTGATTGCGCCTCGGTAAGATTAAACCGCCTGATGGTTACTTTGGAATGGGCGCAAAAACATGGCCGGGTACCTCGGTCGAGCTACTTGGTCGCTCCATTATAACGGTCATTGTATTAAGGTAATCCGCAAAGCAGCGATAAGGGTAGAGAAAAGTGGGTACAAGATGCCGGATAGGAATTTCCCTCCGCAACTCCATTTGGCGAGCTCCAAAATTCTGGCGGAAGGAAGGAGGAGGGTTGGGCGAGGGGGGAGGGAGTTTCTGGGTCGGCCGTGAGACGTCGTAAAAAGATAGCGGCGTAAAAATGAGCCGTAGGAAGGGCGGCCCTCGATGGGGGGGGAAGGGAGAGGCAGAGGTGGATAGCTCGTTCAAGGATTTCTGCCTTCTCGTATGCAGCTGCAGCTCCCGCGCCGCGAAGCCCCACGCCTTCCTCCGCCTCCAACCTTTTCAGTCCGCTCCTCCACTCTGCCTTCTCGCGCCGTCCTTACGCCTGCCCTGCCCTGCCCTGCCCTGCCCTGCCCTCGCCCGGGCCGCCTGCCCCCGGCGATGCTCGCCAAGGTGATCCACAATTTCCAGTCCTAGCAGCCTCTTCGTGCCTGCGATTTTCGACCCGACGATCACTTTCCAATCGCCCACCGTATCTCGGCCTCTCCCACCTCCGCGCTCTCTTAATCCCTCGAATCAAATTATACCTCGCTCTCCGCGAATTTGGAGTTGTACGATTATCGCGGGGAAACGAACGACGGGTACGCTCTTATGGTTGTGCAACGTCTGGAGGATATTCGAAAGGTTCGAGGTGTTTCGTCGTATATCGTACATTTGGAATTTACTCCTTCCCGGACAGCTACGCGACGTCCAAAGTGGCTCGCACTCCCGTAGACCTTGAGGGACCTATTTTCTTCGCGGTTCAATAATTTCACCGGCTTTTCGTTACACTTCGGAGGCTGCCCTTGAGTGGAACGGCGCGCGGCTTCGATGCATATCCAATAAGGAGAGGAACGCATTCGCGGCAAATTGCTGGGGAGAAATGTCATTTACGTCGTTCGATCGCGTCACCGGCCGTGCAGCCACTGGGAGAGCAAATAAATTTCTCCCCGGGCAATTCGCTTCTCGGCCTTTGAACGATCGTCCGGACTTTAACGAGGGCTCTTCACGGTCTATCCGCGTTAAGGCTATAAATTAACTCGATACGAATATCGAACGATCGGCGAAAATTCGAACTTTGTCTCTGACATCCTCCGTTCGCGTCCCAGCCGTTCGAAAAAGAAACGCTGCAAAGGTACCGGCGCGAGATTAATCCTCGATCCCTCCTCGCGATGACGCGCCGCGATTTTTGTCCCGAACGCCATCCTCGCCGCTGCTCGCTGCGCGGAACTTGATTAAGAAACGAAACTTGGTCGTGTTCCCAGTGAAAGGGGAAAGTTTTCGGAAGGAAGGCACGGAGAAAGAGGGACGAGGAAAAATCCTCTCTCTGGCGGAATTAAAGGAGGATCCTAAGCCGCGACTTCCGTGGCCGTGGAGATACGAAGGAGCGCCTCGCGAAGACGTCGAAATCTAAATAACGTTAGCGCCGTCTTTCGACAAAGACGAGGTCCCTCGTATCGGCAAAGTCCCCGGGGCGACTCCTAATCCGATTTTCCGGCGCAAACGCAGCTACTTCCGGGCGTTGAGTCAACCTTCACTTCCGCATCGGGGATACCGACTAACCTTTCGTCCGATTTGTTGCAGAGGTTGCAGTGGTCCAGCAGCGGGGCGCATCGCGAACTTTGTTATTTGAAGGGCCGCAGCGAGGACGAGTGTCAGAATTACGTACGGGTGTTCGGCAGGCAGGGCCCGGATCGATTCCTGGTGTGCGGGACGAACGCCTACAAGCCGCTCTGCAGGCAATTCACCATCAAGGTGAGTACATATCTTCCTGTCCGCGCGGAACGCATTTTCTCCCGCCACACGACCGCCACCGGCCCGATCTCAAGGTTTAACTCGAGATCGCGATACTTTGCCGTGACTTGCGTTATTACGAAACCGTCGCAACGTCGGCCACTCGAAGAAATTCTTGCGTAACTCGGAGAAACGTACCCCGCGAATACTTTCACCAAGGTGGAAACGATCGCATCGAGATTTTTTTGTCGAGAGGAACGCTCCACTTTGCGAGGAACGCCGTCGATATGGGGGAAGAAGCAGGAAGAGGAAAGGTGATCGCGCGGAGGGAATTTTTCGCGTTGAAATCAATTATGTCGAAACTGTTTTCTCCCCTGGAAGAGGCGGCAGGATGGGAATCTCGTTTTGACGATACGTCCGTTACACGGAGAATCATGGTGCCGCTCGGAATCGGTTGGAAAAAGAAAGGCACGGTCGTTGCTGGGATCGTAACCGCGGCCCAGGTGCGGTACTGGAATCGAATTAACGGTGAATAACCCAGCAAAGGCAGCCGGTACGTAGAGCGCATCAATTGCGGCAAACGCTGGCGTAACTAATACAACTAACGATATCATAATAGGGGGATAATCGCAGGAACTGTAATTGCAATACCGCCCGATGCAACCGTTCACTCGGCCGACGGGCAACAAATTATTCTAAACACCGGCGATCCGACATACCAGGGGCTTCGTAAATTCCCCGAAAATGCACCGGCCTGGCCGCGCGGCTGCGCGTTTATCCCGGCGAAAAGCGCGAGGGAAATAAATACGCGCGACCTATGCGCTTCCAAGTCTCGACGCGTTAAGCGCCACACCGATTTTACGTGCCGCTCCGCTCAGGCCAGAGTTAACCGCGGAGCGGACCCGTAGGCGAGCCAGAGTTCGCTCATGGTCCGAATAATATGATAATAATTCACGAATTGTGTCGTTTAATTCGTCTAGCTCGTTCTAATAAATTACGTTCGTGTTTTCAACGCGTTTAGTGCCACGCGAATTTATAAGGAAATTCCCGTCGAGTCGCGTTCGCGGCTCGGAGGCGCGCTGTCGGTCACCGGTGACTGACGTGGCGCTTGACGCGGTAATTCCAGTCGAAAGACTCGCGCGGCACATGCGCCCCAGCGCGCGGTTCACGCTGTCGCGAGTTTACGGACGATTCCAGGGAGCATCGATGTCGCCGTCCAAGGGACAATGGAACGAATCGAGGGACCGGCGAAAGGGCGGTGGGTTTATTCGTTCGTGCTCGAAATAAACGCGAGTAGAAACGGTGGCGGAAAGCGGGACGAAGATCGAGCGAGGTTCTATCGGTATTCTTCGTTGCAGCGTGTCGTAATGCAGCCTCCCCCGTGTTTACCACCCCGAAACGTCGACGGCGGCGCTTTACGACCGGCCGCTTTACTGCCCGGGAGCACTATTTTTAATCAGTAATAAAAATAAAGAGAAAGATTAACGTTGATTTCGCCGATGGTCGTTGGGCTCGCAATAAAGATTTCGCTCGGCGCCGCCACCCTTAAATCCATCCCGCGCGCACACCCGCCGCCCTGATTTCCCACCGACCACTATTTTCGTCCCTCGAAGGCGCGCCTCGCAAAATCAGCCGCGAACTCGAGCCGAAAAAACCTGAGCAGACCTTCTCGACGGTTCGGATCACGGCGAGTGGCTCGATTCCAATTCGATCCAACGCTCCGCTTCTCCCGGGACGAAGAGGTTTATTTCGGGATATTCGCGGAATTCTTTTGACGTCTTTTGAAATTTAAGGAATCTCGGGAGATCCTCCTAGGACCGATCGGTTAACGAAGAGTTTTTCTCGGATCTGCGAAGAGCGCCTCTCGATCTTCGCCGGTCTATTAATCCACTGCATTTCGGCGGACAGAGTGATCGATCGACGGATAGATAAATGGGCGTGCGGATGGATAAGCAAATTGGTGCACGCATACCATAATAAATCTGGGTTAATCTCGTCGGGATTAATCGGAGAAGAATCGCGTATTCCGCGAGGAACGTGCGCGAAGAAGGAAATTTTACCGAATCGCGATAAACGAATCGACGAGCGAACGGATGAATAGAATCGGCCATTGGTTCTGGATTCAACGCGGGCGATGTATCCGACCGTTCATTTTCCTTTAAAACATCCAATCGAACCAATTCCCGTCTAAAATACCAAACCATTCGGTCAACGTCCACGAGAGAACACGATGAATTTGCCGGTTCGCGTTCGCAATAAGCGCGAGTGAAAAAGAGAAACGAGACGCAACGAAGAGTATGGATATCCGTGCATCGACGAGTCTCGCAAAGAATTTCCTCTTTCCTCGCTTCCTTCCTTATTACAATATCATATCAAGCGCGTGAATTGGAATGCCCGCTAAGCCACTAAAAATCCACGATCGGCGCACAAACGTTCTCCTAGCATTCGGTTAATTTACTCGTGCAAAGTTGCGGCGTTTATCGCGAAGAAAGGAGTGGGTCAACGGGTTAGGCAAATCCGACGATCGGATAAGCTCTTCATGCGAGCGGCGTCCCCGCGACACGAGCGGCTAGACGCCGTCGGGGCGGCGAGGTAAGGCGTCGCGGCGCCCGGCGTCTTAATAATGGCACGTCGTGGAAACGCGCCGTCATGGCCGGTACGAGAGGAGGAAAGAAGGGCGAGCAGAGCGGGGAAGGGGGGAGGAGGGGGCCAAAAGGAGAAAAGCGAGGCGGCCTCGTGATTTATTTGCTCGCGCAAGCTTTCGTTCTTCCTCTCCTCCTTTGCTTACCCGATCTCGAGGAAAACGGTGGTCGACGCCAGGATGCATTAAGTGATAACCAAAGTTGCTTCACGGATCTACGAAGGTCCACGGTTATTTTTCCACCCGGGGATATTCCGCATTTTCCCTTCGCTCGCCGTCGTGCGATGAAAAGCAGGACTTTGACTGGGAAATACGGGACGGTCGATGTCCTCCGTTGTCGCGCGGTCTGCGCTGTTCGATTTTTCTCGCGAGCTTCCCTCCCCTCCCTCTGCCCGCTCGGCCGATTCGCGATCGATACGCGAGAGAAGATGCGGGAACTTGAGAGATTTCGGATTATAGCGGACTATTAATCACATCGTCACGCAGCGTGCACGGTGGATCGAGCAATAAAGGCTGCATGTTTATTAACATGGCCCGCTTAAAATTACGATCAAACGATAACGCCAGAAGCTCGGCGCTGCTTGATTAATCGTTCCACGTTCATCCCCTGTCAGCAGGTCGATTCTCACGCGGAGCGATGAACTCGGCAACCTCGGTTCAAAATCCGAAATTGACTCTGCATCTCGAAGCGGCGTTATAAATATTTGTTAAGGTCAGTGCAAACCGATGATTCCAGCAGACGCGACACCCTCGATTTGCCGCCGTATAGGGACGTCGTTTAATTCATGGCACTCGGTGTCAGCCCCATCGGGACTTTCCGAATAATGTAAAAAGGATTTGTGTTTGAACAACGTTTCGGCTGACGCGCGAGTCCTCTTCGGGAAGACGGACGAAGACAAATCGTTTTTATTACCAACCCTCGCATCCGGCAAACTACGTCGCTCGTCAAGACCACGACTTCGCTCGTAATAATTAATCGGAGCAAGAAGAATGGGAGTAGCGTGTCGCATTCGTTCGATTAATCCATCGGCTAATCGTTTAATCGGACGCACCGCGGTAGGAATTATTCGAACGAGCGGAACGATATCGCGGGTTGAATATTTCACGGTTAAAGGTCTACGAGTGCCCGTACGCGTGCCGGGGGCTAAACGCCAAAGATTAATTCGGTTTTAACGGCTAATCGAGTTCCGTGCTCGAAATTTATAGTCTTCTTATCCGCGAATAATACGTTCGCGTACTTTGGACGCTTTCGCTCGCCACTCCGCGTCCCCGGGACCGAATTCCCGCGCTGGCTGGCCAAGAAAAATTACTGCGAATATCTTTATTCGCCGGGCTCTTTATCCGCGAAATTGCAGGCTCGCCGTAATAGCCGGAGAACATGCATCGAGGCCCGCAGGGGCCCTTATCGAGACTTACCTTCGATACGTCAGTCATCGCGCTCCCCCGACGCCTCCAATTCGCGGTAGCGGCAGATACGAAATCTTACGAGGGCGACATAATTGCACGCTGAAACAATAATCGGCACTCGATAAATCACGCCTTACGACCCTCCGTCCGCCTCTGGTTCGCTCGCCTTTCCAGCGCCCCGACTGCCTTTTTTACCGGACGACGTATGGTTCTTAGGACGAAACGTATTATTCTCAACCCTACCAAATAAGGTACAACGCGTAGGAATAATGTATTATCATCATCACGATTAATATTATTAATAATGTTCGAATTAACGATATCAAAACCAGAGGTTTAGATAGAACGCCGTACTCCCTATCCCTTCGTATCTCCACGATCGCCGCTCTCCGTGCGGTATAATAATAATCCTATCCCCGACGGACACTGTCCTTATATACCTGAAATAGTCGCCCCACCTCGCAATCGCCTTTACGTAACCTCCTCTCCTCGCTAACCCACACACCGGCCGTCCCGTCCCAGGCATACGTCCAAGCTTAAAAACCCTCGCGCAGCACGTGTGAGCGACGCGTTCATTTCGAACGGACGGTATTTAATCTGCGCGTCCTACCCAAGTTCATAGGAGGACGATCGACGAGCTCCGCTATCCCGCTTCTCGAATACCGCCGCAATACCCTCCGTAGCACTTGCGAGCGGAGAGCTCTCTCCTCGGAAAGCTGTAACCTCGTAATAAGAAATAAAGAGAAAAGACGGGGTATTAGCGGAGGGCAGAGATCGCGCTCGAAAAGGCGCACGGCCTTCGATCGGCGGAGCATCGCTAGGATTCTAGAAGTACCGTTCGTTGTTTCCCCGCCCAGGGAGAACTCATCCTTGGCTCTTTCCCTACGCCGATAAGGAGAAAGCAATTTAATATCAGAGCGGATAAGGTCAAAGGCCTGGTATTTATTTACTGGCAGGTGAATCGAGGGCGGGGAAGCGGGGGGCTGGCTTTAGGTTCGAAAGAGAGCAGTCAGCCCGGCAGGATTGGCAAAGGCGAGGAACCCTGGCAAACACGAGCCCCCGGAATTCTCCCTCCTCCAGCCCCTTCGTTCCCCGCCCCGCGCCTCCTCCCTCGGCACTTCGTCGCTCCTCGAGCAAAGTAGGCGGTGTCTTCTTTCGACGTCGCCGAGAGATCGGTCTACATGAACGCAATTCGCGGATCTTATCGGCGGGACTCGAGTCGGGACTTTATTCCGCGGGGAATCCAATTCTGACGTCCGACCGCGAAACTCGACAATTTTATTTCCATGTCAGCCGTCGTTAAAGTCTCATCGACTTCTCGAGCGAACTCGCCCGGAAGTGGGTTCCTCGAGGTGGGGGCGGGGGAGGGGAGGAGAGGAGGTGAGCCAGACCGGGAAGAATTCCGAGAAAATTGGAAATTTTTAGAGAAAGTTCCCCATCGGCTTCCACGGAGATATCCATCCTGAGACGTTGGGTATCGAGAGACGTAAAACTGTCCGGCGGGTTTATTTCCGAACCCACGAGATCCCTGTCCCTCCCCTCGAAGCTCTCCGTTATAATCGTAGCGCGTGGTTTCGTGGAAGGAAGGAAGGAAGGTAGGAAGGAAGAGGGATTGGTGAAATACGGGCTAGGAGCGATAAAAGGGGAATTACGATTTGTTCGTTCCTATCCGGATGTTTGTTGATTTTGATTCATCGAGAATTAAGCCGCGTGGGTGAATTAACACCGAGGATACACAACGGTTCCCTTTTACTCCCTGCTCCTGACGGTTTACGCAGAATTTGGCTCTCCCCTGAGTTTGCCTCTATTTCTGCGCAACCTGTTGATATTTGGCACCCGTTTCTCATAACTGCGACTAACTGCGTTGCCAGTGAATGCATACACGCTAACTCATCGCTATTGTTTCCACTATCTGCGCATGGCAAGCTGGCAATTTCCAGAAGTTAAGAACACCGGGGCTAATTCTTAAGCTACCTCGAGCGAAGGCGAAGCTCGTTATACGCGCCGCTCGTTCGACGTTCCTCGTAAATGCCTTCTTTCTTCCTTCTTTTGTGCTTGTAAAAAAATCAGGAATCCGCGAGGAACACCGCGTTTCGAGCTCGCAATATTTCAGGGAGGGTTGAATAACGATGAAAGAAAACGAATACAAAGCGGAGGGGTTTTCGTACCGAGAAGGCTGAAAAACTGTACTCTGAAAATATTCCGTTTGAAGCGAATGACCACGAATACGGATGGAGAGAGGTGGACGAATGCGGCTGCATTTTCTTCGAGGACATTTTTGCGCCCTCCGGAGGAAAAAACCGCGCAGCGTCAGCTTTACCGGGAAATATGCTATTGTCGGGAAACACTGGATCTATAATGCACACTAGTTCTCGAGTCCCGTCAGAAAACTCCGGCTCCTACTTTTTTCCCTTTAATGGAAAACCTAATTTCCACGCCTAACGAGAAAACTCGGTAACTTTCTTGCCGGTCTAGAGTCAAATGTTGTTAAAACTCATAGCATAATTGGATAAAACAATGCTCTCCTTTCGGGAACTTGTTTTACAGAGAACCGAGCTAAGAAAACAGTTTCTGGGGGAAAGAACGCCAGGAAAACGCGCCTTGCATCTTGAAAATCGGCGATTTCGGCTTCTCACGTACCATCCATACGTTCTTAAGCAGGAAAATTTGGATCGATATTCGTCCCTTCATCGAGCACATCTTCTAGTTTCCACGATCACGATCCACTTCGCAAATATGTACGAAAAAAAAATGTGCACGGCTCAAAAGACGTACAAGGGGAATAAAAAAGGTCGACGAACAGATACCACGACTCAGGGTCGCTTTTCTGGCTCGAAGGTCGATAGAGTTCCTCATAATTCCGCAGTTTTCCATCGAAAAATTCGAAGCTCGAATTTGCCACACGCCAGGCAAAATTCCAACTGCGGTGGCGGTGTGAGGAATTTCCTCGGCCCGTTCATCCCTCGGTAAACTCACCCTCGACTCCTCTTGCCGAAGTTTATCGAAAATATTCCACTTCCTCGCGCCGCAGGCCCTCGGTTTCCGTCTTACGTGGCTCCTGTCTCGATGTGGATTCAGCAAATCAACCTCGTGCATTCAAACCGAGTCTCGCCGGTGTTATCAAACAATAGGCGCGCCATTTACTCTGATAAGCTACTCGATTCTGGCGGATCGAACACCGTACGTGCCTGATTCTACGCGTGTCATTAGGGTCAACGACCTCGCCGGGAAACTTACTCGGGTGGAGCGGCGAAAAAAACCCGGGAATATCCGCAGGCTGCTTAAGCAGATGAGATTAAATTTGCATAAATCCAGGAAACAGGCTCTCGTTGCCGATCTCGGGATACAAAATAATCCCGCATCTCTTATCATAATTTTCCAACGCGCCCCCATAGCTGCCAATCTCTTTTTATGGCGAATAAAACCCGGGCTAAGATTTATACGTTAATTCCTGGCCGGAGCGTCACGTCCGAGCGCGGAGTTGGCATATCCTCGATAAACGATTACCATAATTTCGAGGAGAAAAAATGAAAGATCGGCCGGAGCTCGTTAAGAGGATCAAAGTTCGGAATTCCGCTGATCGGCATCAAAGTTTAACCAGGAACTCGAGTCCGGCGTTGTGCCACTCGTATCCAAGATACGTAACTCCGCCCTCACCTCGAGGTTTATCGAAAATATTTCACTCGCCGGAGGTGGAAGCTGTCTTTCGACGAGCGAGGCGCCCACGGAGCAGTCGTTGCTCGCCTAATTCTCACGTACGAAAGAAAATTCGAGCGGGATATCTCATTCCGGTCACGTGGCCCGATATGGCCTCCGAATACGGGGAGGGAAGGGAAGGGAGGGTTTTGGCCAACCCTCCCCTCGTAGACGCGATCCATCCCCCTTCGGGCTCTCTTCCTTGGACGAGTCCTCGACGCTGCGTCCGCTTTCGACCGCTTCCTTCCTTCCACGAGTCCTTCGCCGCTCCTCGAACGGCCCTTCCGACCTGCACACTTTCCTCCTCCGAATTTCCTCCTTCCAGGCGATCCACTCGTAACCTCCTCGAATGGCCCTCATTTTACTCGCCCGCCCTTAGCATCGCCTCGGCCAATCCTCTTTAATTCTTTAAGCAGGGAAGGGTTCTCGAGGTGCCGAACACCGATAGCTTTGGTAGGAAAGGATGGGGTGTTAATTCTATGAAAATAATCTCGATGCTTTCCTCGCGACAATTCGGGGCTTGAATCCATTATCGTTGGTTCCATTCGTATTGCTATTATCGGTGAGACGAAGTCTTTGAGTGTACGTTCGGAGATGATAAGAAAGGGAGGAACGTTCTGGAGGGACGAGGAATAGCCCGGGGTTAATGCACTCGACGTACATTTTTGAGCCGCTCCCTTCAAGCTGGACTTCCAACTTCCCCAAAGTTTCTCCATTCCGCGCGAAGTAATTCGCTGAAGCGATTCTTCCTCTCCCGCGGGTGGAACTTGCTCGTATTTCCGGTTCGAAATTCACGCCTGCCGCGAGGCGAATATTTAATGTGTTTAATACGCGGCTGCCGGGCCATCCATTTCCATAAAGATCGTTTAACGTTGGTTCTCGATTCCTCATCCTCATCCCTCTTACTTGTCTTTGCGCCACGGACTTTTGGCCCCACGGAACCGCGTTTTCCGCGAATTTTGCAAACTTCGGAACCGCTCATCGTCCCTCGGCCACGACCGCCTCCGCTGGAAAGGCGCCCTCGCCGGATCCCCTCTTCGAATATACATCGAAATTCCCTCCGAGTCTTTTTTGCAATTAACGAATCGTTTCTCCCTCGCGAACCAGACGCTTACCTTGCGAGTTTTTGACGCGCGATCTTCGGGAGATTCCCGAACGACCGATTATATCGCTTCGCTCCGAGTCTTCCTCGGTTTACGGCGAATTATTATGAGCGTTTGCTCGGCATACTCGCTCCATGCACAAATGGAATTACTTCTTCCGACATTCTCCTTGCCTTCGTTAATAGGTAATAAATTCATTAGAGGGCTTTCGGAGTCCTCCTTCCGCTCCGCCCTTGCCCCCTCGTCTTACGCTCTTCTAGGAATCTTCCCGCTTCCACCTTCTGGTTTACTTTCAACGTCCAATTCGGAGCAGCGCGGCTTTTCGGAATTTCTGTTTTGGGCAGAGGACTTGGCCGAAGGCCGAGTGGTTCGTTTACGAGGGAAAATGGAAAGGGTGCTGGTAAGAATATTCCACCTTCCAAATACGCCGCCGAGGAATCCGACTTGCACGGCAGCTCTCTGGTTAAGTTATCCCTCGGAGCGGCGCGCGGAATTAAAGGGACGTGCAGTAGCACTCCAATTTAATTATGATTTCCGGCGGAGCTTATCCTCCCTATATTCGGGATCGAACCGTTCCTTTATTTACCCGCCGCTCGTCGCCTTCGATAATTGATATTCTCTCTCGCCTCGAAGACTCTCCCCTCGCGATCCTCGCCTTCGCGAGTTTCGATCGGACCTCCCGTTTCATCGCGGTTCGAGCTGCTCTCACCTCGTCCTCGGAATGTCTCGAGGAGCGTCGCGCGATCCTCCTTTTCGCCATCGGCCTCCGCCAAATTTCAGGTGCCCACGGTATTTCACCAGAATACTCCCGATACACCAGCCTTCCGCTGCGTGCACCCTTTGACTCGATTAACCCCCGCCTCTTTGATCGAGTTAGGGCTCCGTGATCGAATTCCGCGCCGTCATAAAAGCTGCACGTAGCCCGGCTAATTTCTTTAGCTACCCGGGTTAATCGGTTTACGCTTCGAAACGTTCGTCCGCGATTCCTTCGCGGATTTTACCTCGCGCCTGTCGGAAGATTAGAGCGGACCGATAAAGTTCCTTTGCTCGCGGAAGACCGATGTAGGACGAAGCTTATTGTCGCGAATGCGATTGCTTTGGACGCTGAAATATCCCAGTGGCCATCTTTATGGCTTGGAAGAATTCCGATCGCGAGACGGGGGTAATGCTGGCCGATGAAGCTCGAAGGTCCTTTTTGTTGTCCCTACGTGGAATTTCAAGTGTCTCGAGCATTCCACTCGAGGCACCCGATATACTGCGTCGCATACCCCGTTCAAGTCCATTAGCCGAGCTCCTTTGCTCGAATTAACCCGGAAATTCTTGTAGAATACAGTATAAATAGGGTATAAACGAGGAATTAGGCGAGGAGCTGCGCTCCAGCGTCTTCGCGGAACGGTACGTCGCGAGCGAAATCAACGCGACTTCAAAGATCGTTCCTGGACGCTTCGATTCGCCGGTGAAAATCGACGATTCGCGTCGATTCTTCCTTCGAATCGAGGAGCGATTATTCGAGAGGGTGCGTGGCTGAAGCCCAAAACGAGCCCTCGTTTCCGCTCGTTTTCATCGTCCACCCCATTATTTCACCGCGACAAGTGCTCCTCCCGAGCCAGTCAATTTCTTTTCACCCTCGAGTCCGTAATTCGAGGCGACGTCCGGGCACTTTCAATACTTGACACCGAAAGCGACCCTTTCCGCGATCCTTTCGGCTCTCCTGCCCGATCTCATATTCCCTGGGGAGCTCCCTCTCCCTCCCGCGCCCCCGCCTCCGCAAACAAACCCGCCTAACGAAGCGCCCCTCTCGCACATTGTTCCCTAGTATGTCAACGGGAAGATCTTTGACCTCTCTCCTCTTCTCCTCCTTCTTCGACACTCGACGACGAGGAGCCTCGAGCTTTGTGCCGATGTCACGACAAACCCCGAAGGACGAAAGCGCGGACCGAAAGACGGAGGTGCGGCAGGTGCCGCTGGCAAGCTCGTACGAATGTTTCTAAAGTCGATATTAAGGCGATACCCTTCATAGGCTGCGCTCTGCATAGCGAATTCCGGTAAGGCTTCTCGAATCGACGACGAATGCTAACCAGGCGCGGCTAAAGAGATCTTTTGTACGCGAGCAAAGGAGCGGCCGTGTCGAGCTCCCTGACCGATTTCCGACTAAGTAGCTCGCGTTTTGATCCTTCCTCCGGGCCTCGATCGGTCGAGCTTTAATCCGAAACCGCTGCCGAACGACGAGCGGAGTTCGAGGAGCGCTCGCCATTGCCACTATGCGGAGTGTTTTAATAATGTATCGAGGTCGTAGGGAGAGGAGAATTCCTATCGACGTTCCGTCGATCGTAAAACAAATCGTCCTTTGCTTTATTCGTCCCGTTAAGGCCGAAGATCCATTTTAAGCGGCGGCCGCGGAGCGTTCCTCCTTTCGATCCCCGAGGATCCTCTCGACCCGTGCGTTCCTCGAGGAGCAAAGCCTGTTTCCGTCATATTGCATCCACACACGGCGTATCGTCCAATGGCAGGGGTCATCTATACTCCATTATGCCGGCATATTGCCTCTTATTTCATTCCTTCGCCACCGGGAAACCTTACGCAATAACAGCTCCGCGCTCCTGTTTCCGGGATTTCCATTTTCCATTTTCCTCCTTTGCAATTCAAATTTCCGGCATCCTTCGATTTGTACCATCGAAATCATCGCGCCGCTCTCAAATCCTTTTCCGGATGGGGCAAAGGATCGTGGCCCAATGCATGATATTAACCGGTAGTCGACATCGACTCGCTGGAAGACGCTTCGAGGAACCTCGATCGATTCCCAAAGATCTCCCACTTTGGAGAATTAGAAATTTGGAGAGAGTCGGAAAACGAATATCCCTCATCGTTGCTCCTACGTTTTATAATTCAAGAGCGCAATGTCGGACACCATCGTGGCTCAGCACGGTATCGAGCACGGAATTGTTCACCTTGCCCGCCCGCGCTCGGTTAATTCGTTCAGCAGCGCCATTGGTGGGAATTATCGAGCCGACGATCGGGGAAGCAACTTTGTCGTACCTTTGCATATTCACTCGAGGAAACTGGCAGCGATCTCGGCACATTGTCGCGTCGGTTTCTCCACAGACGAGATTCTCCCCTCGGTTCCTCCGAGCGCCATGAATGTTGTTTAATATTCGGGCCTCAAAAGCGTCTGGAAGACGGCCTCTCTCGCCTCGCGCCCTTTTCTTCTTATCCTTTCGCCCCACCGGCTCCCACCCCCTCGTCCCCGAGGGACCGCCCGGAGAATACGAGAGCTGCAGATGGCTGAGGTTACTTTTCTCTCCCTCCCTCTCGCTTATGCCATTGTCGCGGCTGCCCCTGCGACTCGACGCAGCCGCGCCGACATCGTCCTTCGTTCCATTTCCACGACAGAACCCGCTCAACTTTTCCTCGACGAGGCGCGAACTTCGGAATCACCTTCCGTCGAGGAGAACTTAATAAATCTATAAGTCCGCGTCAGTCATCTCGTTATTCTTTTTTTGGGATTTTTCTTTTAACCACCAGAGGTATAGATGTCGCGTGGAAAAAGCAGAGATGACGAGCGGGATTCGAAGGCGAGTCTTTCGCACGGAGGTCCGAGCCTCTATCCACTGCAACGCCGTGGCTCTACCTCGTTATTTAGTTATTCATACACCAGGGATACGCGTGTACGCCGGCCAAGGTGATCAAAATCCAACCTAGCCAGTCCAGGCGCTAGAGTCCACCGAAGGATAAGCAATTGCGGGGTTTGGCGCTAGCAGCCGGTTGCCCAATCCCTCCTCGTAGCTACGCCGTGGTATCCCTGGAATAAGTAATATTCTCCTGGCGTATCTGGAACTGGATCTGGCTCATCTCTGGCCAGCCTCCGGCACCGAGCTGCCGGCCACCCACACTGGCTGCCAAGAGCTATGCATGCCGTGGCTTCTCCACGCTCCATTGTCGTGGCCTGCCTACGCACCTCCTCCTCTCAGTATTCCCGCGACCGGGCCTCGTGTTTCTGGCCCTCTGCGGTGCATACTCGCAGCTGCTGCTGCCGCTGCTGCTGCACACGCGGGACGCACGTAGCACGGCTAATGCGAGATGGCAACTGGCCGAGCGCTCCTCAAACTCTGGCGAATAATTATAAACGGACCGCAGGGAGGGCCGACCGCGAGACCACGGCGCGCGTGAGTATGCCTGGACACGGAGGATAGCCTGGATATGCTGGATAGGATGGAAAGCTCGGGATAGAGCGATTAAAACGCACGCTCCTTTGGTGTCGCGCATTTCTGGATCCTTTGGACCATCGGTGGAGAGCAATGAGAGGAGGATACGAACGTGGCGAATGAGCTATTTGTGCGTGGATGAGGATATCGAGTAGGGATACCGAGTCTCGTGTAGAGGAGGAGATCTGGGAGGAATCGTGGTGAAAATTCTGGAAAGGTGGCGTACTGGCCCGCTGCTCTAATCGCGACCGAATATTCAGGGTCCTCCCGTGGCGGTAACGCAGATAACGCTGGCGCAGGATAATTTCGGTTTTTGTTAACGGCGATATCGATTGTAATAACGGTGTATGATAGAGCGGAAGGACATAATGGTACTGCTGGGATTATCGACCACCGTGACGCCGGTGGCTAACTTTATCAACGCGCCGCCCCTCCTTTTCGGCGTTCGGCATTGCCTCTTGTCATGCGACGGACTCGGGAGTATTATATAATTAATCCGACCAGGATAATTATTGTAATGCTTTCCCCTGTCTTGCTCCCTCTCTCCCCTTCTCTCTTTTCCTCCCTCGCAATTAGTCGAGCCTCGAGTCGGCTGGCGTAGTTTCGCACGTTCTAATCCCGAAGGCTGACGAATCCCCCTCCCCGATCGCCACGTCTCATTTTTCCCTCTCGAAATTAATCAGTCTCGAATCAAGCGGCGTCACATCGTGCGGTCCAATTGTCAAGGAGGACGAGTCTTCGTCCTGGCCGCGCTCGCGAAAAGATCGCCGCTGCTTTTGGACGCGGAGCGCGTAGCTTTTTGCGGGGTAATCCGCCGCAGCACGGTCTTCATCGTCGGACAGCAGAATGCACGAGGCTAGACTGGGATTAATCGATGTTTACGAGCAGGGCAAAAACGTTGGGTCGGTAATACAACGATAACCGTCCCTCGAAAGGCAGGAGGCCGGGGGCGGGGGTTATAACAATTACCACCAGTTGAATATCGATGTCAGTACGGCTGCCCGTGAAATGCTTTAGATATTCCGTTTGCAACAACGGATATGATGCGACGCGCGGATAGATTTTGGCGCGGAATGGCGATGGCCGAGTATCCATCGTTCGGGGCTGGAAAGAGAATTCGTTGGTAAACGAGAGTGCTCGCGCTAAATCGTCCAGAGAATGGGAAGGCGCGGAGGCAAATGCGCGATGGAAAAAAGCGAGAAGAAGGAAGGAAGGAACGAGGTTGGCGTATCGACGCGTCGACGAAGCTCTTGGGAACGCGTCGTTTCGTTGATTATCCATTCATTAGATCCGGCGTCTCGATAAATAGCGACTCGCGGCCGGCTATTCGAAGACCGCTCTATTATCCAATTTTCATTTTGCTCTAATTACGAGGACGCTGATTCGCTCGCAGATTGAAAATGATCCCAAACGAACGGCCATTCAGAGAATCGGAACTTCTCCCCGGAATATCGATGGTCATTACGAGCTCTGGTAACTTTGTTAAAGCAGCTCTCGCTCTTTTAAGAAGTTAATTTCGAGTCCCGATTTCAAGCACGCCCACTTTTCCACGTAGAAGCTACCCTCTCTCTCTCTCTCGGCCCTCCTCCCGCGAGCCGGCTTGTAATAATCCGGTAAATTAATTTTCCCCGATCTTCTTATCCTCCTCCCGATCTATCACCGTATCTCTATTCACCGTATCGGCCGTAAATTAACTGGCAACGACGAAGCGGCAATCCGATACGGGAAGCGAGAGGAATAACTCGGGGATACGAGGACGGAAAGGAGGTCGTCCAAAGAGAAGGTGCGCGTATTATAGGGGAAAACTATGGACGACTATCCTCTGCGAAGAAAAACAGCGCTATTCGATATTCCGGGCGCGAGAGTTATGAAGTTGGAACAAAGTGATGGAGAACGTAACGGGTATCGGTCTGAGAGCAGGCGGGGCTTTTATTGACGGCGTAAAGGCGGGCCGGAGAGCGACATTGCTTATGGGATAATCGCGTAAAAGGGGACCCCGCAATTTCGTACTTAACGCGCCTCCATAACGGCGTGTTATACTCGTTTTTTAAATTCACGAGAGGTATCGCCGATGAACCTGATATCCCTCCGTATAAATCCGCAGGGCAGACCGGAGGATACCGGCGACGACGAGGAAACGTACGCCGCGTATCGGTTATATTATCCAGCCATTCTGGCCCGACGAGCCTTTGTCCCTAAATTTAATTAAAGGACTCGACATCGAGACGTCCCTCGAGAGACGCCCGCCCTCCGAATTAGATCGTTTTCAATACGCGCGAGATACAAGGCCGAATTCGAAGTCTATCGAACGCGGAGAGGGGGACTCTTAAATACTTGGACGCCTTCCAGAAAATGATCCTCCACTCGACATTATCCGTGCCTCCTAGATTGCGAGCCACGCCGAATATTCTTCCACCGATCGAGATCGCGCGATACCGTAAATATAGAATCGTGCCCCGAAGAATGGCGACGGGGCACTCGCGGTGGCACAAGGTTCCGTGGCCTTATCCGCCAGAAGATAAGGACTAAATCTACTCGGTTGCTCCTACATCGTGACCTCTTCCGGTCGACCTGCTGTTCGTGCAAAGCGTATCCGGCATCGTGTACGTAATGCTATAGATAATCCTCCAGGAGGACAAAAAAGGAAGAGGAGAGGCGGGAGGGGAGGGGCGATGCGGTAGTTTCCTGGCGGCAACGAAACTTTTCCATAAACATATCGCATTACAAACGCTGTGCAGTCATTTTGGGCCTCCCCCCCTCCGCGCCCCCGCCTCCAAATCTCGCACTTTGCGAAACGAGTTTTGCATGAATTTGCATGCGGCAGTGGCTCGTGGATTGTTTTTTTTTCGGGGGGAGGATTTCTATTTCCCTTGAAACACGGACAGGAGGAGAGGTAAAGCGATACCAAAAAGCGCGTGCGAGGCAGCGGGGAAATTTGTCGGGTCTGATGGCCGGCGTCAACGCGAACTACGGTGGATTTTTCGGGATTGGCACGAAATCCGCTAATGGAGAGCGCCGCACAGCCTCAAAGGAGAGCGGAGGAGGCAGTCGAGCAGGTGGACCGATGCGTTTTTCGCTGGCGAAACGCGCCGATCTTCGACGTCCCCTTTCTCATCCTGTGTCCGCTCGATTAAGCCTCCCAAATTACGGAAACGATTTTTTTCCTTTCCAATGACCGCTCCAGAGTCGTATCAGTCACATCCATATACGAGATCGCGCACAGTGGTACGTATAAAAAAAAGGAATGCTCGCAAACGTCATTAATTCACCCTCCACGCCATATATCTCGTCGAAACGAAGGACTCGATCAACTTGTTGAAACAGCGGGCCCTAGCCTAAATACCTGATAGCCGTCGATGTCGAACATTACGGTGGCGAGCAAACACGGATGTCGATGAGTCTAAACCGGACTAACGTTCGTCGAGGGCAACGGGAGCGTGTTAATTATTGATTAATTACCGAGGAGTCCGTCATAGCGGTGTTAAGGGGAAAGGAGGCGGAGGAGGAGCCGACAGGCCATTTTACATTCTCGTTACCGCGGACGCGGAACTTTCTCGCTCGCACCGAGAGCATGATTATAATCCGGACGTTTGGCTGAATAGCCCAGCCGAATATCGACCGGCGCCACTGGCACCGCCGACTTAATCAACCCCCGGCTCCTCCTTTTCATCGTTGCATAAAGTTACCCTTTGTCATGCCAAGGGAGCTTCGTGGCGGAGGCGCGGGGAGGCGGCGGGACCTTTGCTCCAACTCCCCCGAAAACGGCGCGGCTCGAGGAAAAACTTTGTCCCCCTTAACGCGCCTCGCCCTGGAACAAGGCGAGGACGATTACGCCAATCGCGAAACCAAGGAATATTTCAGGGACGCGACGCGCCAGCTCGCGAATTCCCAAACTCTCGAAGCCGCGGCGCGACTCGTACCTGGCCGCGCCTCCTCCGGAGGAGGTGGGCGCTCTCGAGGAAAATAAGACGCGTCGAATTACGGCTGAGTCTGACCGCCGGCCGGAAGAGCCAGCGGCGAGTATCGGAGCGTGCATGATTCTGAGCAGACACTTGCCCGCACGGTCATGCGGGATATCGATCGCCATAACCGCGAACTTAATGAACCCGGGGCCCCGCCTGCTAACCGCCGAATGTGACTCTGGCCCGTGCTAAATGGCCAAACGGCATATTCTACTCGCGTATAATCGTCCCTCGAGGCCACATTGTCCCGCCTCTGTGCAACGTCCCCGATCGAAGACCCGTTCTCCGCATTCCGAGAAACACTCCTCGAGATTCTCGGTTTCATGCTCAATGGGCACTCGTCTCTTCGCCGCTTATATTCTCGCGCCTCTATTGCTTCCGCGGGCCGCGATAACCGTAATCTTCGTAAAGCAGGTTCTCCCTTCGAATCGGGAGCGACGGATCGATCGAGAGCTCTCGATCGCTCGCCTCGAATTAACCGTACGATCGAGCGGCCTTCGATATTAAACACTTGCCAGGATATCCGTTGATAGGAGGAGCGCGCCTCCGCGCGCGAGATCGATAACCGAATCGCGCTTCCCAAGGTTCCGTTGCTCGCGAAAGGAAACCGGGCGAAACCGATCGACCCTCGATGATCGTATCCTTTCGGATGGAATATCATAGGCCTCTCATGGCTCCCAAGGTTGGCGAATTTAATCGCTCTAATCGATACTTTCCAGAGTATCTCTCGGATCGTCCTCGCCGAGAAGCCAGTTCCTGGCTCTTCCCCGGCATTTTCCAAATCCTCTCGATGCGTGGCTGGCTCCGGTTTTGAGATGTTTAATATATACGATTGATACCGGAATTTATTATACCGAGTTTGATGGGATCTACAAGAAAATCCTGCGCCAGGAGGAACGGATATTCGCGAGGTATTTGCGAGATATTTTCCGAGGCGGGAGAAGGAAGGAGGCGGTATTAGCGGCTTATCGGCGAACGTTCCCAGATTCGCGACGTGTATTCAATCCCGCAGGATCCCGATAATAACCGCGACGCCTCTGATCGTCGTTAACGCGTGCCTGAACGGCCCTCTTCGTTTCCAGGGCGGTTAATATCGAGGCGTTAGCCAGGGGTTAAACATCGTCTATACGCGAAGCGAGACGATTTATCCGTAGAGGCAGAACGAGATTCCGCATCGAGAGAGCTAAACGAAAGCCGATCCTTGGCTTCCACGCGAAGGCGACTGCTTTTCCCCGTAAATCCTGGTCTTCTCAACGACACCGAGTCCTCTTCCTCTTTTTTTTTCATCGCTTTCGATTTCCAACCCTCGCTCCGCCTCACCCTCGAAGGATAACCCCGCGTCGAGGCATCGTTCAAAATCCTGATATCCTTCTTATATGGGTTATACGAAAAATCTGATTCTTTTATATATACATTTTTCTGAAAGTGAGGTAGCACTGCTTTTTTGAAGGTGCTACAGCTACGATCTTTGTGAAATTGCATCGGTATAAATACGAAAATCTAGAGTATCTTTATCCAATCGGGGATAACGGAGGAGGCGATGATCGCGGTCTCGATAGCCACGATAAACGTGCGAAATTTATTCGTTCCGGAGGATAATCGATTGGCGGAGGACGACGAAAGGTGATCGATCGGACGACTATACGCAATCGCGAGACGAGCGAGAATTCTTCCTCGATGGGTGGGGCGTCCGATCGTGCAATTTCTACGTAGACGTTGACCGTAGCGATTCAGCGAAGTATCGATCGTAATTACCGAGAAGGGAGAACCGCCTGCGCCCTCCTACGCAGCGTAAAACTTTCGACCGCCGGTTGGAAGCGGTACAAGGTTCTTACGGATTGAGTCACACAAAACGCCCAAGTTCGCTCCAATTCCTGCGGCTCGCCACGGTATCAGCCGGTGATTAGCTCCGCTGATTCATTATTACCCCGGGGTAAACACGCGGGTCGGAGGTTAAATTATGAAGCGCACGGTGCATCGTTCGTCACGATAACCGGAATATGATTTTAAGCGGACGCGTTGTTTGAACGCCAGTCCCGTTACCTTCCCGGCTCTCCCTTCGAAATCTCCCGGAACCTCCTGTCCATCGATATTTACTGTGCTCGCAAAATCGGCCAGCGCCAGCCTCGACCAAAGCTTCGAAGGAGCGCCAGCCCTCGAGTACTCCCGCGCCGATCCCCGAAAATCCACCGATCCACGAATTATCCTTGATCCTCCGCGAAACGCCTCCAAGGCAGCGCGTTTATCGCGGCGATAACGATGGCGCGGTAGGAGTTCGACTGCCGCAGTAGGAGCGTCAACTCGGTGAACGTATACGCTTACCGGTCGGCGGACACACGTACCAATTTGTAAAGTAAATGTATTCGCAACCAATCAAATGTAAACTCCGAGCGGTAAACGCAAACATTTTCACGCGCGCGCAGCGAGTCCGTGCGCGTGGACAAAGGACGGTAAACGTTTTTACATCGCGTCGATAATAGTGCCGAAGTCTTGTGCGGAGGTGCACACCGATCGGTCAACCTTTACCGCGCTTTAAGCTTCTGCCGCAACGCAACGATCGAATAACAACGTCGAGGACACGAGGAAAAGCGGACGGGCGGCCAATTGCATTAAAAGTGGAAAGAGCGTAACATCATCGGTGATGCTTCGTAAAAGGACCGCGAAGCTCCATCCAATCATACGTCTATCCACCTTTATAAACCTTCCTCCCTTTGTCCGTTTGTTTGTCGACCAGCGCGGTAACGCGGCCATCCATCGAGCCTCCTTTAATTGTCCAACGGACAGAGATTTGCGCACCGTCCTGAAAATTTCACGATGCGCGCACCACGGTTTTGGCTGTACGCGCCTCGCGAAGAGCGGGGAAAAAAGGGGTGCGCGGTTGGCGACGAGGCTAAATTAATAGCCGGGTTTGTTTATCGGATCGAGGCACGGCTTACCCCAGGATTTTCCCACCGTGAAACGCGCGTATCGAACCCGATGGCACTGTCGCGGGGACAAAGAGCGAAATTTTGCAGGGACCATTTTGCTACTCCGCGGAGAGTGCCGTCCGGGAGAGCCAGGCGGAATACGAGATCGGCATCTTTATTACCGATTCCACGGCGTACGATGAGCCCCGGGAAAGTCTGAAATCCGATCACGTAAAATAATTCTCGGAATACCTATTAGCCGGCGCTCTCTTCCACGAGCCTGCCTCTAAATCGCGGATACGCGGCAGATCGACCGAGGCTCCTCCGAGGAAGGCTATAGAGTCCTCGCGCTCTTCGAGGAAGCCGTGCCTCGACGTTTCGTGAAAAATTCAATAACGAGCTCGCGACCTTCCCCGATAGGCCCGATGGAATTTAACTCGTGCCCTCCGCGGAACTATTACCGCGGAGCCTTATTGCACGGTTAACCAGAGTTACGATGGAAAGTGATTCCAACGTGCATTCGCGATGAGTTCTTGCTTTGCGGAGGGAGATTTATCATGCGAAATGTGCGAACACGCGTGGAGCAAGGACAGGAACGATGAAAATCCCCATCGAAGTGCCGACCGGCCGACAGAAGCACGAATGATCGATTCCACTCGACGCCGAATATCGTCCCCTTCATCGGTCGCGTAATAATCGTGATGGACGGTATTCGGGATGATAACGGTATCATAATGAACCTTTAATCCTCGTCGTGTCGGCAGATTTACACGGTGTAACCGCGACCGACGATCCCGAGTTTTGTAATTATAGTGGCTTCGTTAAGGTGGAAATTCCTTTTTCCCTTTGCTCGCGAAACTGCGCGTCACGGCCACTTCCGCCGGATGCGGAGTCGCTCGACGCGTGCTTTCCTCTCTCTCTCTCTCTCTCTCTCTCTCTCTCTCCTTCTTTTCCCTCGCCACGTTCGGTTCGAGGTTAAAGAGGTTGCTCGGGGAAATGAAAAAACACCGCGTCGTTTGGTCCCAACGGGCCGACGCGCCTTTCTTTCGGCCACCTCTCTCTCTCTCTTTCTCTCTTCTCTTTCCTCCTCCTTCTTTTTTTTTTTTCAATTAATACCCGTACCTCACGGAAACTCGCGTCGAACTAAGCGCCCTTTGATACCCAGGGTACTCGTATCGGCCACCAACGTCTCTCGAATTCGCCAACGAGCTTCGCGAGGTCACGAGGCACTTTAATCCTGTCGAAAAGAAGCCTGGTGCTCTTCCGCTTCTTTTCCTCGCCTCGACGCGACACCCGCGAAATTAATTATCGCATCGAGTGCCTCCGAGTCGCGGCAAATCGAAGCGTTCGAATGAAAAAGAGCAGTCGCGAGGTTCGAAGTTTCCCAAGCTCCTTCATCGTAGTTTTATCGAGCGTCGAGACGTGTGGAGAAAACGCGCGAATATTTCCTCGTCGTGCAACCGTTTGCATTGGTAAATCCCGACTGCTGTCGCTGGCCGTTTCGTTTATTGGATAACCGAGAAGAAAGACGGAGGAAGGCGCGGCCTGTAACGAAATTCTAACGTCGAGGAAACGAGAGGCAAGAGCAACTTTGCAATTTGCGTAATAAAGCGCGATAGATCGTATAATTCGAAATTAATACGCGCCACGGCGGTAATTTAATTTCGATCGGACGAACGTAACGGACGTATACGTAATTTAATTTCGGTACACGCGATTATAGTAAATTATCCGGATTATGCGCCGTCGATGCCCGGGGATTTATTTAATACGCGCAATATTTTTCCATTTGACGCATATTGCATGCGGCCTGTACGTAATCCATAAACGTCAGCTGGGGCCAAGCGACATTCAATTTATATTTCAAGGGCCAGAGCTGACGTGCAAAAACGGATTAATTGTATCGCGCGTTAATTATCCCGTTATTTATCCTAACCCTCCACCTTCGCCCATCGCCATTATCCTCGAATTCGCATCGAGGCACGAGAATAAATAACCGAGGGTGCTCGTTTTTCCGTTTCAGGTAAGAATCCTTTTTCGAGAGGGTGATTTCTCCGAGAGCGGCGTCGAGGGTAACTCGGGGGTGTAACTCGAAAGATCGTGGACGAGGGCGTGAGTACGATACGGCATTTACGGTCGCGCCTCGCAACCGTTATTTTTTTTCCCCTGACCGCGATACACGTTTATCTCGAACAAATCGACAGCGTAAACAAAATACCCCGAGGGGCTAAATTACCGGAGGGTTGGAGGAGGGAGGATACTCGATAAGCGGAACCACGCCGAAGCGCGCCGTAACTTTGCCTCGAATAAAGTTACACCATGATATCCCCAATTTTCCCTCTACGGTGTCGCCTTTCCTCCCTCCCTCCCCCCCCCTCTCTCTCTCTCTCTCCTTCTTTTTCCATCCCACCCCCTCGACGGAATATTACGGCGCATAACGGATCGAGGATCCAAGATCGAGGGCGGCGTTGCTCAAACCCCGACTCGGTTGTAAATAATCGAAACGGCGGTCGGAGTTTATGCCACGCACGGCGCGGAGCTGAAGTTTCGCGGGCCTGAAATTTCGCAGTGGCGCCAGCTTGTAAACAGTGGACGTGTACGGCCTGTAATTAAGGACGATAATCTTCAGGAGGGTGCGGGAGGGAGCGATGGGAAAGGCTGGAGCGGAAAGAGAAACGGAGAGGGAGAGAGAGGGTGGTTGACTCGACGAGGGTGAGAGAAACGTCCTGCGCTCGCCGTGCCGATGCACGCGCGCGGATCTCGTTTCCCTTAAATAAAGAATCGCGGCGGGGACCCTCGCGGTTAATTGGAATAATTAATCGGGCAGCTTCATTGTCCAATTTCATCCGACGGCCTCCGCAAACGCGGAGAACACCGCGGGGACACCGCTGGGACTCCCAATTGGATTCCGCAGTGTAGCGGACGTCTTGCGGACGCTGCCACCATCCGAAGGATCTCTCGGTTTTTTCCACCAAAATCTCTACCAACTTTCCTCGCCTCTCAGAGACGCACCCCCTCGTTTATTCCCCCAAATGTCGAATACCGCTTCAAGAGTAATGATATAAAGCGATTTTTGCCAGCCAAGGTATGGTGCATTCTTCCCCTTACCTTTCGATGCAGACTTCGCACCCTCTTTGCACGATGATCGATAATTTAGTTCCAAACTACGCAAAATACGGTTTCTCAAGAACGATCCTTGTACAAAGAGCACAACGCCACGATTCAGAATACCGTGGATATCGAAATATTACGTTTGACCGATCGGCCCTGCCATTTGACGGTCGAGCATTCGAGGCTGATGGGCGAGATTCGCGCGCGAGTCCGTAATACGCGGACGGATTTATGGATGACGTCGTTAGGCGCTAGACTTCTAGTGCTTCTGGACGCGGTGAATTCTCTTAATTGTAATCGTCGCTCGGAGCGAGGCGGAATCGTCGGAGGGGGAATATAATAACGCGGCCGGGCGGGCGGGAGGCAATCGTGGCTTTCGTTTTGGCAACAGGGTTTCAAGAAGTTAGAAACACGTCGGTTCCCGGTAGTTAGCGAATTGTGTCCCACGCAGGCCCTACGGCCCGCCTCAAACTTCCGATAACGATCCAGCCCGAATCCCGCCGCCGCTATTGTCGAGCCGGTAAGTCGCCTCGGAATCTGGGCCCTCGAAAGGCTCACCTACGCTCATCGAATTTGCGAGTAAGAAAAATTCCTTTCGAGCTCCTCGTCCATTCCCTCGCAACCTCCTCCTCCCGCTTCTCTTCGAGCTTCGGACCGGACTCGATGGCTCCTTCAAGATCCCGCCAGTGCCTCCGAGGAACGATCGAGGATCGCGAGAGACTCGAGTGGGGGAGATCGAGATCGAGGAGGAAATATCCCGGTCCCGTGGCGACAAGGATCCATCCTCGATTCTGGAGGTTCAAGGGTGAAATCGGTGGCCGGAAAGCGCGTCAGAACGGTGCTACTTGGGCGCGGCTGTACGCGCGTCTCCGCGCGGATACGTACGCGTAGACCGCACGCTAACCGCGAGAGTGATCGATCGATCGGCTGTTTACCGGAAAGCCCGGTGACTCGTATTTTTTCCGACGCTCCGCTCTCCCCCGGGCTCTCGCCGTCGTTCCAGTTCGAACGGCATCGTGCGTAATCGTGCCCGGATAATCGCAAACTCTAGGCATCCGTGCGAATCGACCGATGCGTTTGGCCCGGCTCTCCCTCCGCTACCCCTTCTCTCTTTCTCGCGGTCGCTCCACGCCGATCGATGGACCAAAGCGGAGAGCCGCCCAAAACTCTCCGCTTTGGCCGTTCGACGCGGTGTTTCTTTTTAATCGCGGCGCAAAGCAATCGACGAGCCGCGAGAGCGTCGAGATCTGGAAAAAAGGTCGGTCATAGCTCGTCGAGGCATCGCTGGTATATCGTGTAATAGCGCGATCAGCGAGATCGGATAGCGAGGACGATCGTTGATCGTATTCGCGCGTAGTCGCCTCGATTGCCGCAAAGCGGCGTTAAGATCGTAGATCGCGCTGGAATAATCGCGGCGCGACAAGGACGGATGGGTTTATTGTTTCGAAGAGTAATGCGCGAGGTGCGGGAGAGATCGCTCGCACGTGACGCGCTTCTCGCGCCGCTCGTTTTGTTTGCGCGTATACGTTCGATGTACACACGGCCGATCGAGCGTGCGCGTACGAAATGCCAATGTTGGCATTACACTTTGCCGATAATACCTTTGGGCCCTTATAAATTTTCCTCGCTCTCCCGGCCGACGAATTGGCCCTCGAATCGGCACTGCCAGGCCAATAATCGAGGGCCGTTACGGCTGGCCGAGGAAAATACGGTAGAATTCCAGAGGTATACTTAGCAGGGTGTTATCCTTTCAGCTTTGACACTCTCGATTTTGCGCGAAATGGGATTTCGGAGGCGAGTTTCGAACGGACGGGGATTTCGGCCGGTCGGAAATCCAACGGTGTAAAGCGACAATGGGGAGTGGAGATCGGGTATTTATCAATCGGCAGATCCCGGCCCGCGGCCCGTTTTTCGTTATCGGCCGACGCGGCAAAGGGATAATCGTGATTTACGCCACCGAATTGCCGGCGCATTTGGCGCGACAACGGCCAGCTCCCGCCCCACCTTTGCTAATTTATCTACATCGTCGGAGAACTTGATTCGCCGAAAAGCGCTATTTCATGCGCCAGTGAAGTGCCCCAATGCCCTCCCCGTTCGTTGGCTTTAATCTCGGCTCACGCGCGTACGTCGAATTAGCTTTGCAGCGCAAAAACTTGATGCGCGATATTAGCGAAACGCGATCAACGCCGGAGAGTGGAGAAAAAATCGGCCAGATTTGTACAGGATCGATCGCTATCCTCCGCGCGGCTGGTATTGGCGTATGCGCGTATTAAACGCGGATCGAATTTATAATATGCCCGAGTTCTCCGTTATAATTTATACCGTGCGCGAATATTCATATCCGCGAATCGATCCACGCCTTTCGACCCGGACGAAAAGAGGTGCGCGCCAGGATCCCAGAATTTGTTGCGAAAAACGCTTTCTTCGGGCATCCGAGCGAGACGCGAGAGGAAGTGGTCGATGACCTTCTTTTATCTTCGTGAAATTACTCTCGCGCTAAGTATTCGTCCCGTCGCCTCGCTCGTACTATATCTCGACAGTGAAGTTCGTTTCACTTACCAGATTTGACCGCAAAGTTCGTAATTCGATCGTCGAGCTTAATGGAGTAAAGCCCTTTCTGGCAAAAACTAACTTTCCAATTAAGTTCCCAAAGTCGCCGAGGACTTCTTTGTCCAGTATTTATGCCACTTTCGCGATCAAGCTTTATTTTTGAGCTTGGCTCCGATGATGAGGATGACGATTCGATTACCGGATACGATATATATATATCGTGGCAGGACAAATATCCCGCGAATAAAATTGCTCGTGGAATTTTAAAGCGTCGGGTAGCCGGCAAAGTGTTTTCCAAGAGCAAGTTCGAGGGCTTTGGGCCATTAACTACCCCGTAGCCGTCCCCCGATGTTTACCATCCCCGACACGCTCCTCTCGAAAGCGGGGAGGACGATACGCATTCGATAATTGGAAGGTAAATGCAGCCGGCTTTTTCATTGTCGCGAATCGATCGGCCATAACCACGGACGTGTAACCGCAATTTGTCCGTATCGATGGATTCGGAGCGGCAGCTGCCGCGCAAATTCGTTTGTTTATCCGGTTTTGGAAACGATCGATACTCGATGACCGAAATACGGCTGGAAAAATAATATGCACCGCAAGCTGCCTGGCCGAATTACTGCCAAGTTTGCTTTAAAATCCCCGCCCGAACTGGGGTGCGCCACCGAATGGATTATGCGCTCGCCGATTCGGAAACGATATCCAAGCCGACGGGAATATCTCATCGGTGTCGACGCGCGTCCGCCTCGGAATTTATCAATAAAGTATCCTGGAATGCGCCGAATCTCGCTTAATGCCATCGACCTTTTATTACCGCGCTCGGTCGTCCAAACTTACGGAAGATCAAATCGACTATACTCCTGGACTCTTTTATCGTCCACGCTTCTGCATTGTATCGGGAATATCCATGCACCTTTTTGAATAAAGACCTCGCAAGCAGAAATTTATAAATACGTCGAATGTAGGGAGATATCTAAAATTTGTCAATGAAACGTATCGACGAGGTTGCCCCCCTTTCGAGGAAAAAGAGCCAAGCTGAGAAACGAGCAGAACGAAGCCCTGCAGAAATGCGCGATATACGAGGACCACGAAAACGCGGGTGTAGCTTTGTCGACAATGTAATTTGTCAATTTTACGGCGTGTCACTTAACGCCGGGGAAAACAGGGTCGCGGTCTCGTTATATTTGCCGCAAAAAAAAAAAAGAGGGAAAAGGAAAAAGCTGGCAAACCGAGTTTAGCGGACGTCGCTTCCAATTGTGGAGACCAGGTTATCGAGAGGGGAATCATCGATTTTGATCGGCAGCTGGAAGTAGAAATCGTGGATTTCAATAATTAGCGCGGCTTCTCTCTCGGAGTATTTCCGGTCCTTTGCGTATTAATTCGTTTATTTGGTCTCAACGTCAATGCCAGTGGTCATTAGTCCGATGTACTCGCCGCCTTTTTAGACACGGCTCGCCTCCGCCCCGCTGCTTTCTACTCGTATTTACGCGAGTGTAACGTTACACGGTTAAATGCACTTTTGACTCCCAACCGTGAGTAGGAGCTTCGCGTTTAAATAAATTCACGTCCCGCGCAGTAATCGAATATCTTCCGGCGTCCAAACTTCGATATATTCTATTCGAAGCCCAGGATTTAACCGGGACAAATCGTGACGCGGGGGCGATATAGAATTTGCGTAGACCTCGATTCTCAAAAGACGCGAATGTCGATACTTCGAGAGAGAGAGAGAGAGAGAAAGAGAGAGACTCGTCGAGGAGTTTGCGTGGCGCAATTAAAGCGTTGGAAAAACACCGTCCTCGTTGCGCGATTAGGAGGCTGAAAAATGACAAACGCCGCGTCCTGGGCTGGCTGGTCTTTTTTCGTTCGAGGGAGAAAGAGGGATACGTAATACGAGGTAGGGGCTAACAGCCCGAGGCGGAGCGCGAGTTAAGCTTTCCGTAAACACCGTGTGGAAGATCGCGAAAACAAATTGGGAGAACCACTATTTTTCCTTTGCCCCGCTCAACTTCCTATCACGATTATTTTTTTACCTATCTTTGCGCCCTAACCGCGCTCAAATTTACCGCTCTACGCTATCCTACCTGTCGCGAGGGGCAAAATAGCCGAATTAGGGTGGCTTTGAGGTCACCCTGCGTCGGAGAGGGTTAAGACAGGGCAGTGGCCTGGGCCGGTGCAAATAAATCGAGCTCCTAAGAGCTCGTCGATTATGCTCAAGATGCTCGACGATCGATTGGTGCATCGCGCAAAGGCAAAGGGGGTGCAACGGGAGGAAGGCGGGTTAAATTAATTAGCCAGCCATCGGAAAGACATTATGCGGGGAAACCCAATATGCGAGCGGCATCATACTTGCCATTGACGACGGGTACAACGCGTCCCCAAATTCCCCTGGAAATGACAGGCCGGATGTAAGGGTAGATAATTACGGGTTACATAGCCCGGGGGTGGCCACCGCCGAGCAATATCGCGCCCCTCTGTACGAGCCAACCTGAGCGGAGATGCCGAATTCCTAAATGGTGTGGAATAATGCACCACGTGCCACCAAAGGGCCGACCCTCCCTGCTTCCGTCGGCCAAACTACTTCTACGCAACACCTCGCCTCTATTTCTGACCCGAGTTAATTAACGATATTCCGCCAATCTACGGAGCACGGAATAAGCGCACGGATAATCGCGGTTTTACCCGATATTCCACGGGACAAGAGGCGCGATTGTTTTTCCAAAACCGCGCGCCACGCATATCTCCGCCGCGTATTCCGAAGGGCAAGGAGCGTGCGCCGAGGGAAAGTTCGCATCGATAGTAAGGGTGAAAGTACGGAGGGGTGAGGAAAGAAAGACGCGCTCGGGGCTGAACGTTTTGTTCCTCGTTAAAGGGACAGTATCGTCGAGAGTTCTTTGTCGCGGCAGACTAACGAGGATCGATCTCACGAGTCCTTGAATTCCGGAGACACGGACTCGAGGAAGAGCCGCCTTTCCCTCGACGACGCGGGAAATCCAGGAGGAGCCTTTGCTCTCCCGGTCGATAAACTTACCCACCCCGCCGCCTCGCAGCCCCAGGATCGTCCACTCTTTTTTTCACGCTCCTTCGATCGAAGTCTCCTCGCCACCCCAGGAGGGTCAGGGTCGATCGATCCGAGGAGCGGACCTCGGGCTCCGAGAGGAAGGCTCGAGCCGCTGGAGGGATGATTTACCGCGCGACAGGCGAGATCGAAGCTCCAATTCGTCACGGTGGGTGGTCGACAAACCACCGGCGAGGTTTTCCATTCTCCCTTAATTAACCGTTCCAGGACGGCGGGTCTAACGACGATCGGTTTCGGGGAGACCCTAAATTTCGGCGGTTCCCGGCTTCCGGACGTAAGGGGTAGATAATAGGAGGGCGGCGGGGGTGGCGGTTTTGAGCGGCACGAAGCAATATCGCGCGCTTCTCCGCGATGCAAGCTGCTAGGAGATGCCAGATAGGGGGCGTACGCCAGGGTGTTTTGGAGCGTAGCCAGCTACCCTGGGCTATCGTGGCCACCTAGTCTGACCTACCCCCGTCCCTCCCCGCGGCCGGGAGGTCGCAGACCCCTCTCGCCGGTGGATTCTCACACGTACGCGCACGCATAACCAGGAATCGACCCTGTCTTCCTGCGCACACCGTCTCGACGTAATCTAGATAATGTACGTGCAGGTACACGGCCCGTGCAGACCTTGCAGCCGTCTAAACGCTGCATCGGCCCCGAGCCACCCCCGTGCTTTGGGTACTTTGCCGAAAGTAAGCCTCGTTAGTGTGCCACTGCCGAGGTACTCTCGGTTATCGCCCACCCACGAGGACGGAACCCGTCGATGAACCCTCTTAACCCTATGCCGAGCGTGCCAAAGGTCCATCTTCTCCGCGCGCCTTCTGCCTTACGCGATCGTGCGCGCTGCTCCTGGAGAAAGGACCCCTTCCGGATGGATATTAGTGGCTGGTCCCTCGTGCTCCATGCCCTGCTCTTCCGGGACTTGGACCAGTCAAATTTTTTTTCTCATTCGTTTCCGGCACCGACTGCTAAGGTCACTTACCTTTTAAGGTGGACTTTGAACCATTAGAGCTAGGGTATAGATATCGCGTGGCTAAACCGGAGGTGATGGGAGGGATTCGAAGCCAGGTCCTCCGTAGCGTCCTCCACGACCGTAGCTCTCAAAGTCGATTGTACGATCGTGGAGGGAGTCTTGGATGGATCATCGTTGTCCGCGCTGTTCAGAGTCGATGATTTTGACGACGGATCCGTGACCGTGTCCTCGAACGGCGTCCGCGTGGAGCGTGGTAAGGGTTGATCCCACGGGTGTAAAGAGCGTCCCTGGATCACTCCTCCGGGCGGTGGTTTACGGCGGCGAAGATTATGCGGAGATATTCCATCCTTTGGGTCGGGCAAGTACCGCATCTCGAGTTCCCGGGATTAAAGGAGAATTAACATTTTCCTCTCGTCCGGTCGCGGGCGTCGGAGCGAAAGCTGCAAAGGGGGAACTGCAACAGTGATTATTGTATTATAAATTCTACAAGCGTTCGTTTTAACTTTTTAATACGCCTTACGGTTTCATAATTTAATCCCCGGCGGTAAGGGAGAATTCGAGGAAGGGGAAAGAAGAAAAAAACCACTCGGAGCGTTGCCTTCCTCGTGCGTGTACATTTTTCCAACTTCCAGCGGGGCTTGCTTAATTCGCGATGCGGGGGAGGAAATTTTCGCGAAAAATGCGCCGTCCTGCCGCGTTCCTGCGGCGCGAGTAGCATAAATTATCAACGCTGCAAAAGCCGCCAAGGTTTTATTAAAACATCCCGCGAATTTTCGGCCGAGCCGGCTTTCTTCCCGCTCGCTGAGAATTAATTCTTAAACCTCGCGGCCAGCCTATCGGATCTCGCGATAACGAGATCCCTAAATTACGCGGGTTTTAATTCGCGAAAGCACCCGCCTAACCGTTCCTCCGTTTGCGCGGGCCATACTCCATAGCGCTATTACCGAGGATCCTCTCTCCCTTTCCGATAATACGATGCTCGCCATACTGCTCTCTAATTATATCGAACGGACCCTAATTATATTCAATCGATAGGCGGGGGCGAAATAAACCGAGAGGCGGAGGGGGGGGGGCGAGGGAGCGAGGGAGAAAGACGAGAGAGGACCGAAGGGAGGTATATTCGGAGATTAAGAGCCGCGGAGGGTCTCGTTGGGCCAACGAGCAACTCTTACCTCCAAGGGAGTGGATTTCCATGAAACAAGGGGAGCCTAATAACCCGCGCGCTTCGAAGGCAAGCCGATGGACGGATCTCGAAAGTCGGCCTCCTCGCGCGGTGCGTTTTACGATCATCGGGTCGAAGCCACGAGAGCACCGACCGTTCGACAGCTCGAGCCGCGCTACTCGAGGGCCCTTTCGGACCTCCTGGTCTTCGAGGGCGCGAAAGACCCGCTGCCATCCGGGGTGGATGGCACCGAATCCTCGAGCTGCGGGAAATTCTCGAGAATTTGCCGCCCAACTTCCCGCACGGCGACGTCTTCGCCACGAACTGCTGTCACGGGTAATACGAATTTTACGATCGTAACTCCCCGCCGGGAGAAAACCCCGTCAGCAAGGAGAATAAACGCCGTTAATTCCGGCCCTCGATCCGCCAGACCGAGTTCCTACGCTGAATATCTTACTCCTGGAATTGCACCGTCCCGCACAACCTCCTCGCCGGACGATCCTCCAGATTCGACGAGCCCCCCTTCGCGCTCCACAGCCTCATAAATATGAAACAAGAGAATTGGGTGCAAGTAACTCGGGTAGCCCGCCTTCGATCGGGCAGGCCGTATCCGCGCGAGGATGGAAGGAGGGGAGGATCCTCGATGACGGCCGCTGGCTCGTCCCCTGGACTCCAGCGCGAATGGTACATCGATATTATCGATATGCGGGCTTTAACGCGGCTACGAGCGGAGGTCGTATATCCGTAGCGCGGTGGCCAGACGCGGTTCTAATCCGACGCGCTGGAACATAGACAAGCCGCGTAATGGAGCGGCGTAGAAGTTTAGCCGCTTAGCACCGATCGCCCGTGAAACCGGTACCGGCGGACCGAGTCGAGGGAAATTTGCATGGCGCCGCGGGCAAAAGCGACCGCGACACGGAAAGTATAAGGAGTTTTGCCACTTGGACCGGTTCCCCGGGTAATTACATCTATAACGAACCAGTCGAACTCGCTCCAGTCTCCTCGCGACCGTAAGTCCACCCTCCAGCCCTCCCCAGAATTTCCAGCGCCAGATCCAGGACCGCCTATCCTTGGATCGCTCGATCCACTGCAGAGCCATCCGTCGAAGTGTCGCGCGAATCAACGCTACGCCAAGCCACTCTTCGAGCTTATTTAAACGCGCTAGATATATCCTTAAAGAAAAAGAGGAGGAAGGAGAGGAGGCGTCGTTGGATCCACGCATCGATCAAAACGTGGAGGACAAAATCCTGGGAAACCTCTGAAAATACACCGTCCCGGAGTCGTGCAATTTTTCAAAGAAACGACTAACCGGTCAGGTAGGTTTGGCGTTAAGAAGCGAACTAACCGGTACCCGAGCATCCGCCTCGCCTTTTTCCGCAAAAACTTTCCCTCGTCCACAGCGTCCTCCTCGATTCGCGCCGGAGTCCTTCGTCCTGCGGCTCGAAAACGAGGCGGGTGGAAATCGTGGAGGCGAGGCGGAAACGTCGATATACAGGGTGGGCTTGTATAACGCATCGGCGTTGGACGGCCGTTATTTCCGTCCTCCTCGACGTCGTTATTTCCCAATCGACAGAGGGCAGACGAGTGCGCCTGTATCGCCGATGAATTTTCATCGCGGCGACGTTAACGCGCACAACCGTCGACCATGAAATTACTCGGTGCGTTACGAACGGGGCGGGGAGGAGTGGAAGAGGCGGAGAGCCCGTGGTGGCCTGGCTAGCCCCACTTTCCGACCACCCTTTATCTATTTTTTCCACCCTACCCCCTAATAACCGCGCCGCAGAGAGGATGGCTTTCCGGCAGGAGGAAAAAGGGCGTTGACCTCTGTCGGGAAAAATTGGAATTCGCCACTGGAGTGCCACGCGATTCCGATCGTTGCGAAAATTATTCCTGCCCCTGCGCCGGATTTAAAATTATCGGAGAATCGAGGGATCTTTTGAATTTAGGGGCTGCTAATTACCCTCGACCATCGATGGATTAAATATCCGAATGTTTTTCGAGAGCCTCCGAGCGACGACCGGTCGTTGGAGCGCGCGTTGACCCGTTTGAAACTCGATAGCATCGCTCGCGTCGAAGAAGCCGAGCGTCTCGACGGTCCTCACCCCTTTTTTCCATCATCGATGGGCTGTTTTCCAAAGCGGCGACACGTTTGCCCGACACGACGGTGCCACCACGGTGCTCCGATGGTTCTTGAATAAACGCGCGAGGGTCAGCGACGCGCTTACCGCTGGCTCACGTTACTTATAAATAAGCGGTCCTCGAACGCAACCCCTATATACTCAGACCCACGCTCTCTCCAACGTTCATAAAAGTGGCGCGTAGACCGCGGAATAATACGTAAACCAAGACGCGCCTTGTCCATCGGTGTCTATTTAAAAAATACGCGAAACGATCCTCTGGAACGTCTCTCGAAACAAAAGTCCATCCACTCGCTTCCCGCTGCAAGAAGCTCCGTCCCGAGGAAGTCCATGCTCGAGGTCGAGAATAAAGTAAAGGAGGGTCGACAAGTTCCGCGGGTGGACAGACGGAAAGGAGAGCGCGGATAAGGAGGGACGTCCCTCATCCTCCGGACGTCCGTCAAAAGAAACGGTCCCCGAGCGGGAGCGGCGTTCGGTATCGATCTTGAGAGAAACTTTACGACGGGCCGGCCAGTAGCGAGCTTGCTCGTAGGTGGCCAAAAAGAATCGCGGGAGCGCAGAGAGCTGGCCGAAGAGCGGCCGCGATTTAGCGATTTATGCCCCGGCCACGCCCGCTTTTCGTTCCTCCTGCAAGAAGAGTGAAATTGCCAGCCGCGGGTGGGCCGCCGGGGGGAGGACTTGGCTCTCGTTTGAACGGAAAGCGGACTCTGTGCAGACACACCGGCGTACATTCGTACCTACTTCCGGTGCACGCGGACCTCTCGCGTAAATCTCACGCCGGAAAAACTCTCTCTCCGCCGGCTACTCGTCTTCCCTCGCTCTTTCGCACCCCTCGCCTCCACCATCACCTTTCTTCCTCTTCCTCTCTCTCTCTTTCCCCGTGTATCCGATCCTTCTCCTCTAATGTATCCGATCCATCCGTCCGTCCATCTCCCTCCCAGTCCCGATAGCCGGGCCCTCGATTCCTCGACGGCCTTCCACGACGACGACTCCGCTCGCTCTCGTTATGCTCCTCCTTTCCGCCCGATTTCTCCACGCTCTCTTACGGCCTCATTTTTCTTCGTCGTTACCGTTCGAGGAGCGGCGATGATTAGTCTCTAAATACTCGGACCGTCGTCCACGGTGCCGCCCACTTTGCTCGCTTTTATCATCCTCCCCCTCTCCGCCTGATTTCTCTCCGCTTTCTTACTGCACCGTTTTTCCACGTGGTCCTCCCTCTTCCCCCTCGAAGCAACGGCCTCGCGCTGATGAGGCTCTAAATACTTCGACAGCCTTCCACGGTGTCGGCTCGCTCCTTGTTATTCTCCTCTCCTCCACGCGAGTTTCCTGCGGAGTCCTGCGACAGCGTTTTTATCCTTCGTCGTCCGTTTGCTTCTTAGAAGGCGGTACTGGCGTAGGGAGACTCTGGATTATTCCGCGGTCTTCCACGGTAGCACCTTCTCTGGGTTTCGCTTTAATCCTCTTTTCCGCCTGACCCCTCCAAGACTTCTTACGCTCTCCCGCCACAACCTGCCGCCTTCGATGGCCTGCGAATGAATTCGCTCGACGAGATCTCCAGCCCTGTATCCACGTACCTTTCCCACTCGCGAGATTGGAGATTAAACAGCGCGTCGGTGGCGCGAGGGGTGTCTGGGTCGATGGCCCCGACGTTTTCCGATTCCGATTCCCTTATCTCCCGCCCTCTTTAAATTCGCCTCTAAAGGTGCTTCTTCGTTTGCATGCATTAAGGTAAGAGGAAAGAAGCGTGGCGCGGGAAGGGGGCGGCTTTTCTTTCCCGCCGGTGCTAAAAAAAAAGCTCTCGACAAATTAGCTTACCGCAAATACCGGTGAGAGCATCGAGAAAAAATCCCGGAAGGATTACGGAAGCGGGGGGAAGCGTTAAAAAAATCACGAGGCTCGGTGGATTAACGAGGTAGGCGGAGAAATTTGAGGAGATAGAGTGCGAGGATAGTCCCACGGTTCGTTATTGATTTCCTCGTGGTGTCGCGTTCGAAGAAATCTCGATGGCGTATCCTGGAAGCTTATCTCGAACCCCGGAGCGCCTCGTATTCGCGGCTCGAACGAGGCGCCGTGCGGAATATGGGAAGAACGCACAACGTTCCGCGCATATTTCAGCCCGCTCCCTGGCGATAAATAATCGAAGAGCTCCCAGTCCTTATTAAATTATCGACGGCACTGGCCGTGCGCCTGCGAGCCGAGTTCCGCGAAGTCAATTTCGATGGAGGCCCTCCGTTTCCAGTCTATCTGGAAATTGCTATTGGCGAAGGTGGCCTTCGACTGCCGTGTAATTTATTCAGGCTCGTCCCGGGCCTTCTCAAATTCCAGGAGTCGCGTGCGAACGTCCCTACAACGATGAATCCTCCGATCCTCGAGCCCGCGCCTCGCTTTCGCACCCGCGTCGATGGTGTAACGCTCTCGTTTCGATCGTACCACCCTGTTGGGGGATACGTGGAAAGCGCGAGTTTTTCACCGGACACGCGCGGCACGTTCTCGACGCTTCGGGAGCTGCGAAAGCGTGGGCGTCGATTAAAACGACTTTGCCGATCGTCGGATAGAGGAAACGATTTATAGATAGGGAATACGAGCAGAGGCGTCACAAAAGCCCGGGGAAATCGCATTAAAAACTGGCGTGGCCTGGCGTAAGCTTCATTTCGGGCTTTCGAACGGCTGCCACCGGGAGTTTCGGCCGGACAACGTTGGTTAATTGCACCGACGTTTGTCCCTGTATAACCTCGTTAAAGCGTCGGCGGTTTTTGTTTCACCGAGCCGACTGCCCCGCGCCACCCTCCCTGGAATTGTTCCAAAAGTGTCGTTGGTAAGATATTATCGCGAATTCGACAAAGTTCGCGAATGGCGGTGCCGCGATCTATGGCCGTGAGCCTCGCATTCCTCATGCCCCGGAAAAGAATTTATTGCCCGCGCTCGGCTTTGCCTTTTCCTATGGATCGCCGGGTATACGTCAGCTTTTGTTCCGGATATCAGCGAGTGCCCGCTCTGGAAACAACTTTGATACCCGGCCCTGTTTGCGGCCCGTGTAAACTCGGGCGATTTTTCGACCAAGAGAGAGAGAGAGTGAGAGAGAGAGAGAGAGGGAGGAGGGAGAGGAGGAGCGGGGAAAACTACCGATTCATCGTCCTCGCAAAGTTACCTTTGTTTAACTCTGAAAATCGATGGACGAGGAAGTAGCCGGGTGAAACGTTACTTTTTATCCACGATCAGGAGCGCTGCGCGTCCCCTCGTAACCGATACGATATTTAAGGCACGCGGCGTTTAATTTTACGGTGGCGCAAGGATCGGTATCGGCGAGTAGAGTCTGACGGCTTTGGCGGGACGACAGTGGAATAAGACTATACGGGTTGTCCTTCGATCCTGAAAGAGTGCGTTTACGTTTCAATATCGCTTCCCAACGTCGGACAGCCCGGGAGCATCGTCTTTTATGTAATTGGGGATCCAGGCTATTAAGCAAGATCTGCGACACTGCGAGGCCCCTCCTCGGTGCAGCCTTTTGCGCCCTAGCTTTTCTCCAGTCGTAAATATCGTGGGCGGACGAAAAACATTTCCCTTTACGATCGAGGGACACGGAGGATCGCGCGTGCACGCTGAAGAATAATAGAGGCGAATACTCGGAACGTCTTTTCCACGTCGCGACCTCCTTCCTTTTCCACGCTTCCTCCATTATGCCAGGGGCCAAAGTGCGGAATATTGAAAGGGGGACATCTCGGCCATTGGTTCTACCGCTTTACCACTGGAAACACGTATGACGGTGCGCGAAGCAAGAATTTCAAAATCCGGAAACAAACGCTGGAAACGGCGCCGTCCATCTCGAAAGCGGAACCGAATTCCGGGAGTATCTATCGGGCGCCTTGCTGGCGCCTGGAATCGGTATTTCACGGCTCTCGACGTCCTTCCTCTACAGGGCTTCTCAGACGAGGAGGACGATGGAGTGAGATTAACCGGCTCGAGGCTACGCTTCTCAAACTTAACGAGGATCGTACGAAAAATGAACCTCGCTCAAAGTGCAGGGTGTAAAAACGGGGCAAATTTGGGATGGACTTTGGATTCCTACGATTCCACGAATGGATTCCTTATAATGGAATGTATATGAGAAGATATAATGTTTTTTACAATAGAGAATATTGGAGGTAAGCATTCCTGGTTTATAAAGTCTCGAATACGGTCCTCGCGCCATGGCCGAAGAGCTGCTATCCCGAATTGAAATTCGCCGAGGGGATATTCCGTGAAGGATCCTGTAGATAGGGTGGTTCACGTACGCGTAGATTACCAGAGGCAACTCGAATCTTATCGGGTCCGCAGGATCCGTAAATCATATCCGGATGCTCCGTTTCGTTGGATCTAATGGAGCCCCCGAGCCGGTATTCGTCGGGCAAAAGTCCGCCCCCAACTTTTTACCCCGTCCCCGTTTTTCCGCCGAGCGAGTGCCGTACTTTGCACCACATTTTTCCACCGCCTTTTAGCCCCACCCCCGCCCACGGACAAATTCCCAATTTGTCCCAACGCTTTTCGTTCGCCAGAGTCGAAAACCCGTGTCACTTACTCACGGTCACGAGCCACTAACTTCAACGACGACCGGAGCCCCGTTCTTTCCGCGGCTCTTCCTTCGAAACGCTAACCACCAAACGTCCGATAATACCCTCCCTCGGTCCCCCTATCCACCGCATTACGCGTCGCTGCCCCCCAAAGGGACTCGACCGCCCGCTTTTATCTCGCGCCAGAGCGAGCAAGATCCTCCATCTTAATCGATCTTATTACGAATCCTCGCGGGCAGAGTTCTATCCACGTCGAAACCTGGAAGGCCACGCCAATGTGCCAGCGCATCCAGGGAGCTCGAGGAGTTAAGCCCACGAGCGTGGCCTTGGCGCGGCTGTGCGAGGGGAGATTTGGGGCGGTAGAAAAGCGGAGGAAAGAGAGGATGGAATAGCGCGGTTTCGGAGGGTTGGTTAATCAAGCTGGCCGCTGGCGAGACGCGAAAGCTCCCTCCATTTTCCGTCTTGCGGCAGCCCTGCTCGGAGTTATCTTCCTTCGGCTGGCTCACGAGGCGGAAACGGCAAAGGCGAGATGGAAACCGCATCTCCAGGTCTGTTCCAAAGTCGGGGACAGGCCCGTACTTCGGGTACGACCCGATTAACCGGCAGATCGGAATAAGCCCCGGCGCTTAATTAAGGCTAATCGAGTTAACGAATACACTCGCGCCAGCGACCACCGATACCGATTTTCGCGGCCGCACTTTGGGATCTCCGTCTTCCTGGAAATTATCCCTCGCTCTCCGCCGACATGTATCGACGATATAAACGATGCGGAGTTTTATTTATCGCGATAACCAGGACTCGCGAATTGATTCTGGGATCGTTTGTATGGAGTACTTCTGGGATATCGAGGATTACGATAAAAGGATGGTTTTCCTTTTCCTCGGAGACTTTGAGCGCTCCTTGGTGTTATTTACCTTGAATCTGCCTTTATTTAAATTCATGCACCTGAGTGTGTAATTGGAAAAGGGAAAATCCACTCGAAATCCTAATTCCACCGAAGGAACTTTGGATGTCTACGCTCGAGGCGAGATTACGCTATCACCTCCTCGCTTGGACCTGGATTTAAAGACTCGGGATCGAGTTTCTGGGACTGATTAGATCGGAATAAGCTTAATTAAAGCTAATCGAGTTAAGGAATACACTCTCGTACCATCGGCAACCTACCGTTTCACGCTCGTGCCTCGTGATCGCGTCGTTATATTTATGACGCTGCACCGGGGCCCTGATTTGTATTTTTCCAGGACGCCTGGTACGGGGAATTAAATCGCAATGTGCGATATCTCCATTAAGGAACGCGATCTTTTTCTTCCTCTCGCAACTACGCGAAAGGTCTCTAAATTATACGCAATTCCACTCAATTTGCAAAACCACGTTCTTTATGAATCTCCATAATTTTATTATGCCATGTAAATGATTTGCTATCTCTCTTCGCTCCCCTCTTCCTTCATGAATATTTACGATACACGTAGCTCGGCATAAATACCGATGGTTCCGGCGCGAAAATCGGAAGGTAGGATCGATGCTCGAAGGAGGAGGATGAAATCGAGGAGAGCGAGCGACGAGTGTCGCGGCTCCGGAAAATCCTCGATTACGAGGCTCGGTCGTAGGCGGTTTCCAAACATCGAGGGCGCAAAAGGTAGGGACTATAAATATTTCCGGTAGCGTTATGGCGGAAGTTCGGAACTTTTGGAATAAATCGCGCGGACACCTTGCCAGGCGAATATGATATTCGCGGGCAATTAAACGGCAGGAAATTACAACACGGACGCGGGCGCAGCGTTAATATCGGGCGATACGCCGAAAGTTTCGCCGAAAAACTTGACGCGATAAATTTCCACGGCGCGAAACAATAATCGCGGCTCGGAGATAGCCGCGGGATGTTGTCGGGCCGCAGTTGGCCTTGGAAAACAACGATTTCCGGACCTCGTTTCTCCTCGCCGCACGACGATCGACGCGAGCACGTACCCAAACTCGGCCCTCCTACGATGTTTGACGTTCGGAGCCGATAAACACGAAACTTGCCCTAAAACCGTACTACAACGTCGGTTACAGAGCTTCCGGCTACGAGGCACGCCGTAACCAGGAAGAAAGGAGGCTGCTAAACGATCGGAAATTAAGATTAAATACGCACGCGATAAGTAAAATTATTCTAAAGGGGAGAAAGACGTGGAAAAGCACCCTCGTTCTTTATAACCCTTGAGAAACGATGTTGGAAGCAAAGACGGGAGCAAAAATCAGTACCGATACCCGTCGTTAAAACCATCGAAGCGCGACATTAAGATCCTAGATGGGAAAAAGAGAATCGAGGAACGGAAGGAAGGGCAAGAGAAGCATCGAAAGGGCGTAGACGGGGTGGAGGAGTCGCGTCGAGGAAGGTGCCAGCGGTACTAATCCGCTTCGAGCGGTGAGACTTCTCGGGGCGAAAACCTCCTTAGTATTATCAGCGGGGCGGAAAGGAGGTTGGCCCGGAACGTCCTCGCTTTGATCGCCGTGGAACAACGAGGGGCGGCCTGGAGGCCGCGAGATACAAAGCGCATTCTAGTTTTCCCCTTGATGCGAATTATGTCGGGCCGGCTTCCGCGCTCGGAGCCATGCCGCGCCAGCGCCAGCGCGCCGGAATCATTGTTTTACCCCCGTGGAATTTATCGCGCGTCAGGCCGAACGCCGCGCGGAAACGAGCCACCGCTGGCAAACCTTTCGTGTGCCGCCTCGCGGAAAAATTGGCGCGACTTAACGGTGTTATCGTCGTTTATGCGGCACCTCCTCGAAACCCTCGGCTCGTAATCCGCCAGGACGTCGAAGCGATGATCCTCTGTAACCTCCCGCGAGTTGGCACGCGCCGCGACTGGACCCTGGCGCTCGGCTATGGTTCACGCTCGACCTACTATCCGTTTTCTGGACGTATTTAAGCGCACTGCGTACACGCGGAAGATAAAGGGGACGAGGAAGGAAGGTCCGTGCGATGGAAAATGCGCTCTCTAAAAGTTGGCGATTTTTCCGAGGAAGAAGAGAAATGTAATCGACGAAGGACCATCGCGAATGAATTCTTTTAATGAGAAAACCCCCGCGAGAAGACGATGGGATCCTTAAACGATGGACGAACTTTCCGATCGCGTATATTTATCGGGGGATAAGCTATCGCCCTGATCGCGGTGGAAATTCGTGGCCGAGTTTTCCCACTTGGCGCAAATTGCGACGAAGATGAGGAACACTCGTGTCGCGTGGCGCTTCCTAATCACCGTTTCGACCGGAGATTTATGGCTCGGCCAATCCTGCCCATCGACGTTTGGCGACTCCGTCGAAGTAACGGCGCGACGTTGCTCGCGATCTGCTGACGAATCGTCGGTCGCTTCGCGTTAGAATCTCCGCTCTCGTGTTTGTCCGCGCGTCCATCCGCCGAGAAGGAAAGACCGGGAGCGTTTATCAACCCAGAAGGAAGTTATCGCGATTCGTTCGCCTCTCCAATCTAACGAGGAAGCCGCCGCGAATTTCCTCGAGCGGAAGAAGAAACGTTTTCTCATCGCGGCTGGAAAAAGCTGCGGCACCGTAGGAAAACCGTACGACGGGATGTTGCGCATTTTTGCATTAAAATATGGTCCGGTCGTGAATCACGTAACGCGTCTCGTGTTTCGGCCCACGCTAGGTGTTCCGTTATTAAATATAAGTATCCAACCGCGCTGCGTAATATGGGGAGGGGACAAAAAAGAGCTGTTTACGTATTAAATGGAATCCCTCGGGGGGCGGGGGCGGGGAGGGGTGTAAACGTGCCTTCCGTAGGAAAATATAATTTACGGGAAAAGTAATTTAACCTGCTCACGAGCGCCTAGCGCAAATTATAGGGTGAAAAATGGCGATACGCGCGTAGATGAACGCCCGGCCGTCTCCCCTGGCGTTTCGCAATTATCGTTTTGTCGCGAAATTCATGGCCCGCCAACCAATTAATCTCGCATTAATTTCAGAGCACATTACGAGCCCGTGATCGCTGTAAATTACATCGCGTCTCGTTCGATCTCCTCCCGGATTTCCGATACGTTCCTTCGACGCTCGAGAGCACCTTTCACCCTCCAAGGATCGTCTCGTCGACTTTCCGTCCTGGTGTTTATTTCGCTTCGAAAAATAAAGGAAAAAAGGGGGAGGGCGAAAAAATCTCGACAGCGTGGGAGCAGGAATGTTTTTTCCGAAACGAGGTCGTCGCATCGGAAGGGTCCGAAATCGTAACTCATATTTCACGATAAATCGCGGCTCGCATGCGACAGCGTTCGTTAATGCATGTTTATTCGGCCGTCGGGCCAATTACCGTACGCATCTATATTACGTCCACATTACAATATGCCACTTGAAACTCGTCCACCCCGATATTTCCGGAACCGCTGTATTTCCCGTTTCGATCCCACTCGCCGCGTCGTCGAACTCCCGCCGACCCACTTGTACCGTGGATTTATTTTGCGCCACTGTACATCGCGCGCTTTGAGATCGCTTTGAGACAGAACGTATCGAATATAGAGTGGATAAATTGACCGTATCATTCGCACTGCTCCGATAAAACGATCGCGCACATTCGAGGGCAACAACCCGAAATCGTGCTGCAAGAACGATGACGCGCGGAATATTTCGTCGAATCGAGATTCTCGAGGGCTAAATTTGGAGCGCGAGAGCTGGATGAGAGACTGTCAAAAGCAATGGGGGATCGGCAATGAATTTATGGAGGGAGAGGGACGTGGTTGGCGCTCTCCACAGGACCGACGCTCTAAAGGGGTAACCGAGGGACGGTCGAGCGAGAAGAACGAGTCGAGCACGCGCCCTGCTAATGGCGATCGGCAGGTCGAATTCCCACGTGGGGCGTTAAGGCCGCATTAGCATTACAAATTGCGATCGAGGAAAAAGAGGGAGGGAGGGGGGCAGGGGGAGCGGAGTGGCCCCCGTTGTCGCGAGCTGAGGAGGAAGAAAGTGGGAATATACACTGGGGGACGATGGAAATTGCATCCGCGAGGAGGAGGAGGCTGCCTGGCGGGCCGCAATTATTGTTTCACGACGGAATTTATCGCGAGTACCCACCGCGGAACTTTTAAGGGCGCGCGATAGCGAGAGGCTCCCTCGAAGCACGAGCCTGCTCGCAAGTTCGATCGTTAGTACCGGTGCAGGAGAGGGGCCCAAAACGGTGGGTCGTTTAAAAAGTGGCCCTGCGTTCGCGGGACAAAAAAGACCACGAGCGTTTGAACCGCGCGCTAATCAAGGACCGGCTAAATACCCGCTGCATTTGGCCCGATTCTCCGATCCTTTGAGCGCGATGGACGCGTACGCGTCGCCGGCAAAAGTATCGTCGCGGGCCGTGTGTACGTTTGACAAATGCTCCCATCTCGTACTCCGGGAACGAATAAAAATCGCGCGGTGCGCGGAAAAATATTCCGGCCGCCGCGTAGATCGCTTCGATTCGAAAGAGGTCAGCGGTCAAAGGGTGAGAATTATCGGAAATCGAGAGGATCGAGGATGGGCTCTTCCTCGAATTCCGGTCCATCGCCCTCGGATACAGTCTCTCGATTCCTCCGCAATTACGCCGGCACCGTGGGCCTCGGCATGAAAGGAGAGAGCGCTAAGTATTCCGCCTATGAAGGGGGAAAAAAGGGGGAAGCGTCTGAGAATGAAAGGAAGGGATGCTGCGGGGCTTTCGAAGATGACCCCGTTCGTACAAAAGCTCCGATGGTTCGAGGAGACGAGGCGGCGGTAATAGGCGCGAGCCAGTGGGATTATGTTAACGAACATAAGGGATCGCGGAGGGCAGAGTGCGCGCCAGAAGCGCGGGAGGAGGTGCGGAAGCGGCTTCGCGGGGAGATCGCGGATCGAAGAGAGGCTAGGGATGCTCGCCACGGGCTGATAAGGTATGGCGTTCTCTGGAGCAATCGGAAAAATCACGGCGCGACGTGGTTTTTCATACTGAACTACACGGTGCGGGCCGAGGCTCGCGTTCTTTACGAGCCTTTACGAAAGCTCGATGCGTGGCCGGTGGAAAAATGCTCGGTGGAAGCACCGAGATAGGAGGAATACCGGCATTCGATCCGGGCCTCTGGGAAGTAACTTTTTTAATGGAACAAAGGCGGAGAGAGGAGCGTAATCGAGCGTGGAAAAAATGACGAATAACCTCGGAGGTGATCTTTGGTTTATTTTCATCCATCGAGGCACTCCGCCGGCGACGGTTCGGTAGAGTGCGACGCGCGTTATTGGTTTCGGTTTTTAGGGCTATAAATATTTAGAGCACCGAGCGGAGAGAGGACGTCGGGCGTGAATAAACGCGTAAAACAATTTCAACGTCGTTTTTATGGGCGCGAACGGATGCCTCTGGAAATGCGGCACCGATTAAAATTACAGAATCGCGTGGTAACGCACCGTTAAGCCGGCGGAACGTTTCGATTGATCGTCCCGATGGACGGTGGTTAACCTCCGACTTCTCCCCCCGCTCTGCCCGGCCCCCTCCCCGCCACGAAATCGCGCAGCTGCCTTTTTTAAACAAAATACCGCCCATAATAAACGCGGCCGCATCGGGAACTTCTCCGCGTTCGTTCGCTCTCGTCCTTCCGCGCCTGGCCAGATGCGGGGAAATTAATCGCGGATAACCGATCGTTCGGGGGTTACGAGCACCGGGCCGGCCAGGACAAATACGCCGACGAGCACGCGGTCGTTTCGACGTATTGACAAATATACGTGCCCCTTTGACGGATGTACGTACCGCCGACATAGATTTCGGATGCTGGGCGGAGTATATCCACGCTGGAAACTCGAATATCGGCCGGATTACGGGCGTGTTTATTCGCAGGACTTAGACCCATCGCAAATCTCGGCTCGTATATGGTACCATTGCTCTCCTCGCCGAGCAACACGACCAACCGTTCGCGTTTCATATCGAACAAAGTGGAAATCAAGATAGGTCACTCCCTTCGCGGAAAAGTCCCTCGAAGAGCTCGAACTCGAATGCGACAGAGCGTACAGTGTCCGCGAGCACTTATTCCCAGGTGTGTAAACGCTCGTAAAGGTACCAGGCGTTCCGTCGGAAATCGAGATTTATTTCGGGCGGAAGGGTTGTGAATTTGCGGGAGGGCGGAGGTACGAATCGGCGCGGCGGACGATTTAGGAAAGTGCTGGCAGACGGGGCCGAAGCTCGGCGGTATCTGGTATTCATCGTTGGCCCTCCACCCTCGTCCTCTTCCGGCTTGTTCGCAACCTCCCGATTTTACGAGCGATTCGCACATACCGAGGGCTCGATGGGCTAACTCAATCGGAGAACTGCGAGGCACGCCGCGCACCCGCGCGGCATACGAATTCCCCTTACGAGCAAACGACTCCGTTACACCGCCGCCTCCGAGCATGTCGAGGAGGTCTTCGCCCACGGTGCGGAAAGCCGAAATCTCCCGACGCCTCGCCCAGATTCCACCCATCCTCTCGTCGGCTCCATTTTTCTGCCCCGGCATGTCGAAGCCCCGAGAAGAGTATCGGAGTTAAAGGTGGCGCGGTGAATAAACCGGGTGCCCGCGATCGAGGAAGGTAAGGTCGAAACCTCGCGGTGCTCGCGGTCGGGAGAAAGCCCGGAAGTCCCTGGTGCTCGTGATTAAAGGAGAAGTCGTCGAAAGGCTAACGTCGTAAGCCCAACCGCGTCCTCGTCGATGAGCCGCTCCGTTATACGGTACTTTGACGTACAGCGGATCCCGGCATAATTACGCGATTACCATTGTGCTCGAACGTAATTATTCATCGTGCAAAAGTCATTAGCGGAGGCCTGGAGGGGCCCCGCCGGGCCATCCCGGCTCCATTATTCGACGTCGCGGCGTCTCCGCGAAGGCAGGAGCCGGTAGGAATAATTCAAAAAGCTTCACGTACCGGAGATCACCGCGGACAACCGCGGTAATGCCGCGAATGTGAACAGCGCCGGCACCCGCCATGCATATAAAGAAATTGGAGCGGGGCGGCGGCGCATCGCGAGAAAACCGCGGCCGCCTCGCTCACGTACACCGCCCCCTGGATCAACCCCCATCCCCCTCGGCACGGCTGCGCCGCATACGCCCCACGATTCTTCCATTCTTATCCGCACTCGAGCCTCCTCCTCTCGCTTATCCTCCCCAGAACTCTCCCTCTGCCTCTCCCTCTCCCTCTCCCTCTCCCTCTCCCTCGACCCACCTCGGATTATCGAATCCGCAACGGTACACACCAAAACCCCCCGATTTTCAGACGCCGCGCATTTTTACGGGCATCCTCGAAATTGGACCGAGGGAGACCACCTTGGGAGTATCCGGTGGGAGTTTCGGTCGAGGCCAGGTGCAGGATGATCGTGTTGGTGGAAGTCGTGAGGATCGTTGGAAACGTTGGCTTTAACCCTTTGCGCTCTTACCTCGAGCACGACTCGACGTATCCGCGGCGAAGGATACTTTCCTATGATCGTGCACGCGAACGGGATAAAACTCTCGATCGATCTTCCAGCTCTGGCCGAGAGGAATACGCCTTTAGGAAATCCCCTCGATCGGTCGTCGTTCGCTCCGCGCTGCGACTCGGATACTCTTCGGTTACTACCCGAATGGGGCGAGGCGAAAAATACCGGCCTCGGTGGTGGCGAATGAATATCGGCCGCGTGATTTTTTTCGTTCCTCGAACGAACGAGGAGGGTCGAGAATTCGATCCCATTAAAGGGTGTTCGGGGCGAGTTTCGTTCAACGGCGCGTTCTACGACCGATCGTTACATCCGGCCCCCCTCCTCCAAGGCACTCGTCCACCCTGTTTTTCATCGCTTTAACGCGCCCGTGGAATTGCCTACCCGACGAATAATAGATCGACTTTTCGATCGATCGTCGTCCCGTTAAATTTTCAAAAAGCTTTCACGAAGTGTACTCGTTACATCTGTTTCGTCGACGTCAATTTTTTTTTACCCTTTTTTTTGTTTCTCTTTTTTTTTATTATTCCCGATGGTTGATGGATGGTGTCTGTTTAGAATAGCGTGGGGAGTCGGCGGTCGTGCTTGCGGACGATGCTTTTTGTCGGGTTGAGGACCGTGGAATGGAAGCTCGATGGGAAATCGAAAATTCAGGGATCCCGGCGGCGCGAGCGCGAGAGTAACGTCCTTTCCATCGACGTCCTACCCCTCCCACGCGCTCGTTCGGAATCGCGCAAAAAGTACTTACGGTTAATTATCCCGGCCGAGCGAGTAACTCTGATAAAAGACCCCACCGTGATTAACCATTATTTGCCCTGGCCGCTCGTGCGTTATCGCCCCCCAGAAGGCGCACGGAAAAAGATTCCGACGCGAGCCAAAAGGCGGGCCCGCCGTGTAATTTTCTAATTGAGGGAAATTTCCCCCCGGTACTTAGCTCGGAGTTTCTACGCGAAGAATCTTCCAAGGATGTAAATTGCCCCGCAAAGGTCTTTGTTAGCCGAGAAGTACCGCCTTGCGTACAGTTTCCGGTGCAAGTAGAATGTCGTTTTTAATTCCGCATTTGAAAGCGCGATATAAAAGCCGAGCTTCGGGGCTCGGGGTGGACGAGGAAGGGCGTTCGTCGTCGCTCATATCCCCCGACGCTTTCCCGGCGAAGGAAGAGCGATGATCGTGCGAGGAGCGAAACGCTCGTTTAAGTGTAAATCGTCTAATTTTACGAGGGAGCGGAGTTTTCCAGGGTGGCCTAACTCGGAGATTCTAATTTGTATTCCAGGAGGGTGCGTACGCGAAGGAAAGCGACACGGATGGCCTGGGCCTCTGCCCTTACGACCCACGGCACAACAGCACAGCGGTATTCGCCGGTAAGCCACCCTCAGCATTCTCCATTTAAAATTACTGAAAAAGGAGCCAGCCACGGGGCGTGCCTCGAATTTACCGCGGGATCCGCAATAATTTATTATTAATAAAGAACCTCGCGGAATGCCGGAGCCGCTGTTAACCTCGATGCCCCTGCGAATGTACAAAACGTTCGCGAGCTACTCCTTTAACAACGCCGAGGAGGAAGATCGCGCAGCATCGCCGAGAGGGGAACTTTTCTATCCCCGCGATTTCGATGAACCGTAAAATTCTACGTGGCCACCGCTCAATTTCCAGCAGCTTCGATATATAACGTTAGAGTTACGGCTACGTCAAACCGGCCCAAAGTTCGAGACCGCATTATCGATCGTCGAATGGCAAATTTACCTCGCGATACGTTGACTTTCGAAACTGGCGATTCGTTAGAGTAGCCGATGCTTCTCCGGGGCTTGGGAAGGGCGCTGGCGGGGCTCGAAAACAATGAAACGATGCGCTCTGACATTTAGCACTGGCCACTCGTGCGTTCGAACGGCACTTCCGGCGGATGTTTATGCTACTTTTCGAAACGCGCCGGACACGAGGACAGATTTGACATGCGGGCGCGTGGCTTTGACGATGCAAAGAGGTGCTCCAGCTACGGCCGATCGCTGGTCCGCCAGGGGGAACACGAGAACGACGAACTCGACGTACATGTCGGCCCCCGCCCGCGAGCACTTATATCCTCTGCGCGCGTCACGCTCGGTGCCTACATTCTGCAATATAAACGGCGACCCCTTCGCGAATTTGATAAACACGTAGGCGCGTCATCGCACTCCGGGCCGTCCTCGTGAATTTGCATCCTCGAGACGACGCTTAAAGGGGGCCGACGGGATCGAGAGTTGCGATAAAAATCACCGTGACGAAGGTCGAATCTGGAGAAGAATCCACGACTTTGGATATTCTTCATTTGATTTATTTATTCCTTTTTTTTTTTGGATAAGACGATCAATGTTCGCGCGGAGGTCTGGGATTTGCTTATCGCGAGGAAGGGTTCGTGCCCGATTCCTCATCGGTGCTAGACGTTGCATGATCTTCGTTGGATCCCGAGGAGAAATCGGTGCAGGTCACGATTACGCACAGGGGCGACCGATACGTACATGCGATTGCGTGCTCCTGGGGGGTCGAGGAGGAAAATCAATACCGAGCAGGAGTGGGGGAGGGCCTGGCGGTTTCAACAAAGTTGTTCTAACGACGCAGAAATATGCATAAGTATGACACGGTTGTAACTCACTCGTCACGCGTTACCGCGCGCCATTTATTGCGAATGACGTGCCACGGGGACGCGTAATATTTGCACGCATGGACATAGCGTTAAATGCATTCCCCTCGTGCTCGTTAATTGAAAAAGAAACTTCCCTCCTTCGGCTTCCGCTTTCGCACGGTCGCGAATATCCTTCTTCTCGATGGAATCCCGTATGCCTCCGACTTTACGAACGCCACGACCACGTAAACCGTCAAAATAACGCTTCCGAAGTCCTTAAAAAAAATTCCCCACATTTCTGGCGGTATATTCGCGTGGTAGAAATTTCAAATATCCGAAAACACAGCTCGAGGATAGGGCCGAGGCTTCGAAGGTTGAAATGCTCGGTATAGGGACGGTTCGAAAGAGCAGTCGAGAAGCGGATCCGCGAGCGAGAGTCGGATAGTCGCGCCCGGGGATCGAAATTTTAATCAAGGAACCAAAGTTCGGCCGCGCGACTTGCGCGATGTTTCGGCCAATTAACGAGCTTACAATCAAGGCGCGCAGGGGATATTCTCGGCGGAGACGTGGGCGGAGAGGCGGGCGAGACGGAGCTTCGACGAAGGAAACAGGGAGAAATATGATGCAGTTACACCTAGTTTGTCGCCCGGCGCGAATTGCCGGCGTGTAAACCGGCAACCCGCTTGCAACTTCTCCAGACGTTAACGGACGTAATGCGCATTAAGCGGACGACAGTCGGCCGGTTGATTTAATTAACATTTAATTAATAAACGAGTAGCTCCGCGGCGGCACCCAGTTCCGGGGAAGTTTGCGCGGCGCGAATAAACTACCGTACATAAGTATCGTAAACAAAGAGTGGAAACGCGGCATTGTGTCAAATTGGGCAACGCGCGTACACGCATCGTGATAGGCGCTCTGATTTAATTAAAGCGCTGTTAATGAACAAGCGCCACCGGCCGCGGACCGTACTTTGTAACCCGAAGCGCAGATATCCTGTTTGCAACCGGGTTTGCAACATTATATTTAGGAGCCGGACAGGGAAAATATCGCGGCCTCTGTGGACGCGCGGGGAGCCGTGTCGGCGTTTAAACTTAAATGTAAATGTCGCCACAAAATGCGTACCGATGCACGATGCCATTCGTATATCGCGTATCTTATTTACATGTTAAAATGTGCCAGCTCTTCGGCTAATTAACGTCGCTGATATCGCGCATGCAATGACGCTGGCGTGACCGTATTCACCGACGCGAAATTCTCCGCGAAATTACCAAGTATCACGCTGGAAAGCTCGATGAGCGTACGGCGATGATTTAACGGCCCTGGAGAAAAAGTTTGGGGCGAAGGGGGGGAGGGCGGCTGGGCGCCATTCGAACGGTCGTTATTGATGCGCGAGCTGCAAAGGAGCTCGCCAGAAATCCCGCGGTAACGAATACTAGGCCGGAGCCTCCGCGTCGCTTTGCGGCTCGCACAATGGAATAACAATATAGCGGGGGCGGGCTAAAAAATATATTAAACGTATATTCTCGGGAATACGAGAGCACGGCGAGTGCCCGTACAAGCGGAATATGACTTTCGCCTTGGTTACCGAAAGATAACGGAGAAAAGGAAAACAAGGTGTACCTCTAAGCCAGAAATTCGTCGGGCGGAGAAAAGAAGAGATTTCGAGACATTCGCGAAGGAAAGAAGTTCTCCTACCCGAGATACCTCGAGAGGGCACCGGCTTTCCTCCGAATGGAAAATCAAATAATCCGACTTCGTTGCCAGCGGAGTTAACCGCGGCTCTGTAGATCCACGAGTACATATTTATTCCTGCCCTTTTTTTAAACCGGGACGGCTACATTTATTCTTGCGTTTGAAGTCCAAGGAAAAGCAGCGTTGAGGCGCGTACCGAATGCATTCTCGGCCGCCTTTTTTATCTCGGCTCATCGATCGAGCTTGACCGACAAATCCCATCGATCTTCCTACCTGTACTTTGAAGTACAGTGCGAATATATACAAAATGAATATAACGTCTTTCAGATCCGAAGAGTTGGAGAGAAAGAAGGAGGTAAATCTCTGGATCGACGACAGTTCGTCGAGTCGATCGCGATCGAATCGCGTTTATAACCGCGCACGTCGACCCTAAAAACATTATCCCCGCTCACCGACGAGTTACAAATGAACGGCCGATGATAAATGAACCCCGCGGAAGAGCGTTACGATGTGCGTGGTTTCAATAGGATACGCGGCAACAAGGTGGAAATACGGGCGAATATGATACGGCAGCACCTCGTTTATCGCCCGCTGCGGTGAATGGCACGCCGCGGCTACTTATAACTTCTGTATGCACGATATTACACCTATAATGCATACTAAACGCGCATAAGCCTCCTCGTTAATTTAATGAATATACGTGCTGCGGGTGCGTTCCAGGATTCGTTATAAATTTCCAACGCGGTGGCCGGACCGTTGGATGCTTTCGAACCGCCCTACGAGGCCCGCGATATCAATTTTTCCGTGGATACTGCCATTCTTTATCGCATCGCCCTGGATAGGCGTCCACGGAAAATGGAAATATAGCGTAAGAACAACGTATCCGGGTGTGTGGAAGGAAATACGAGGCCAAAGGCGAATCGTAATTGAGTTAGAAGGAGTCAGCCGGGCCCTCGTACAAAGGAGGACTATGGCGCTTATGTTGCAAGATGGAAATGCAGTTGTTTAGAGAAAATCGTTTTGTCCCCGTGCATCGTACACGGCCAAGAACGAGTTTGTCCTCGTGTAATGCTTTTCGCTCTCGAGCAGCGTCGAGCACTGTCCGAGGAATATCGATTTTAACCGTGTATCAATGCGACGCGCGAGGAAGCAGCCGCGGCAATAAAGCGGTTCGTGGAAAAATATGCGCGGAAGATATTCCACCGTCGTTCTCTCGTTATCATTCGTTGTGATGGACGACGGTTGCAAAGGGCGGCCATAAATCAAAACCCCGCATGAACACGTTAGTCGGGTCATAAATATTCATGATGTCCTTAGAGAGTTTTAATCGCGATCGAATGGCGCCCATGGCTGATCCGGCAAAGTGAAAAAAGCCACCGCGACTGAAACAAAGGTCGTGAACGAATTCTGGGAAAACTTAGGACCCAAGGTGGAGGACCGATAAAATTCGACCGCGCGCCGATATCGATCGGGGCACAATGTCGCGCACTCCAGTGGCAAACTTGGCGTACGACCTTTGGAAAATACCACGGGAGTATGATTCCTCGGCTCGAATCGGACTATCGGGCCTTCTAATATCCCGGAGAAACGTGAAATACGTCTAGACGTAAAGCCAGGATGGCGTGACTCCGGACTTATCCTTTGGACTCGGCGAGGGAAATGGGCAGGTACCGATGCCCCTTAAAGGGAAGGGCCATAAACGTTCAAGGAAGTCGGTAACTCAGTGCCTCACGGCGTGTTCTCCTTTCATCTGGAGTAAACTCTTGCCGCGTCAATCCTCCATCTAATCTCGACCGCCCGTGGTCAGCTTCCGACATGCAACCGGGCAGCCGCATTGTTTCGAGCTGGTGCGGCTATTTCTCAAATCGCAGGCAAATTCTCGCATCTAGCGCTCGAGCAAAGGCTTCGGGATAGACGAGGTGCTCCTAAAAACGCGCGTGCCGCGCTTATCGCGTAGACACTGCCTCATAACGGCTTCTTTCTTCGCGCGTAACATCGTGAATCAACGTTGGATTAATCGATAAACGGCGAGCAAGGAAATTTCGCCTCCATAAGTCATGGAGCCGATAAGCTTGCACGATAAAACCCGACTAGGTACGTCCCAAAAGCTGTCGCTCGTTTGCGACGACTTTTGTACGAGATTTTTCGTGCGTATAAACCGCAACTTCGATTTGAGGCAGAGGACGTGGTTATGATAAATTAATTTAGCGTTCTCTATAGCGGGAAGACACTTGGCAGGTTTTTTTCCGGATAGCAGCGAGGTTCGCTGGTAATTGGAGCACGCAGCAGGTGCGGTTAAAGGCGAGAGTCTCGTCGAAGTCGACGGAAACTAAATTCCGCATTAGCCTTTAGCCGTGATTTACCACAAGTTTGAATTCCCCGTACGCTGCAGCGAGAAATTAACCGAATTCGCGTAAACCGGTTCGATTCTCTGTCCGCAGCAGCCGGAATCGTTCTACCCGCACGCGGATCTATATTTTGCTTCCTCGAATCCACTTTGCATTTCTCGGAAACCGCAGGAGCTTATTTGCCGGAATATTACCGGGCCTAATTTCCATTTCGAACAACGACACAATTTCCCCTTTATTCCAAATCAATTTCCCCGATTAGTCCTTCGCAGATCAACTACTGATACTCAAATCCGATCGATTTAGAAAACTCTTAGACGAAGAAAGGGGCCCTTTTCTCGAAGCATCCGCCTTGTGAATTTTCCTTGCATCATTGTCTTCTAATCATCATCGTTTCCTTTTCCTCTTAACCGTTATACGCACACTGGTCGTTCAAATATTCTATCGAATTTACCGTACGTACTGTGCGGTAAATTACACGAGCTTTAACCGTACTTCGCGTATCGCAGAGTAGATCATAGAGTTTCCGGCTCGAAAGGATTGTGGCCGAGCGGCTGTAAATACGTTTAAAATGCTGAAAAGCTCGACGTAATATGGCGATGCAGCATTATAATTATTCCGATAATAAGCGTAAGCGTCGATCGTCGATGATTTCCCGCGAGTCAGCCAGGAGGAAATTTATGCAAATCCATTCTAACTTGTTGACCCGCGCCACGGCTATTCTCTTCGGAGGGCTTACGTGGCCGCTCTTCGTGGTCAATACGAACGAGCCGCCGGTAGATCGTAACGACGGAGGTCCATGCCTCGGGATATAAAATCGCTAACAAGCCCCCTTTTTCCCGGAAATTGACCATCCGCGCTTTATGGACCCAGGTTTTACGGAGAGGAGCGCGTTAACCAGGATGGCTCACTTATGTCCTAGCTCCCACGAACCTGACGAGATATACTCGATCGCGAGTACGATGGCATCCCGATAAATATCTTACAACGCGGGAGCTTTTTTATATTCGGATCGATATGCATCAATCGTGACCCTTTATTCGCAAGGTTCGTTGCTCTTCCAATTTAAAGCAGGGCTCTATTCTCCATCTGGTCTTATGGAGTTGGAATTCGGTCGACAAGTTCGACGTTCGCGCGTGGGAATTAAATCATTCGGCCACAGCTGCGCGTAGCTCGATACATGCATCGAGGAAATATTAATTCAATAGAATTATAATATAAGGAAAATTATTAAGAAGCGGGTGGAGAGGAAACGTGTAGGATACGGGGGTGGAAAAAAATCGGACGTGAGTCAGTGCGATTTAAAGATGGGCGAATAAAGGCTCCGAGACAAAATCCTTTTGCTCGATCGGTTTACGCGCAATCTTAGGTCCCGACGAAAATTCCGCGCGCATTCAAACGGCGCTTGAATTATGGGCGACATTAGAGGAAGGAGATACACGTGGAGCACGTTGTAAGCGTTCCCGAGCTTATTACGAATAACGCGAGTATATATCGCATTCCCGTATGCGGCACCGCGCAGAATGCACCGTGCTACCTGCAACGGGCGCGCATCCGTTCTCTGGAAGTGACCATGCATTCTGCAAACAGGGGCATAACGTAAAATATCACTATCTTCTTGCTTATGAAAACGTCCTCCCTGCGTTTCCTTTAAAATTACATATTTGAACTCGAGATTACCGAACGCCGTTGCTGCCGGAAGTTAAATGAAAGCGAGGGAGAAGTCTGGTCTGGTTTAATCAGATTACGGGAGGTGCGCGGTGCCTAATTTTATACGGACCAGCCCTTTGCTTATCTCGCTTAGCTCGCCAATTTTTCCCCTCCATTTCCCTTCACGAATTTATCCACGATACACGTATATCCCTGGAAAAACGCGAGACCGGGAGCTTTTTTCCAATACACGTATTCCATTGTGCGCGATCGTATGTTTATTTTAACCCGCGAGCTCGATTTTCAAACCGCGCGTCGATTCACGAGAGAGAATGGTGCATTTGTTAATTAATTAAAAAATACATTTCCAGCTCGGAGCCCGTTGGCCGGTCAAAGGGAACGGTTCTCCCCGAACGTAACGGGATCGGTGTAATTTTTCGTATTGGTAATGCAGTCCGCGCGAGAGACGGAGAAACGGCCGCCGCATCGGGAAGCGCGGGTCGATCGGGGTGGGGCTGAGCCGAGAAGCTCCCTTTTGTGCGTCCACCTAGACCGAGCAATTTTCCTCCAATGTCGTGGAAGCCAGTGATGGAATCCCGCGAGAAGCCAAGGGTTTATCGGAATACGTGTCCGTCTTTTCGTCCGTGCGACTGGCAACCGCGAGCAAACGATTTTTACCCCCGAGGCAAACACCGAGAAACTTCTAGTTAACGACGTCAAACCCATCGAAATCCTCGAGACGGAACTCGACGTATCTAAAGTACCTCGAAACGAAGCCATTTTTCTATGAAACAATACACCGCTTGTTTTCCCCGGTTCCACCATTCTTGCGTTATAAAGAACCCCGGCTGTCCCCTCGTCTCTTCCTATCGCCATTCTTTATTTCCACGATCTCAGAATCGTGGACCGTTGGAGGAGAGTTGAAGCGACTTCGCGTTTAATACTTTAGTACGCTAAAAGCCGACTAGCTGGCCCGTGGCGAAATAATTCCAGGCTGCGTTTTCGAGGGAAGCGCGTGGGATACGTCGAGGAGGAGAAACTTTGGCGGTGCGCGATCCTAGGAAGACTTCGAGGGAATTCCAGAGCCACGCTCCGTGGGCCGCCGGTCCGGAGTTTTGGCGACTACATTTTCGACGATGCACCCGCGGGGTTCAAGATCCTCGAGGTTCCTCCGCGGGGCTTCCATATTTCACGTTCAAAAAGCAGGATGGGATTTGAGGCTGGCCAACGTATGCGCGCGATAAGTGTATATAGCGGTCGGGCCGGCCATATATAACCGGGGGAAGTAGACGTTAGACTTAGGGGATGAACGTGCTCGTTGCAGGCTACAAATCTACGGTGAGCCCCTCCAAGGCCGAGAGCCGCGAGCACTCGGCTGCTCCAACGAGAAGCCTCGTTCTTCGCGCCTCCTTAATGACCCGTTAATTTATCGCTCGTTAAACACCAGATCGAAAGATCTTTTCGACCAATTTGCACGACCTCAAAAACGTACCTCGCGCAAATTCCTCCTGCGATGCGGGCCGACGAATATGATTCGCGATGCGGCGATCCGAATGGCGGGAGGAATTTTATGAAACGCGACCAACGTTACGGTTGAAATATTTCGCGCAGGTTGGCTCACTTTGATGCCGAGCGTAAACAAGCATCGACGAGCAGCCACGACTGTGGTTCCTCAAAATCGAAATACAACCGAAAGTGGGTACCATTTGGAGATTGACGAGGATGCTCGTAGATCCAGGTAGAGTTACGTGGAGATCCAAGCGCGGTTACTTGGAAATCCAAGTAAGATAGCTTGGAGGGCCACGCAAACTTGCTTGGAGATCCAAGTAAACTTGCTTCGGATCCAACTCAATTTACTTGAGGATCCCAGCAATATTGCTGGGTGACTCACAATGAGACGCATATGCTGCATCTTAATCCTGGCCGTCCAGAGAATTACTTGCGGGGATGTTCCATTGCTACGCGACAGCTCCTCTCCTCTACCATAACAGCGATCCTTAACTGGTAGAATTCCTGATAAATATTACATTAGGCACTGTCTGGGACGCGGAACAAAAGTGTCATGAATTTTGACGGCAGTTTGTACGGCGAGAGAAAACTGGTAAGGAGGATAAGAAGAAGGTGTCACTTCTCATCGATCGTCCGTGTGTTTTTATACTCTCGGTCTTCCGCCTTAATGGGTCTTCAAAAACCTCAAGGTTCTTTTCATTGAATCGCGAGCTCGAGGTTATCCCGCCCATCTCCACCTCGTATTCGCCCTTAAACGATCTTTAGAAAATAACCAGAATACGTCTAAGATCTCGTTGCCTTTATTAAAGCGATAAACATTATATTCAAAGGGAGCCCTCGGAATTCTTATTAAAACATTTCCTCATTTTCGGGAGCACGGAAAATTCCTTTCACGTCGCATTAACCCCTTCGGACCTAACGTCCATTGAACCAAACAGCTCGACACCTTAGAACATTGTGCAATAGCGGCGAAACGATCGCCCGAATAAAGTTGCGCGAAGGAAAAAATGCTTTCCTCGCGGAACAACATTCACGTCTGAAGGGGTTAAATGCGAACGACAGGAAGAGTAATTACCGTTAAGTTTCCGCGGTTGTTTCGCCGAGTTTTTTGACCGTCCACGTTTACGTGAAGGGTGACAGAGGCATGGATAACCGAGTAATGCACGGGGCTTTTGTACGAGCCTGTTGTCAGCTGCAAGTGATTCGATACCAACTCGAAATGCATCGAGGACGGGCACCGCCGGCCTCGCTGGAACCTGCAAATCCCCACGATAATACCGACGAATGTACTCAGATTCCGTAACTAGATACTTGTATCTATCCCACATCGGTGAACACGTCGGCCGTTGTGATGTCCATAATAATCACGACGTGCCTTGCTCTCCGCACAGCCCCTCCTTATGGCGGTATTACGCCTACCCGGCCCTGCCGTCATAAATAGCGATTATTCAGGAGGCATTCTCGCGTGTACCTCTCATTGCTCCTCCTAATAAACGGAGGCCAGCTTCGTTACGTACTTTGCTCACCTCGCGTGCCGTTTTTTGCGGAGTGTAATGAATTACGTTCGATCGCGGAAAAAGGAGAGCGGCCCGAAACAGAGAATTATTTCACGACTCAAGAGTCCCTGGAGTGTGCAGAGATAAGAAACAAAACTGGGGAAATGTCGGGCCTACTTATTTCTGGAAGGCACGGCAGGTATACGTCGTTTTGTTAATGCGCTATCGAGCGATACGATTTAATCTCAGCGGGATCTTTTGAAACATTGTTTTCACGGGTCCGTTCGAATTTCTGCAGGTAAATAGCGGTATATTGTGCAACGAAAGGGCGTAGTATGAAATACTGTGTGTTCTATTTAACCCCAAGTTTGCTCGCGATAGCTTCCAGCGGTATTATTCTTCCAGTGAGAAATGCAAAATTCACGGACTTTTCCCGCAGTGTTCGCATTGTGCGAAACGTTTTTTAAAAACTTGCAACACTGTTCAAACCGAAGTACAGTCCGAGCAGCGATCGCGGCACGAGGTAGACTCTCTTAAATAAAGCATCCACTTTGCAGTCGAACTAGGCTTGTACGCATATCCCCTCCCGTATTTGCATCCGACAAATATAACGGGGGGCATACCGTAAATTTAAATACCAAAGTCGTGGAATTTCCATAAAACGGCGGTTACGTCGGCCTCTCATCGCACCGTCGAAGGAGGCCGCATTCGTAGCCATAAACCTGGCAGGCCCGGCGCCCAAATGAACACGCTGGATGTATATATATATATATACATATCTATATATATATACACGATGACATTGGAATTACGCGAGGAACATTGTCGAGCACTTTGCACCATCAAAAATCACGAAATTCGATAGTGGATTATAGACTCGCGGATGCGTTACCCGGCAGAATAGACTTTTTCTCAATATTCATTATATCGGTTACGTTTTGTGATTTCTCAGCGACGTATAAAGGCACGTTACGGTGTATTTCATTGGATCCAATATGTTTAATGGCCAACATCTTTCCAGTCCAATTCGCATGTGCGGAAGGTAGCTTTAATCAATAGTCAGTAAAGCCACCGGAACAACGAGAGGGTGAAAGCATTGAAAGCCAATAACGTATCTCCTTTCGAAATTCGAAACGAAAACCTTCCTATTACGCGAGTGCAACGGAGAAAGAAAACGAGAGAGAGAGAGAGAGAGAGAGAGAGAGAGAGAGAGAGAGAGAGAGAAAGGGCCGGTTGTTGGCGATCAGACAGAAAGAAAGCGAGATCCGGACGCTTCCGAAGATGACAATTCCATTCCGCTTCGTAGCAAGGCGCGCGCAGAGACGCGAAAACAATATCCACGTCGCGACGCCTTTTCGCGCCGTGATAAAGGCAATTCGACGTGCCGAAAACTTTGCTCGCCGCTCTCCAGGCGCCATCGGTATTCGAGGCGCCCTCCAAAAGTAGGGGAGGAGCGGAATTAGGATAGGGCATAAAACGCTTTTCGAAACGCCTCGGTGACGCCCTTGCGCCCGGCCTCGACACCTACGTAATTCACTTAATCCGGAATGCAATTACGGGAGTAAGGAAGAGAAGTCGTCGACCTTATCCCTGACAAAGTTCCTCGCAGTAATATCGCGCTTACTTATGGATCAATCGGTAAATATGTTGGACACGAGCGATTGGTGTAAGGGAACCAATGATACGAAGTACCCAAGAAGCTTTAGAAGCGTCGGATACAAACTCTTAAACCTTAAGAGAAACAAAAAGAGAAACAAGGAGCATCGACTTCATTCACAAGTTTCAGACGCTGATAAACATTTATTATCGTCCGCTCCTTATTCCTCTACACACTCTCGACTAAGAAAAATAATTAATTATGTTCTTGAAATATGTACCTTATACTTTTTTCTAATGATTTATAAGAGCCTTATGGCGTTGTACTTACGATGATCGCAATATGTAGATCATTGTATCGAGCCATTGGCATTTCCTCTTCGTTTATTTTCATTTTCAGATATAGGGGTGTCTTAAATATATCTGCAAAGCGGCCTGCAGTTCTGGTGTTAAATAATGCTCCACGGCTTCCTCAGGCTGCGGACCGTTGCGAGCGCCCAATTTCTTCGAAACTTTTCCGCCACCGCGATGCGGATGTTTCGATACGCCGTCTACGTGTGTTGGTGAGCGAGAGGAGGATGCGAGCAAACAATGCGACGCACGTAAACAGGGAGGATGCCGCCAAGCGATATCGAGATTCGGAGGCAGGGCAGCGCCACGCGAGATTCCTTCTATCCGGAAGGGAGATCTCCGGCGGAGTTCCGTTCGCAAAAAGGGAAAAAAAGTAAAAAAGGAAAAAGGAGAAGGGTAAAAAAACGGGGAAAGAAGGAGCAGCGCCAATGGAAAATCCCAGACCGACGAGGAAAAATGTTTGTCCGCGATCCACCGTTTAACCTTTTAGCTACTGTACGCCACCATGGTGGCTTCCCGTTATGTCATCTTTTAAGATGATAAGCCACCAACCTCTCTCTCCCCTCAGCGATACTTCGAAACGCGAAGCTCGTGCGTCTTATCGTTGACAATTGTTTGCGTTATTCGCGCGACTTGGAAATCCCTTTCTACGCTTCAATGCGCATTTATTTATATAAGAAATTTGTGTAAATTTAAATTAAATTTAAATTTAATAAAATCTAAATTAAATTTGTATAAGAATACTCATTTCGCGACACATGTCGCTGTAAATTTATTTACATAAGACATTTATATGAGAATACTCATTTCGCGACACACGTCGCCATAAATACCCACTTAGTCGAACACGAGTGCGAGCATAGCGAAGAGCATTTAGATACGTACAGCGATAGTAATGACTTTACGTACAGTTCGTGGTAAAGCGATGCGTACAGCAGTACAGCTCCGTGTTTTGTCCCGTCGCAGCTAAAAGGCTAAGCCGCCCACCGGAGAGGCGGACGCGAAACGCGCAGCGCCTCCAAAGAAGGCTACGCCTGGCCTTTCAACCCTCGAGGATATTATTGCGGAAGCCCCTTGGCCAAGTCGGCCACGTCCTCGACGTTTGAGCAGTTAAATCTTACGCAGCATGGAAACCAGGATGTACGATCGGTCAGTGGCAACGAATTTCACGATGCGGCATAATATATCGTCATCCGTATGCGTAGTATGTTAGAAACGATAGGCTAGAGTGCGTTTACTCGAACCAATTACAAACAGATTCCGCCATCCTATTCGCGATGTTCAATCGTCATTGCGAGTAATCGACTTTGTTAACTCTTTGCAAGCGACAAAGCCGTCAAGGCTACGTTTCGTTTGCGCGCTTTGCCCTACGTCGGCCTTTTCTCTCCTTCCAGAATTGCTGTAATATCGTGCACAAGGGCACTCGTGGCTCGTCGAGCGATCCATTGCTTATTCCCAACTTCTTTCTCTCCCTTTGAAGCCATCGGATTGCTCGGAGAGGGAGATTAAAGTATGGAATTCTGAAAGAAACGTCGGACGCGGAAAGTTAAAGCTCAGCCCCTGATTGCAGGTATGGAGTTGAAGAGGAAAGATGTGCGCAAACGATCTGGCGCCTATCGATGATGTCAAATATCTCGTTAGTCTTCTTGACAGAGGCAAAGGCGTTTGCTCGAGGTCTTAGCATTATGGATCTTTGCGCTCCGTGATTGTGGAGCTCCCAGTCTAATTACGTCCCCTCATTATTACGACACCGCAGACGCAAGGGAAAACGTGACGATGGCCCACGAAGCTGGCGCAATGCCGCACGCCTTGTCCAAAGCGCAGCTGGATGTTACGAACTAATCGCTACGTCAAACGCAATTGCCGGACCGCTCTGTGAAGATGTCTACCAACGGATTCAATCCGTGGCCCGTGTGTCGGCAGCCAAGGGCCACGAGACGTCGAGAAAGGGCTCATTGCCTTTCATGTGGCTCAAACATCTGTAGAAATTCTATCTGGCTGCCAAAGCAAAGGCCTCGAAAATTGGGCGGTCAGTGCACTTAATCCACGTATCTAACAGACGACGATCATGAAGAAAATGTAGGATAATTAAAATACCTAAAGCTCCGTAATATGGAACTGGCTACAAATCGACTTTACGTTTCGAGCCATTTCGAAGCCCCGTCGGAACAATATGATATCTATGAAGAAATCCTATCCGTAACCGATGTGTCAACGTCTCGAATTACGTGACATCAGGAAGCAGCGCGTTACCTCTTATCCGTCCGGGACAGCCGAACGAATTACGTTCCAAGGTGATGAAAGGCCCTTGCCAATGGAGCCGGATAATGGATTGCGGAATATGTGACGCAAAATTCCGATTCGGACTTCGATATCGTGCCGCAAGATACAAGGCCGATATGTGCCACAGGCGCATTATCGAGAACGCGGCTCGATGTTTCGAGCTATTTGCGACGTCAAACGCAATCGCGATATCGCGATACGTGCAAGAAAGGTATCTGGTAACGGATCGGATCCATAGCCGCTGAGTAGACGCTGGAGGGCCAAATGGGAAAGGGCTCGCTGCCTCTCAACTCGCGCGTTCGTCCGAATGCTCGAAGCGCGCTTGGTGACGATCAAAAAAATCCCTAAACCGATATCAGGACCGATAACGTATTATCGATGGAAAACACGGAAGGTCTGTACTGGTGAAATATTTCTTAATTATAAAAAGGGAACGGCCTGGATTTAAATAATCTTGGAATCGAACTTATTACACTCATAACGTGAGTGATAAATAAACTCTATAACTCAGATGTTCTTATATTAATTATCAAAACCCATCTGCGACTAACAGACCGATTAGTAGATGTGTCCAGCTGATTCCGTATTCCTTCGTATCACGATTGAACCTAAGTAAGCACGATTAACTTCGGGTTGAATATTATTTGATGGAAGAGCGGAAAATAATTGGCGCCCCTTCGTGAAATACACCTCGCGAATAGTTGATATAAAAATGAATTTATGCCGCAATCTGCGCAATCATCACAACAGTTAAATTCCACTTTGGTACGAGGCCATTTATCATCGTTATAATGCAAAATTAGATAGAGCCCGTGGAATTATTGACAAAAGACCAATCGGCTTGAGGGTAATGAGGGTATCCCAAAATAATCCTAAAAAGAGGCTGATTATCTCCATAAGCGGATAGATTCAAAGTCATAGACCGGCTAGTCCCATTCCATATCCGTACGCGCGATTCCATTTTACGGTAATTAAAAGCTCAATCTCCACAATTGAGCGAACCGGAGCATGCATATGAGCTAAAGCGTCATCCACGAGAGACTGGTCAGCATCGTCGAGTGGTCCGTTAACCCATTTGCATCGGAGAGCATTGTCCGCTTAAAGTTTCCCAATGCTACGTACATATAAATATTAATCGACATTCGTGCAGGATTATTTTTCGTAACGCCGATCAGCACGCAATTCTGATCAACCCTCCAAGAATAATCCAAGCAACCACCTAAACCGTACGATACATACATTTCCACCAGACGGACGCTCCGTTTACTGTAACCTGTTCTGAACGAGCGAGCGATCAATGAGATCGAAGATCGTTTAAGAAGCATCGAAAAAACGACCGTGTACAAATCGTCGAGTCAATTAACCGTGGCGACTTATCGAGCATCTCGAAAGTCCACTACGACTACCTTTCCAAGTTTTACACTTCTCGCGCATGGAATAAAACCCAAGCCAGCTCTATTCGTATTGCGAATTAGAAATCCTCGCAATAAAAAAGCGCGATCTCCAAATCTTTTTGGTGAACGGGACAGCAGCGGTGCGCTCATGAGGGAACCGTCGAAAGAACGATCGATGAAATCGGCGCCAGCCTGGAATTTCGACGGTCCGTGAAAGCTGGAAAATCAGGTCTCAGAGGTGTCCATCGAACGAGACGGTCGGGCGTCGATTAAGGGTAATCGAGAGGGCGAGCCGAAAATCGGGCGCAGGTACGGAAGCGAGGCAAAGCCCGGCGTGTCATCGATGAAGGACCAATTGGCGCTGGCCGGTGCCCCGTTAAATAACCCGAAAGCATCATCGATTATCTCCGCACGGTCCGTGCACGTCGCAGAGACTCGCGGAGGCGGCCGCATATCCGGCCCGCAACTGCACACGGCCGTGCATTCGACCGCGTATACAATATACAGGGGCGTTCCATTTGGCCGCGTCTAAACAACGAGACGACCACCACGACTCGCGCGTTTACTCATACGCGACCGCTTTCGCGCTCACGTCTGCGCCGCCGGAGATTCGACGTGTGCAAATTATGCCGTATCCCGGCTGCCCCCTTCGCCCCGCCATCCGCAGTTTGCACGCACTCCAGGCCTCCCTTCGGCCTCCGCCCTCTCCCTCCCCCCTCCCTCGTCCCTCGAGCCACGCTCTCGTAGCCGACTTTGTCGAGCATCGACCTAACCCTCGAGTTTCGCGGATGCGAGGGCCTGCACGGTGTCTGGAAACGCCACCCGGTGTAAATCCTCGGCCCGAAATGCCGAAGTTCGAGTACGGACGAAAGGTGGAAGTTTCGAGGCTGATCCCAAGGAGGGAAAGGGGGGCCCAGGGCAGGGTAATAGATGATGGAGAGAAACTATGGCAACCCGGACGGATCTTTATTGAGCCGGGACTTGGCGATACGTATATCCTTTTACTCTACAATGCACCTGCCAGGCGGGAGAAGAACGATGGGTCGATGATCGATAAACTCGAGGAGTGAGAACGAGCCATCGATAAGGCTCGCCCCTTAGCCGCGGCGCAACGCGCCGAGCCTCGCTCGATCGACGCGTTACTTCGCGATGAAGGCTCGCGGCGCTGGGGATGTAAACCGCGGTGGTCTACATGCGCCCGGCGCGGGCGTGGCTAGCTGCTGGAAACACGGCCTAAACCTAACGAACTCGAGTCTGATCCATTACCTTGCAATGACGACCGACGCTCGTGACGCCGAGCGCGGTCTAAATCCAACAAAACGGGAGGCGCGATCGGTGTTGTACATAGGGCCCAAGCCTAACAAACTGGAATTTCACCGGTGAGTCCGATGTAAAATGAATGGCCACTTCTGTGGTGCATCCTTGACGCGTACAAGGTCCGACAAATAACATCCCGGGCACGCCTTCGTAAATGAAAAATACATATCGTTCGTTGAAATACCAAATGTAAATTTGGCAAAAAATATGGTCGTATGAAATTTAATATACGAGTTAATGTATATCCTCCATGGCGCAATATCGTCGACTGCCGACCTCCCCAGACATTGGGATAACGGGGAAAATTGAGGATGCGAATGGACGAAAAAAGAACGCGGCAATTTACATCGCGCGAGGCAATATACCATATCACAGGTCGGTGTCTCTCGGAGTAATTGCAGTTGCGCACCGCATTCGGAAAACGAGCGCACTGCCCTATCGGGTTACAGCTTATCAAAGGCGCGGAAAATACCCTTTAGTCCTCGTCCAAACTGTCGCTCACGATCGTCCGACGATTATCTCCGATAAAAATGGTTTTTCGCTTCCAGCGACGATCAACCAGTCAAAAAACGTCCGACGTTTGATCGTATCGGCATCTTCGAAATTTCAGGAGGCCATTTCCTGCGCGCATCGCATAAAAGCGGCCTGCTTACATTGTCGGAGGGTAGACCGCACTTTGGGAGACACCGCATCCCAGGGGGATTGTAAGAACGTCGATGGCCCAAAGCAGCGCATAACCCGCACCAAATGCGACATGAATACATGCATCGAGGTTCCATCCGCCATCTGTGCCTCGCAGAGGTCCGAACCGATTAACCCTCGTTCATCCGTCGTATTCTGTCGCGATGTATCGGAGCAAGAGCTGCGCGCACGCCTCCTCCTGTTTATATCGCGCGAGCGTAATTAGCGCGCGGATTGACTAAGCCCATTGCAGCCCTGACGAGTCTCCTCGCCGCAAATTTAGGCGCGGAAACCCGACCAAGGGCACGGCTTCAACGCGAGCACGTTAATACGCCTGCTTCCACGTACGTACAGTGCGGCTCATCGAGGAAAAACAAACAGGATCCTGATGAAGGGAAACGATGTTATAACAAGACCCCTCGAGAAACAGTCGTGCAGGAGTATATACGCATAACACGGACTAGGAGAAATCCAGATTAAACGATAAACTCCGGATGAAATATCATGGTCGTCGAATCAAACCCTAAGTCATTGAATAAGAAGTCGTGATAATGGCTCATAATAAGTTTTCGCAACTAACTTTAAAAGCCTCAGCTTCGAACTCTTCTCTCTAAGAATAAGCATCTCGAACCGATAGCTTAAACCTCCTCTCGAACAACACCCCGCGCTAACCCAAAATCTTAACTGAATCCTCGATGTTGGAAAATTATGCAAACGGATATGCATAAACATGACGGTAGAACAGGGGCATTCGAACTATATATACATATACATATATATACATCTGCACTTCCCAGTGCTCGAAATCGGCCTTAAACGCCAGGAGCGTATTCTGGCGGGTCACGAGGCTCGATGCCGGAAAAATGAAGCTACCAAGAAACGCGGAGAGAAACGAGAGGATGGATCAGCGGCTGGGACCTGGAGTCCTCGATATTAACCGATATTGGGGCAAAGAATATTACCTTCTCCTACTCCGTGCCCGTCGATCCGAAGAACGAGGTTTACTTCTGCGGGGTAAATACAAATCGAAAGGCCGATACCAAGGAGCAGGATGGATTCGCAGGATGGCCCTTAACGAATCGTCGCGCTGCGCTCGACGCACACAGAGCAGGCTCGATTCACATCCCGAGCCCTGCACCAGGGTGCCAGAGGGGCGTGCGTGATCCCAGCAACATAAGGACGAGGTTTTCCGGTGATCGTGATTATGGCCGTCGGTTAACAATGCGCGAGACAAGTCTCTCCGCAAGGGTGCAGCCATCAGAACGCCGAGAACAATGGCCCGTTCTGGGGCATAAAGGCATTCCCGCTGTTAATAACGTGCATCCAACTGCGGGCCAGCGCTATTTACACTGCTCCCGCGTAGATCAACCGTGCGTGGGATGTGCGCGGCGGATGGCAGCGGGTATTTATAAGTCGGTTAGGAGCGAAAATCAATTAAGCGGCTGCCATTAGTCCGACTCATCGCTCGGGGCTGAAGCAGCCGGTGGAAACGTACGGCGCGTCGTGCAAGAATTTCTCGTTACGCTCGCGAAATACACCCCCTCCACCTCTCGCTTCGCCGCCCCCAGGAATAGCGGCGTTAAAGTCGGCGGGACGAGATACACTTCTGGCCGGCCGGAAGTTGTTACAGAAAGTGTCAGAAAGGGTAATTTGCATAATAGAGGACAATCCTTTGATTTCGTCCGACGAGTTCGTTAAAACTTTTTCCCTCGAATTCAATGGGAGTAAGAGCGAGCAGGACCGAGAGCGGGAAGGTACTCTGGTTCGGAAAAGATAATTCGTAATAATGGATTGAACGTGTTGGGCTTTGTTGGGAAATACGAGGGCTCGTTGTGTTGAATTTGGCAGACGTTGATCTCTCTTAGGAGACGAATGTCATTTTCTTTGTCTAATATTCGACTGTCATTATGGAGATGATTACACCAAGAATCTGATTAGGAAGACAGAGGCTATGATAAAATATTCTAGGTAAACGAGTCAAATTTAAACCCGAATACTTTTAATGCGAATCCAAGTTTTTGTTCAGTACCATAAAACATCGAAACACGAGCACGTCTGATCTATTCTTAAATCAGTAAACCATCTTTTTCTTCCCTAGCAAAAACGCATTATCGACAGAAACTTTATTACGTTATCCAAGGAGAGACCAATCTTAAAAGCAGGCCTGAACAAAAGGCTCTCCGCGCTCCATCCTCGATGTAAGATACAAGAAATGCACGCGAAGCAAGCTTCCAAGGAATATCCTTCCGCTCAACTACCCGCCGTGTTTCCTGCCGCCTCGCATCTCACACTCGCGCGCCTTCCTCCATAACTCAAGCGGCCGATATTAAGACTATCGCGATGCGCGCCGACGGGGGAATCTTTCTGCGCGAACCCTCGAGCCGAGGGGCTGTTCGCGGGTTGAAGAATCGCGACGTACCCTGACGAGGGCGGGGCGAAAGAGGAGCAAGGACGGAGCGGAAGATACGAGGGCGAGAGAGAGAGAGAGAGAGAGAGGGAGACGTGAAAGAGGGCTGAGAATCGTGGGATGAAACGAGAGAGACAGAGAGAGAGAGGAGAGAGAGAGACCAGTGCTTCCTGCAAGGTCGCAGTCCCGAGTTCCTCAGGGCGATACGCGACGCACGATTGTAATTCCCCCCTCCACCTTTCCTCCCGCTCTCTTTCTCTCCCACACCTTCTCTCACCCCCCCTCGACCCCTGAGGTGCCGCCCGTGGGTAACCATTATCGATCTCGCAAATAATAACCGACATGTACCGCGCGACGTACCCATCCGCATAACGAGGCTGGATGTCGCGATCCTCTGCCCCCCCCCCGCGGCCCCGCGAGCGCCACCAGTGGCGCCTCGGCCTCCGCCAAGAGAGCAGCCCCTATCGTAGGTACATACGTGACCCGGATGTCGCGGAACTTCCGGAAGAATTTACGCTCTCGCAGCGCCAGCGGTCGCACGAGCCGCGCATCTCGACTGACACCGATACGCTCGTTTCTTTAGAACTTGGGAACGGCCAGGGAACGTGCCTGGAAATCGAGGAGTTTCGAGTATCCCGAGAGAGAGAGAGAGAGAGACGCGTTGGGGACGATGATGTGGGAATGTATGATATGCACTTCTCCTCGCTCGCTCTGGGTATATTAAGAATTGATTTATACCCGTCAACCACGATCGTAGCTGTAACCGTAATCACAGCTGTTCTTCTCTTACTTTCCAGCGGGCGTGTTATAGGAATTGGGGAAGTACGTCGTTGCTCCTCGGTGCGTGGCTTTAATTATCATTAAAGCGTTGCGAATTGAAGAATCAAGAGTTGCGAGCGAAGATTTTTCGCGATAACTGGATTTCCATGGCTCGTTTCACGTCTCGTTGCACATCAATTTTGAAATTATGGAAAGGATAGGAGGCGCTTGGGATTATCGTTTAAGGTGTTTGTTTACGAGTTCTAATTCATTAATCTACAGGCTTTGAGAGCGATTGAGGCCACGCCTCGAGTGGTAATAATGCACTTCCCTAATTGATTCCACGCGGCTAGTGGAAGTTAGAAGAAGTGACGGGGGAAATGATCGTTGGAAACCAATTCTCGATATGGAAATGTGTTTCGAATTGATAGCGGCGAGTGGGATAATTTCATTGCGCCGCGCTTGCGGTCAGGACGAGGCGATATCGAGGAAAGACGCGTGTATTCGACGAACCGCCCCGCCTACGGATCGGGCAAAACATTTAAAAAGGCACCGCGGAGAGAGCTTAAAAAGAGTCGTTAAAGAGAGTCGTTAGAGAGCCGGTGTGGAGAAAAAAAAAAGGTCGCTGCAGTGGAAACAATGTAGTGAGAAGTAGTGTCGAGAGAACAAGGCTGGAAGAGTTGTAGCGGAGGAGAGTATGTTTCAAGAGTCGTAATAAATTCGTTGAGTCGTCGACTTGCGTTGGATTGAATCGCGTAATTGGTTTCCCTTTCAGCGGCAAGAAAGTAGCAATCGCGTCTAACAATGGGATCTTTTAATAAATACACACTGCCGTACAACGGTCCGTGGATTCGCTCGTGATCTTGCCCGACTTCCATTAAGTGGAAATTTTAATTAGCAATCAAAATTCCCATGATTCTTATATACCTCATAGGTATTTAATGAGCGAAACATACACCGCGCGCCATTCTTCTCTCGCGGGGCCCGCCGTTAATCGACAGATGTTTTCTAGCGTGTAGCGTTTGAGCTGATAAATTCAGACTTCAGCGTTATGCGCGTGCGGATCCATTAAGCGGATGAAACGCAACGATAAATCGCCGGCATTGTAAATTTCACATGCAATCCTCGAGTTACGATCGCAAAATCAGAGCGTCGCGATTCCTTGGCCAATTGGAAGTGTCGTCTTAACAAGATTGTCGCGATACGATTAAACAGCGAGTTTCTTCTCGCACTCGAACGCACTTGGTAAAGTGCTGGGCCTTATTGCGGGGCAAACGGTGATTGACTCCATTGTTGGACTACTTGGTAATGCAATTCTTCGAACGTCATAATTGGAAAATCAATCGTTTTACTCGAAGAACGGCGGATAAAACGATGGCATGCGCAACACTTTCTGAGTGTATGATCAAATCCTGTTCAGTCGACAACGGTCAAAATAGTCTCATTATCACCCAAAGTAGCCCCCTGATTTTTTATTCGAGGTTCGCCATTATTAAAACATCGCGTCCCAATTTCGTAAAGAAAAGTTTCCGAAAAGCAGGATATTTTAAAACGAAAAAACAAAAGCACCAATAATGCAATGAAGCTGTATATAGAAAAAATCGCGGCAGCTCGCGAGAAAAAAGAATGCTTTAAAGCAATACGTGCAGAAATACTATTTTAGCGACAATCCTCGAACTTACTCGAGTCTTTTTCAAATACGACACTGCGCAAAAATAATCGAATCCACGATTCACCGTATTATCGCGACTTCGCGCGAACTAATCGCGCCCTCGACTCCAGATGCCGGCTCAATCATGAGCCTTAGAAACCACTGCCGCTTTGAACGAACGCTTTTTAATCGCCAGCATTGGCCACGGCTAAAGAAACATCCGATTCGCCAGTTTGCACGTCAATACATAAATCACGAAATATTTAACCTTACATTTAACCATAGACCTTACAATAAATAATTGCACTCAACTTTCTGAGACTACGATGGAAACATCGGTATCCCGTGTGATTCCAAAGGACATTTCGTTTGCATCGATTAAAGCCGCTCGGCAGTGAATAGACGTTTACAGGGAACACCGATGGGTTAAGCGTTAAGCGCCAAAGTTTCGCGAGCGAGCAGTAAAGGTCGCCTCTCCTCCTTCGTTCCTCGAGGCAAGATTTATCGAGCCCGCTGGCCGACGTCCCTTCAGCCCACCGGCGCATTCTGCTATTCGCGATTTATCGCGACCCACCCCCCCCCCTTTTTTCCACCCCTCCCCCAGCCCCCTGGCGTGCCGCTCGCGCCTTTACCTTTCGTAATGCAGCCGTTTGAAATGAGCCACGGCGCCGATAACACGGCCCGATAGCGGGCCAGCTCCGCTCGCGGCCAACTCGACAGACGCAATTTCCACCCCCGCGGTCGACGTCGCAGATCCCGATCGCCGGAAACTTTCCTCCGCAATGTCCGTCGCCGCCCTATCTTCCTATTGTTTTCTCGCCGTACTACCGCTCTCTCATTACGAAGGACGGTTACTGGAGGTCCTAAGGGCGCGAGGAAACGTCTTCGAAAAATCCATTTGAAGAGAAAGAGAGAGAGAGAGAGGGGTGGGAGGGAGAGAGATATAATGCTCATCGTGCATAACTATTCAAAAATGTAAATAATTGCTAAGAACGACGATCGAGAGCGATAGACGATGTTATACGCGAAGAAGAATGATAAGAGGGTTGAGTAAGTGTGTACTGACTTCTGTGTTGGTACGAAGAGTACGTGTGCTTCTGGTTAATGTATTGGGTTGTTCGGAAAGTCATTTCGTTTTGTTTTTCGTTTTTCACCAACCAAAAACTACTGTGTAGAATTAATAGAACTTTTTCACACACAAGCCTTGCAATATCAGCTC